>JAQFJA010000023.1:26642672-26654527 GCA_029874485.1 Naso brachycentron
AACCTCATTTTTTTTCAATTTTTTTAATGTAGCAACTACATTGTGATTGTTTTATTGTTGTGTTCTGTACATGTGACATCTATTGCACATCTGTCCGTCCTAGGGAGAGGGATCCCTCCTCCATGATTCCTTCCATCGATTCAGGGTTTTTTAAGTTTTTCCTCACCCAGTGAGAGGGTCTAAGGACAGAGGTTGTCACGTCTGTGCAGTTTGTGAAGCCCCCTGAGACAAGTTGTAATTTGTGATTTTGGGCTATACAAAAATAAATTTGAAATTTGATTTGAATTTAATCTGACTTCACAACCTGAGGCAGATGAGAGCCACAACATCATTGGTAAAGTAATGGTATGGTCCACTTTAGCGGTGTCTGAAATCAGATTACTTGATTCGTACAGGCATTAAATATGGTAAACATACTGCAGTATTTACGAATACATAGAAGGACATGTAAATGTTTTGAGTATGCCTCTATCTATGGTATTGACCTCTTTGGATGGTGACTAAGTCTTAATTAGGAGGTACTGTGCCCCTCAGTATCCCCCATAATTTAAACACTGGTTCAAACAACATGTCACCTGGCACTAAAAGGCGGGCAGAAAAGCCTGCTGTCATAGATGGGAAGGAGACCTTCATTGTTCAAATATGGAGATAACACACACACACTTAGACACACTCTCGGATATTTCCTGAAGGGCTTTCACAATGTGGCATTTTGTTCTTTCCATAACAAGTGCCAGATATGGTTGTGTAAAGAAAGAAAGACGAGGAATTAGGGAAAATGTTAAAACCTTGTTTACCAATCACGCTTTAGAGTTGGCAAGACTGTAAGTGTCAGAAAGTTATAGAAAATTGTTGGACGCAGGCCCCCAATGAGGACAAAAAAGGAAATATGTTCCAAACAGTTCAGTTCTCGCTTCACTGGTAAATCATTAAATAGCTTCCTCTGGCAGAACTTCGGAGCTGCCAGGAGGCGAAAGAATAACACAGAAAAAAAAATCAATAAGGAGGGAAATGCAGAGTTTCTGCACATTTCAGTGCCTTTTTTGCACACTACTATTCTATTTTATTATGAATATGACAAAATTCTAAATTCCAAATTTTATGTTTTGATTTTTCAGAATTGGGTCCAATCACAAACGTAGCTTTTTCTAATTAAGACATGTGGTGTATGATATTAAACGTTTAAAGCAAACAAGCGTTTTAACTTTATGAAAGACTCCGATATCAACAAGTTTTTGGATGTGAGCAAATATCGCAAAGCTGAAATTTACAAGAAGGTGTTTGAGCCAACGACAAAACAGGGTGCATTCACCAAATGTAGTATGCAGGGCTACATGCAAAGAGGAATATAAGTAGAACATTACTTTTCATTAGCAATATTAAGAGATCAGTTGAAGTTGTCTTTTTTAGAATAAGTGCAAGAACTGAATATTTTATGCATATAAACTTAAAACATATTTCTACAGGAAAGGACCATACCAGTGTTACTACATGCCATTGATCATCATCGACATTGACCACGTAGGTTACATAAACCCCACTGATTTTTCCCAAAATAGGTTTATCTATGAGATATCGTGTTTGTTTACATTTTTTCAATATTCAATAAACATTTAATGAAGTACGTGAAAATGTGTGACGACATTAGTTAAAAATAACATCTGTGTTGAAATCCCTCTTCACGCTAATATTCGAGCTTGGAAGGCAGCACTTGAAAGGAACTGTTTTTCCAGGCGTAATAACTTTTGTCTCAATGGCTCCCCTCTCAAAGTGCAAAGTCAAAAATTGACTCGTATGGTTCGTTAACATAGATGTTTCAAAACTGAATAAAAGCGTTTAATCAGCTGTACATCCACAACAAAAAGTGTCAGCAGATGTGATGTCCCAAAGAGACAGATTCACAACCGGCTTCATGAGCAACTGAGATTATTTATGTTGGACCACTGAGATTAAAAAAGAAAATAAAAACACTCAA
Source organism: Naso brachycentron (assembly GCA_029874485.1). Lineage (NCBI taxonomy): Eukaryota > Metazoa > Chordata > Actinopteri > Acanthuriformes > Acanthuridae > Naso > Naso brachycentron. The sequence continues at coordinate 26,644,648 of JAQFJA010000023.1, forward strand.
GCTGACATTTTCTCAGCTGACAACAACACACAAGCGCTTTTGCTTTTCAACTTTCCTATCGGGTCTTTTTCTTCAGAGATGAAAGCAGCAGGACTAAACCAGAACCCATCGAGAGATCCAGATAAGATCCAGCAGGAGATAAATCAGCGTGAACCCTTCACACAGGACACGAAGACGAGAAAAGCTTCACTTTCAAACGTTTCTCTCTTAGATTCTGCAGAATGAGGATGACACTTGAATAAGAGTTATCTATAGCTTTGAGTAGGCTGGACTGCGAAGCCGGTTTTATCACACTTCATTGTTAAAAAAAATACCTCTGTGGGAATAATATTCAAAGGACAAATAGAAAGCTCTCTATGTACAGCAACATTTGTCTTAAATGAAACAAATTCTGATGAGATGTTGTTTAATGTGATTAGAAAGAAACGGTTTAATGGGCAGATCAGATGAGATGGCCTCTGTTTGTGATGTAGTGCTCTGATCAATTAAGTGGATGCAAATGATTCCTCTTACAGAGTGGCAACTTAATAGCAACATAGATTTCTGGCAATTACGTTAATTACTTCATTTAATTTACAATGAGTTGCTGCAGATGTTGCATCATTATCACGACTAACCAGCAGAAATGAAGGACAGGCAGTGAGGTGGGAAAAACACGATCAGACCTTGAGCTAAAAGTTTGTGAACACAATGCATGATAGGTGAATTTTTGTCTTACACGTCCTCGACATCTTTGCTAAATTTAACTGTGCGTCTGCCAAAGAATAAGAGGTGTTAAATGTACCATTTAATATACTGCTTGAAACATTCTCGTTTATTTTGCATGTCTGCCAGCCTTTTTGCAGACTGTAAGAAGATTCAAACAGGTTTTGTGTGTGTGTGATCTCTCTTTACAAGACCTACAAAATGAAAAATAATATTTTAGGAAACACTAAATGCTGTTACATGTGTGCGCATATGTTAGTGGAACAGATATTTCACACGCTGTCCATGAAGCTAATTAGAGCAAAACAAAAGTAGGAATCTCAATAAAATCAAATGGACACCTAATTTTCAAGTCGACGAACTGAAATCAACATTTTAGCATGACTGTAGCTGGATTTTTTGAATTGCAAATTTTAACCAAATTTTCAACTAAAACTTTTATCTGTATATTTGTCTGCTGCTGCTGCTATAGCTTTTCCAGTGGAGTGCAATGTGACAGCTGGAGTGACGTTTAAGTCACATGATTCCTAAATTTCAACCTTTACTCACTAAGTCTGTTTCCAGTGTACTTGCACTTACAAAACATTTATGCATTATTTCAAGATTTTTTCAAACTTGATGTGTTTCCACTCATTTTTATGGGCAAATCTAAAATGTGCATAGAAATAGGCTGATGGAAACCCACCTTGTGATCCTGTATGACAGACGTTTCTGAATGATTTAACCAAAAACTTTTTGTTACCAACAATTTGGCTGTTAACTAAGAAACAAGTGATGTTCTGTACACTTGAGGGAAAAATACTGCTGTGAACAGCAAAATCCATAAAGATTTTAATGTCTTTTCGACTGTCCCGTTTGAATGGCAGCACCCTGAGCTTGCTCCAGGATCAACAAGAACAACTCTGTGCAAAAATGTATGCCTGCAAAACATCAGCATGCTAACACTGATATTGTGAGCATGGTAACATACCAAACTTTGGATCTGACTTTGTTTTCTTTAGGCTACATCCTCACAGAGCCACAAGTGTGAATGAAGACAATACTTGATAAAACAGTAAAAGTTTCATTGCGTTATTGAGTGGATTTTCCTGTTCTTCTATATTTAAATTGTTCACAGGTGTTTCTTACGGTTTTTCTATAGAAAACTCTGTGACAAAGTCATGTATCACATTAAACAGATGTGTCTGAAGGTCATCATCATGATAATTATCATTATCATCTTAATTACCATCCCATCATCTTCATCTTCATCATCATTATCACTGTAACCTCACAGTTATCCCTGTCACCATCTTTCTAATCTCTGCAGACAAGTTTCAAGGAACTGTATATTACATCCTGTGCACTTCACATCTCAAGTAATATTTATTTCTGCCTGTCTGACTTTCTGATTTATGGTGGAAATTGTGCACAAACTTTTGAAAACTGCACATTCTGTAGTTCTTAGTACCTGAGGAGTAATGATTATTTGTTATCAGGGCTCAGGAGCTGCACTCAGGCCATTTGGTAGCAGCTGATAGTCTCATGAAAGATACAGCAAACACCCCAAAATCACATTAGGAAAAACTGTAATGAGGGGACCAAATGTTAGCTAAAGATAGTGCAAGACAAGCAATAAAAAAGGTTTAGTTAAAATGTAAATAGTCTGAATAATAATAAATGTTGTTGATCAGGATTGTGTTTAGTCAGATGAGGGTCTTATTCATAGTTTTCATATTTGTTTCTTGCTATTTTGTTGCTTTGTTGTTTCTAATTCTATATTTTTTTAAGTTGTTTTTAGTAGTTATATTTTTTATTCAGCTCCTGATCCTTTTCCCATTGCACTGTGCCAGGGGTCTGCAGCCTGCAGCTCTTTGTCCCATCTGCAGAGGCTCTCTGTGACTTTGACAAAAAATTACATAGAAATGAAGTACGGTTATATTTTTTTAACATTATCATTGTTTTAAGACTAGAGCAGTGTTTTTCAGTTTGCATGTTGCAGATGTGTCTCTGCTCCAACACACCTGGTTCAAATGAATGGCTCATTATCAGTCTTCAGCAAAACTTGATAACGAGCTGATCATCTGAATCAGGGACGCATCTGAAACAGGACAGGGAGCCCCAAGAAACAGGAGGGAAAATACTCTCTGAGAGTCATTTCCCATTCTTTGGATGTAAAAATGCAGCATCACATGGAACAGTGTCTAAGCTCTTAAATTGTGATTTTTTTTTCAATGAACTAAAGAGCTTGAGCTGATATTGTGTTTTACTATCAGGCCTGACGACTGACTGCTGCATGGCTGAGGATTAACTCACACTTATATTGACTTAAGCCAAACTGAATCAAAATTAGTTCACGTTTTTACAGTTTTAATGTTAAGCTGCTGTGAAATGTTTGATTTTTTGGCAAAGTAGGCTACTTTTTATTTTATTAATTTACACAAACACAAAGAGGACTCAGATTTGTTCGCTCAAAGTTCATGTACATACTAAACATAAATAGCACACTGTGAAAAAATTAGAAAATGGTCATTTAAGCCTATTAAAAATTATGATCAGCTAATTGAGATTTTTAAAGTTTTGTACCTTTATTATGAGGCTCAAATATGTTTTGTGGCTCCAAACAGATGTTTTTGACAAGGAAGGGGAGCAAAAAGGCTCTTTTGATAAAGGTTGCTGACCCCTGCATTAAGCAGAAAAAAAGGATAATTAATGATTGAAACGTATTAAGTGCTGCTTCACTAACATAAAACATAATTTGTTTGCTGTACTTGTTTAACATCCTGAATATTATTATTACATCTGTGCTAGTTTTGGCAATCCACACAAATCCATAATGATGTTCTGGCCCTAAGACAGGATGCAGAAACTGTTCAACAGCAGCCAAAAAGCCCATTTAAGCAGTTTTGCTTTTCATCAGAAAGACATGTTAATTGCAGATTACAGCTGCATCAGACATCCCCGCTAAAAGATGATGAAGGCTCAGACTATAGTGATACCTTTACCTTTCATCAGGTCAGCCAGTGCACTCCGTTTAAAATAGCTCATTTGAGTCTTATTGTGATTGACAGAACAAAGATTGATCCGACCTGAGCTCAGGCAGCGAACTTTAACACTGGCACAGACAGTTGACCACAATATAATGCAAATGCATGCCCACACTGCGTAACCCCAGCGGACATGCGTCAACACATTCAGTAAGTATTGATCTGCTGGTGACACTGGATTTAATATGCTTTAAACTTGTCAGCAACCACAGGGAAAACCAGCCTGCTCTCAGCTCTCTCACTGCAATTTGATGAACGTTTGGCCTTAAAGTGAGAAGAGAAAATCCTGCAGAGGATTTTCAGAGACACAGAACACAATTGCACTACTGAGCTTACATTAAAATGACATTTTTCAATTTCAGGGAACGATATGATCCCGCTCTTTTTGTAATTCTGATACCTTTTTTCAGGGCTTTGGCTGATCCAGCCCTTCTTTTCTTTTTCGGTTTAAAATTAGTTCACCTCACTGCAACAAAGTCTGCCAGGAACTGTGCATTTCTGCAAACCACATGTACATTTAGGTTGTTGTTACGTTTCTTTGTGTTTTTTTGGCACTTTTCATTGTTGTGATTGGGGTCTGGCACAAGATTAAGGCACAAAAAATCTGGTAAGTGTGGGGATAAGATTGTGTTTTGGCTTAACATAGATGATTTTGTTACTTGGAATTTTTCCCTCATTGTTAAAGAAACCTGGTTTAGGTCACCATTATAGCTATCATTATAGCTGCCGGTAGACCCTCGTCAGGAGACGCTGATTGGCTCGCACCATCCTAAGTGCTTGCTCTAGTGGGTTAGAACCATAGTTAGAACAGTCTCATACTGAATAAATGCACACAGAAGAATTCACATATGTATTTTGGGATTTATATGTAAATGACTCTCCACATACATCTGACTGGCAGCAAATAATTCTCTATGGAAAAACACATGTGGATCTGTTTGCTTCAGGGGAGTCTCAAAACTAATGTCACAACATACATACATGTTTTACACAGAAAACTGCAAATTCTTTTAAATATGGTACAAATGTTTGTGTATTTCCATTGTATATATTTAAAACAAGAAATATTTGTGTGTGCATCAGAAATACATTTGTGAACCTTATTACGGTGTGTGTGGATTCTTTTTGCATTTACATAGAACAAGAAATATTTTTGTGTGCATTAAAATGTTTTTGTGAAGAGAGTCATTCACATATTAATCCCAAAATACTTTTGCAACTTCTTCTGTGTCAATTTATTCATTTTGAGGCCGTTTTAACCATATAATCAGGTATAAAATTTTCCCCCTCAAACACGACCTTTTTTTTTTTTTTTTTTTTTGCCTGAAGCATGGTTAGAATTTTTCCCATCATCTCGCTGTAACAGCTGTTAAAACCACAGTTTTGTTCACCACGAAAACAGCTGTAAAATGTCTTAACAGTTGCTGAAAATATCTGGTTGAAACTGTCGACCTTGATGTGGTCTTGAACACTCATCTGCTGCTTGGCTGCCGAAGTGTCCCCATCGCCTCCAACCTCCTCATGAGAAAAGTCAGCTCATGAAGGCTGACATTTAACAACATCTACGTCACGCTGACATGGGTGACTTAAACAATATGTTGCATGTGAAAAACTGTGAACTGTAAGCATCCTTTATGGCCGATCAGGCTGCTTACTGTGTTGAACAAATGGAAAAATTCCTGTATGTAACATAACAAAACTGTAACTGCACGACACATCTCAGTTATTAGTGTAAACATTCACACATCATTCTTTCAAATTTTTCAAATTATATTGAGTTATATTGAGTTAAAGCTATAGACATGTTAAATGGCACTGACTCATAAACAGTATTTAATTAGGTTCACTCATGTCTGACCAATTCAACAGCCATTAATAAGGTCAGTACAGCTGCTGCTGCTGATGCAACACAATATATTAGATTGGTGCATTGCTATATGTGAGACATTTTCATATGTGAAAGTCAGTATTTTACTCCATATCTGTAGTTAGCCTGTTTATTATAGTTTTCTGCTGGTGCTGTGCATGAGAAAATTAAAACATAACAAAACAAAATATGTTTTATGGTTTTATTGTGATGGAAACCACAGACAGACAAGGCAGCAACCACAGTGACCTCAAAACAGGAAATACTAAGGGAAACCATTTCACACGAGTCTACTGTTTGACCAACAGATGACACTTAATGAGCACTAAATTAAACCCATGATAATCATGGTTTTAATATTAACATTGAATCCAACATGTTAGCATATCTGCGTGCTTTAACCTTGATATGAAGTTCTCTGCCTCTCTTGTGGCCAAGAATTATTCAATACAACTGTAAGAAAAAACAGCACTATTGTGCATTATCACACAATTATTAGGAACCTTTACAAGGTAACAGCATGTCATTGCAGGATGCCTTATTAGCAGGTCTACGAATACATTTTTGTTTTTTTGTTTTTTTCAGTCTACTTCTTCTCTTTATCATTTTTAATAGCATGACTTTTCTTATTGTTTAAGCCCAATGTCAAAAGTACTCTGGCATTTTAGATCCGTTGAAACAAAGACTCTCTGCTTTTGCTGCTGACCCTGTTTTAATTTAAAAATTCTTGGGATGCATTGTTTTAACAGGCAAACGGGTACTTTTGGAAATGATGATGCAGACGTCCTTGTTCGCCTCCTGACTGAGTCCTTAATCACAAAATGTTCTTCTCCATGTGATTCCCAATAAATATTTTTTCGCTACCATGATTGCGTTAGTATGCCTTGTCATTGTTACAAGCAAAAATATATCGTGTCACATTTCCTTATTGTTTTCTTCAGCTTGAAACCCTTTGCTTCCTGTTTACGCCGGCACGCATGCCCAATGTGCATAGATACTAACATGATTTGTGTTTTCAGGCGAGTTAATCTCAGTAGAGATTATCGCTGAAATGGTGATAAAACACTCATCTGGATGGATGTTTTAACTTCAAAACCCCATTTTAAAACAAAAAAGTAGCACTGAGGATGCAGCCTCAGCTTTTTAAAGCCCAAATGACCAAACTTGACTTCTTTTCTCTTTGCTTTGTCTCTGTCTAACTCACTCAGTCTATGCACGATTGTTTAAAGCATTTTCTTTGTTTCAGCTCATTATATATTCATATGCAAATGCTTCTGTCTCAGCGTGAGCAAGTTAATGTGAATCTACATTATTTATCCCTGAGCTTAATGAACAGTCCTTGCTTTCCCAAATCACTGGAATATTACACATCCCGAAGTGTCAGCACAAGCTGAGCTGTCAACATAATTACATTATGTAATTTGATCGCCTCGCTTCAAGCCTCATTCAATTTTTGGGATCCTGCTCGTCTTTCTTCTGTCATTTTATCAAAGAGCAAACTTTAATATTTCCTCTCTACCCTGGTGGCAGTAGCTAATGCTTATCTTTGGTTATCCTCTTGCAATATCTGAGGATTTATATTTATGTGTAGCACCTCCCAAACCAACAGTTACTGCTGCAGGTGGTGGTAAAATTAACCAAGCATGGTGGGTGGTGATTGCAAGCAGTATTGCTAATCAGAGGTAAAAATCTCCAGAGATTAAGGCCAGCACTCGCAGGGTCCATGCTGTGTCGATGTGCTGTCAGCTCCGCCTGATGATAAATGTTTACGGCACTACATTAAGAGGAAATTACCTCTTTTTGCTAGAGGCCAGATCATTCATTCACAGGCGTAGCATGCCCATCGTCGGCCCTGTCGTAAATTAGTCTGCACCTTTCAGCAGGAGGAAAGGTGGGGAGGATTAGGGAGATCAATCTTTTAGACGGGCAGTTAAAATCATTATTTGGCTTCCTGCAGGACACAGGTTGCGCTAAGAAGTGACAAATCGTCCCACGCTGTTATAAACATCCCTATTCATGGACACCCAGGGGTATGCTTGCTTTGTGTCTCTCTCTATGGAGATGACCAGATTGACAGACGTAAAGGAGAGGACAGTGAAGTAGTGAGGTTATTAAAACCACAGAACCTCCACACTTATTCAAAGGGAGCCACCATAACAAGGCCACAGTGGCTTTCCTAGCCAAAGATTCATAGCGTGCTTCAACAGAAATCCAGCCATATCCCCCACAGAATCTATTATTTTGACTCCCTCTCCTCCATCAAGGTTGGGAACTGAGCTGAAAGGAAAAAAGTAGAAAGCTCCTTAGGCACAGTGCATGCAAAGTATCTGTTTTGTGCATCAAATCTGTCCAAAAATAATCACAAATTATCTTTCTTTATGGATGTGAAATGCCCTTGTCATGCTGTGAATGACTTTGTTTCCATCTGTGTTCAAACGTAACGAGAGATTTGCATTTTTAACTCAGATCCGAGGGGAGTTTCCATATTGACATGATTTAGACCCTCAGCAATCACTGTTCGACACATCATCTGCTGCTAATCCAGTTAATCTTTCCATTGGCGACTGTTCCAGGACGGCTGTTTCCTTGTTATTTTAGGAGAACGATTAAGCATTGTGGAATTAACAATGGCTTAACCTCTTCACAAGATTTCTTTACATCCTGCCTACAGAAAGCTTGGGAAAAAAATTCAACAGGGAGCTCTGTTCGCTTCCTGCAGAAAGCACAATGTGAACCAAGATGTTCGCACCAATTACTAGATATCATTCATTGCTTAAATGTACTGTGAGAAAAGGGACTTGCTGCCTCTATTGTGAAAGCTTAAATTTCTGTTCAGCATTTCAGTCGGATGGTGTGAACTACCTGGCTGTATTCTCAGCAGATAATACCCCCATCCCCCCCACCCCTCCTCGGCCCTGTGAGATTTTAATGAGGCAAAAGATTCCTGTTAAAAAAAATCACTTTTTAATTACCAGTAGGGCCCATTTTCTCTTCTGTAGTCCAATAATGACCGAGTACGGGAAATCAATTTAGTGCTGTACTACAAGAGGGAGTAGCTGCATTTACTCCCTGAGCTGAAAAATGACCTGAAACCTTGCATATTTTGCAAAGACCAAAGTCATAAATTCAAGCGATCGCGTAGGACTGATCCACACTTAACTGAAAAAGTATGTGGAAAAAAATGACACAGTCTTCATTTATTTTATTTGAGCTGTGCAGGTTATTTACTGCTATATACATGGATAGTATAATTGTTCACAATGTTTATGAGATTTCCACTCTGTCCACACTTTGTAGTGTTATTTGCTCATTCTTACAAATATGTTTGTCAATCTTGTAAATGTCTCATTTGATTTTTTGTTTGTGCCAGTTAGACAAAGTTTGGCAAAAGCTGAGTGACACACAGTGTAAATGAATTAAAACAAATGAACAGCATTAGTGTTCTCGATGAATTTTTAAAATGTTTAAAAATAATATCCATAAAGTCATTGTAGCCTGGTTTTCCTGGGGGAAAGACAAATGTAATTACACCCATAAATATAATGCTTGAGTATTTAAATAAAGTCTTCACAGTTACCTTGAATCAAAAAGTGCAAGCACCTTGTAAATTTACAGTTTTATGATCCAAGGACAAACTAATACAACTTTTCTATCAGACCATTTATTACATTCAGCAACACGAACATCCATAAAAATATATCCAACAAACAGCATAAAACTGTATGTATCCCCTGTTTAACACTGTTGCAGCCACAATTCACCTTTTATACTCTGTCACTTCTACCTTCGCCAGGTGTGAACAAGATGCTGATTAGACAAAACTTTGCAAGCCACCTCTCTGAGACAAAAATCCAGCAGGATCCACATTCATCCTCAACACATCCTCCGGGAAATAATGAATTGATAGATTGCTCAAGCATGGAGCTCCTTTTCATGTCTTCAAATGTTCAGAGGCTGACTCTGATCCATCAGAGAAGCTGTGATCAATATCAGGCACGTGTCTCTAAGGAGGTTGCGAAGTTGATCAAGTGATGCTGGATGAGGCCAGTTTGTTTTTGTGGCAAATAATCCAGTGTGTGTGTTTGTGTATGTGGGCCTCTGTTATGTGCAGCGAGATCTGTCTTTATCCATTTAACTGACTATAATACAGTTCAGAATTTCTGATCCCTAAAGGAAAGTAAGGTTTTTATAGCATTAAAATTAAAATGAGTCCAAACACAGACAGAGTGAGAAGCTGCTATGGCAACCACGGTGATAAATCTTAAAGCCCGTGACATTGTGC
>JAQFJA010000023.1:26658192-26671179 GCA_029874485.1 Naso brachycentron
ATTTTTTGTGGTCACGCTGAGTTCTCTTCCCATAATAATAACCACAGTGTTCAGCTTAATTATGTATGCTGGGGTATTTGTGATTAAGATATGAATATGCATATAAACAGCTTAGCCCAAATGTGACCTCAACTGGAGCATGAGCTGGTACCCACAGTATTCCCTCTGTGTGACTGCGCTTGTTGGTGCAAAGTCATTGTCACTGAAATTTTCTAATAAGCTCGACTTAATAGACCCACCACGGATACTTGTGATTAGACATAGATGCTGACATTATTCCCACTGCATCCTTTTTCACTATAAATGATGTTATTATGATGCTCCCAATGTCAGCATATGCATTATGCCTTCTTTAAGGACCATACTTATCCATGTCATCTCCAATGGGACATATGGCTGCAATCAGTTTTCTCCACTTGTCATGGTCTTGGGCCCATTAAAGTCCCATCTCCGCCATCTCTGTCCTCCGCCTGCCCCTCTTTCGTTTTCCAATGGGGGTCCACCTCAGGGCAGTTTTTGGGATTCTTTCTCTGGGCACACTCAGGACTCTGCCCAGCCATCTCTCCATCTTTATTTCGTGGGACACTTGTTTTAAGAACCACCATTAGAAGAGATCGTCCCTATCTTCTACAAATTTTGTTGTTAAAATTTGACCATGTGTATACTTTAGTAGATCTCAGACTGCATTTTTAAACCCCATCCACGGTCATTTATGTTGAAACAGGGTATAGAAACACTATAGGACACGGGAAAGTTGCTAGGTAAAGATAATTCACCTTTCTAAAGAGAATGTCTGCATTTATTTGGTCAAAAATTGCTGAGCGAGAGAGAGGGGAGCCGGAAACAGGGAGCCATTGAGACAAAAGTTATTACGCCTGGAAAAATAATTCCTTCCAAGTTCTGCCCTCCGAGCTTGAATATGAGCATGAAGGATTTTGACACAGATGTTCCTTCTGACTAACCCCTAAATTCCACGCGTCTGCGCTTCCGTCCGGCAGCACAGCTGATCCGGAGCCAGAGCTCTACGGATCGTCTGCAGCAGATACGCAGGACTTCTATTTTTGCCAGATGGTAGAGCACAACACGGCAATTCAGCATAGAGCAGATTGTGCAGGACAGGAAGTCGGGTACAGAAACAAAATTAAACATCCGGTTGATTTTCAAAATAAAAAAACTCCATGTTGATGGTGGATCATATTTCACTGTACTACACTGACAAAACTTCATAATGGGGGGAACCATGCAGGCCTTGTAGGACAAATCTTGTGTCTTGCGACTCAAGCTGTTTGCCGTGCTGCGCTCTAAAACGCAGCCAGTGTGTGTTGACAGACGGCAGAGCACGGACACCACATCCAGTAAAATCCCAGGGTAACACTGTCACACATTTTCAGGTACTTTCTGTAACATTTTTTGAATAAGGACAAATTGTAAACAAACACAATATCTCATAGATAAAACTATGTGGGGAAAAACGCTGGGGGTTTATGTAACCTATGTGGCCAATGTTGACAAAAGACAACAACATGTAACATTGATAAGGTCCTTTAAATCTTTGACATAATGAGACAGTTACATATTTTGGAGACTCTAAAGCTGAAAAAGTTTCGCACAGTGGTGGATTCAGAACCTTTACTTAAGCAAGAGTAAAAATATCACAAAGTAAAAACACCACACTGAAAATAAAAGTCTACTTCATTGAACATTTTACTTAAAGCTGCACTAAATCACTGTTTTTATGTGAATTGTCAAATCCCTGTGGGGCATTTTAGCTTTGAGCGAACCCTTTCATATTACACAGGTGACTACAATCTGACTCTACAGTTCACTTGAGCGCTTTAGCCTCTTTCTACTCATTGTTCTGTTGTTTGTTTTTTAATGGCTCACAGATTCAATGTTTTGATTTAATCTCACAGCTCTTTGCAAAAGAAATTCATGCAGGTTTAAACAAATGTATCAAATCATGAGCAGCAATATGTTCTAATATAAAAAGTTTAAGCACAAGTGAGATATGTTGTCAGAATATGCATTTACTGCATGAATGGACCATTATTTAAAAAATGCATTGACAATGCCTCATATTAAAGGTCTGGTGTGTTGGATTTAAGTGGCATGTAGTGATGAGGTTGTAGATTGCAACCAACTGAAATTTCCTTTGCACACCTTCCTCTTCCAAGCATGTGGGAGAAACTGCGATGGCTGCAAAATTCAAAACTAAAAAGGTGAAAGGCCCTTTCTAGAGCTGGTATTTGGTTTGTCCACTCTGGGCCACTGTAAACATGGCAGTGCCACAGCAAGAGGAGCTGCTCCCTCTGCAGATTTAAAAGGTTTCTTCTAAGGTATGAAACACAAAGATTCTACATTACTGAAAACAAACAAACAAACAAATTTTATTCCCTTTCTGCCATATTCTGCAAATAGATCCCCCAAAACTTACGCACTGGAACTTTATACTTTGTATGTTAATATAAACTTTATGTGCAAATAAGGTTCACTATTAATTTTCCTTATGTATGAATTGTGAATGCACAATGTTTTCTGAAATTTTGTATCTTCAAAACAGCATTAGCACCTAAACAGAAACATTAAACATAGACGATAAGGCTACCTCCCACCACTGGTTTTGAATCACATTTATTGTACTCAATTTTATTTTGCCTTTGTATTCTTAGTTGGACAAGAGATAGGAGAAATGAAACCATATAAGAAATGTTAAAGGATGACCTCCCTCATCTCAGGGCCAGGGTCTTGGAGAGGTTACTAAGGGGTCCCTGTCAAAATGAATTTTCAATTTCAGCCTCTCTGTTGTGTCGCTTTCAACGGAAGCTTTTGAAAGACTCCATTGAATGAAACCTCTGTTAGTCCTCCAGACCTTTGTTCGGTCAGGATTTTTATCTATTCATTCATTCATTCATTCATTGATGACATAAAGGTTTGGACAGCTTTTCTCTAACTTAATTGTTCAAATCAATTACTTTTCCCAAACCCAGAGCATCCTAAAATATCTGCAGGGTTAAACTGCGTATGTGTTTATTATTTCCTAAGTGGTGGTCGTATATGTGTGTGTGTGTGTGTGTGTGTGTGTATGTGTGTGTGTGTGGGAGGACTGCAAATCTTCTAAAAGCGGAAATGGGTTCCCCTAAAATCTTATTAGCGCCCGTGGGTTTGGGGGTTAGAGCTCGGCTCTTTGTCTTGTGATGACAGGTGAATGCGGGGATCTGGTCGTCCGTGCCACGCATGCACCGCTGGAGCGCACGAATCGCACCGCCCTCCTGTCCGCCCGCTGCCGGGAGGCGCAGAGGATAGAGCAGAGCAGAGCGCTACATCAACAGTCCCACCTTAGGGATGTGGCTGCAATTTCAAGAGCTGGACGAGCACCTTGAGATTCTCAAAGTTTGTCTTCTATGAGAGCTGAAGGCGAAGACTACATCAATACCGGAGAGAGGCGCAAATCCCGCGGAGGCGCACGAATCGCTGCAGAAATCACCAGCGGTGCCTGCCTGCACGCCTGCCCGCCTGCCTGGGCTCCATCGTTCGGGATCGCGAAGCGCTTTGGTGCCCGTGTCCGAGCCGATAAAACCTCCAGGAGACGTGAGAGAAAAACAGAGGGGAAACTGTCTTCTTCTTCAGATATCCCTCACTGACACCTGCGTTTGGACCCCCGCAGTGCCCGCTTACGCTGAGGTGAGTGCCGATGCGATGTTTCTCTGCTGCTGGCTCTTTGACAGCAAGTTGAGGTTGATGGTTGTTGAAGGACTCGCAGGGGCCACGTGGTTGGACTGATAACCAGCACGCCGGTTCCAGTTCTTATTACGCTATGCACAGTGTGTCACCGAGATGGAGCGCGAGTAACTTTCTGCACGTTACAGCCTCCCTCATCGCACAGCAGGCGTCACGGCATGTGCGGCTGCGTGTGCGATAACATCAGACGTGCAATAAGTCACACCGAAGAGAGCATCCAGTTTCTCCTCAACACAGACAAAATCAGAAGAGTCCAGATCTCTAAGTAAGTCTTTAAGAGCACTGAAGCAAGTGAAGCAGCAGATATCGCTCATCGAAACAAATACCTGAAACATAGCCTATGAGGTCAAAAATTTAAACTTTGTGCATTATTAGAATATTGCAGCCTTACTGGCGTATAATTAGCACTGGGATTTGCTGGTTTTCTATTTTATGTTGTCATTATCTCTTTGAGTTTTGGATCCGGATAAAACAAGCAATCTGGAGAACGTCACCTTCAGCAAATCAGACTTTACAACAGTCCTCCTCCTCTCTGTTTCTTTTAATAGAGTAAATGAGTCAGTGTTTAATTCAAGACACATTCAATAGGCAAAATAATAATGAAAATAATAGGGCCCAACCAATATGTGATTTTTGGGGCTGTTACCAATATAAGGTGGCAAGAAAGTTCCAATGTATCCACTGATATTAATATCGGCTAAATGTGGTTATTAAATATTTGTGACAAAGATATGTAATGAAGGCAGGATGTCTTACATTTGAACAAACTACTCCAAACGTCAGAGCACTGAACAGTAAACTCTTCACTTAGTAGATTAAATAATGGACCGCCCTCCGTGGATCAAATTACATAATAAGAATTTAAATCACTAGTAAATCACTAGCTCAGGCATTTTCTTCTGGCCTTGAAAAACAGTTTTAGTATTGGCACCTATTGTAGAATATATGCAGATACTGATATGCAATAGGCCAAAATCTTCCTATAATGCCGCAAACTGATATACAGGTCAAAATAAAAATGAATTGCAAGCCAAAACAGCATCTACCAACTAAACTAACAGAACTTTTCTCTCAGGCTGATCTTCAGTCACTGACTCCAGTTCACTGAATATCACAAGGGCAGCTGTAAGACCACATCTGCACTTTGCAGTGCTTTGCATCTTTTTCAACTCAAAGCTTAAACTGTAAACATCTTCCTTGATATTCAAATATGCAAAAAATCCAAGAAAGAACCCTGAACTGATGTTACTTTATGACGCTGGGCTAAAATTCATACAGTAATGCATTAATGCACGCCAACGGCATGCATTATCCTTAAAGTCGCTGAAGAATTGCATCATCTGCCAGAGCGGCTCATGCACTGCGGTGCGAATGACAGCTCTATGGCTCATCTGAAAGGCCTGTAGCAAAACAGCAGCTCATTACAAGTGCAGCAGCTCGGGCATCCTCTGGCAGGAGGCTGCCGGCTCATTAGGGGTCACTGAGGTGCGAGTCTCCCACGATGAGCCTCAGCTTGTTACCTCAGCGTTCTGTGAAACCACTGTTAATTGGAATAAATTCATTTTCACTGACAGAATGAAAAGAGGTACACAAGTCAGTAAAACTGTCTGTGAACTGTGGAAAAACTCAGTTATGTTGGTGGTTGTTTAAAAATGTAATTGGTGCGGTAGCAGCGAGGCCTTGAGTCAGACACTCTGCTCCACAGCAGCACGGTGAATCCTCATAACACCCTGTCGTTGCCATTAAGAAACACGTTTATGCTTCCTATCTGCACGGCTTCTGGCTGCCTCTAATCTTCAGTGTTTGCCTTAAAGAGATTTGTGAAGAGGAAAATTCCCTTTTAAGCAATGTGTAATACTGCGATCCATCAGAAAAATAGGCATCAGCATTCTGTGGTTACATGTTCCTGTATAAAAGTCCCCTCAAGAGCAGCATTTAGACACAGTTCCAGAAGAGAAAAATTCTACAGGGATATATTCACGGAGAATATAAAAACTCATATTGACAACAGACCACAGTTTCAGCTCTTTGTTAGCTCAATAACTAGATTTGATTTAGATGAGTATTTGGATTTATTTGTGAAACCAAAATAATAATGGTAGTCAGACTTTACACTGATAATGAGATAAATGAGAGAAATTTTTTCCGTCAATAGCTGCATAAAATTGATTACCTAGATGTTTGGCTGTCCCACCAAACTGGTAGTAATATTGTTTAACTATGATAACGACATCGCCCCACCCCTCCGAAAAGACACCACAAGCGTGATGACTGGCTTATTTGATGGTTGAAGCGAGGTGTAGATCCTGAGCTCTCCTCTCAGCAGTAAACAGCCTCTGATCAGGACAGAAAAGTGAGACTTTGGGTGTTTATTTCTCCTGAAGCTCCAGTTTGCCCCTCAACTGTCTCGCAGGTGCATTTATCATCAGCAGCTGCCTGCTGACGTTTGTTTCTCTGCTCCGCCCATCCAACTAGCACAGTGCTCAAAATTCTGTGATCTATAATTTAAATTTCAATGTTATGAAGCTTCAAAGTTTCGAACTATTCCGTTTAGCCCAGCTGGTAATTTGATTTAAATGACATGACTCAACTCGATATATAACTTTTTGTTTGCAGTCAAAACTCCACCCCTCCATGCCAAATTTTAAAAAAAAGGGTTACTGAGGTTTATGTTGCGTATGTCGTGAACGAACAGTACACACATACCCCAAACTGTGACAAGCGAACGGATGAGACAGATTTTTTTCATGAACTGTTCCATCCTTAGTCTATTTAGAAGTTATATGCCTTTTTGTCGCAAGCCACTCCCACTGCCACGCCCCCTTTTTGTCAGTTGTCCCAAACAGTTAATCGGCTGTCCTCTGGCTCATGACCAACCTTTCCACTAAATGTTGTGCACTTCTCTGAATACATTTGGAAATTATGCACCTTTTTGCAGCAGGCAACTCCCATCTAACCTTCCCCACTTTTAGCCAGTTGGCATGAACACAAACACACACTTTCACGCAAACTCACACTTGACCTCCATGCCAAATTTTAGCCTTCGAGGGCAAAAACTGTGACTGCGTAAGAGTGGGGAATTTTTGTGACCGGCCAACCAACTGACCGATCGACCGACAGAGCAACTGATAGAGCTGCAGGTCGTAGAAGAGCTTCTCATTGACCCTGTGTGTGCAGGCAGAACATAAACTCTGAAAAACTTTAATCCCTCTGACTGTTTAAATGGAATTTAGGATGTTTTTATGTCCTTGCCTTCATTAAAAGAGACATTTATGTGGACAACATTAAAATGTTCAATCTGGGAAGACCATATTCTTGTTATTCCTTCTTAAATCTTATTTATTCTCCAAACTTTGTCAGCAGGGTTTTATTACTTCATTCCTGCCGCAGATAGTTTTTCAGAGTTTACAGGTATAATCTTTGGAACTTCCCATTATAATACTGAAACCCCTTTAGCAGATTGTTGTAAATTGTTAAAAAAAAACCTAAAATGAAGTCACGAAAGACATTTTCCTGCAGTTGATGGACTGAACTTTTAGCCTCTTAGAGACACTAATGATTGCAACAGCATCCACTCACGTAGTCCCGACAGCCACTCACTTGATTTTTCCGTAAAGGTTAGACAAATGCCACAAATAATTGTCGGTCTGCCTCTTGACCGCACTCTTCTCCCCAGTGTCGTACAATGTTGATTATCTGAGGTGGTGCAGGTCATGAATGTCTGGGCAGCTGGAATCTATTGTCAGGGAGCCTTGCTACGACACAGAGGACGTGAGGCGTGAGTGGCGGTTGCTTCAGAGATAGCGGATCTGACCTCCGGTCTATGTTCAGCTGCCTAATGCCAGCACTGACTGAATGACTGAGCTGCTGACTGACTTCCTGCCCGGCGGATGGGTGAAAGAACGGACTGTACTTACAGCATGCTTAGCGCCGCTGCCAAGTTTATCTGAGGAAGGAGTTGAAACACTCCAGGCATGAATCCAGACTGTATATTCATACACTCGGGGATGCATTGATGTTGCCGTCAAGTGATTAGCTGCTTCGGTGAGCATTGCGATGCTAAGCTTGAATATCATGTTTATTAAGAGATAGGAGAGAAGGCTTCTCAGATGCTGGGTATAATATTCAGTCCCATATGCTCAACATAATGTTTTGCTTCCACTTCAGGAAGACAGGACCAGTTGTAACCAGACACCCAGCATGTTTTAATCAAGTTCACTTTGAATGGCAGCATCTGTTGTAGAAGTTTGTGAAGTTACATAATGGGAACTTTTTTTGAACTGAAATGATCCTGAGACTCTAACAGAAATTCTGCAGGAAAATCATGTCTTTGCATTTTGCATATTAAGCCATGGGTCCATTTCTTACAATACGTCCTCCATTTTTGTTATCCAATCCATTTACAGCTGTAGGTACATTATCGTAAGTAACACATAACTATAATCAACCTCTTATAGCAGCCAACAGCTCTGTCTACCCCCACAGATATTCAATTAGTGCTGAAGGACAGCATGTGTCTTACTTACATACAGTGGATTGAAATATTTTTCCTGTTTATTATTTTTTTTAAGTGTTTTTTTTTTTCTATTTTTCTTTTTTTATTTTATTCTTTTGAAAAGGGACAATGCAGACTCATTAATCAATCATCATTGAAGCAAATGATAATGCACCCAGGTTAGCTAAAAGGCTTGTTTTCATTGGCCATCCCTCTGCCAGATGTTGTTTGGCATCCTGGGTTAATAAAAATTATACAACTGTTAAACTGTCGAGCTTTCTGCATGTAAATGGACTGCATTTATAAACTGCATTTATGCAGCACTTTTCTAGTCTTTTCACCACTCAAAGCTCTTTACAGCACAAGTCAGCATTCGCCCTTTAACACATATTCATACACTAATGGCAGATGGCTTCTATACAAAGTGCCAGCCTCCTCACAACACACACACACACACGCGCGCACACACACGCACCGATGGAACAGCCATTGGGCGTAATTTAGAGTTCATACTGTGCTCAAGGACACTTCAACAAGCAGAGTGGTGATCGAACTACTGACCTGTGCCACAACCGCCCCAACAACAGATGCCCTCACACACATGCAGTTAGGTATTAATGTGGGACGAATGTAAAATTGTCTCCGAGGGAATACTACAAAGTGTTAAAGTAACTTACAGTAAAGGAGAAGTGATTTTTTTTTTTGCATATTAAACCGTATATTAGGTATATTTCTGATCATATATAATGTTCTAGAGCATTATTGTGCTGAACGGTGCAGACCTGAGAGCTGAAGCTCATTGCTGACGTCAGTGCTAGCTGAAAACAAGGTGGTGCATGTGCACACAGACAATCTGTCAAAAATCACAATAAACACTCACTTCAAAAGGCGAGAAACTCACTGAATGTTTAGTGGTGTCCTCTTATGTACCAACACTAAAGCACAACGTTAAACTACAGCCTATAACCCGGAAACAACTCCTTCAGCTGCTTCAGGAAACAAACAAAAAGCTGTTTCCAGGTCATAAACCGTTGTTAAACTTAGTGTTTTGGTATCAGAACATCAGTGAGAGACCACATAACATTCGGGGAGTTGTCTTTGTGCCGTTTTAACAGTGCTTTAAGTGGGATGGTACGCAGTACCCCCACTTTTAGTTTTTACCCTCTGGCGTACTGGGATTTTTTACAGCATACCGGGACCTCTCACAAGCTCCCAGTACCCTTTCCTGTCCCCTTCCATATCAGAGAGTCTCATGGCGATTCATTACATTAGGTTGCAATACATGACTCCCACTTCTCTCTTCTCTCACAGACTATATGACGCTTACTTTTTTGTTCTTGCGGAAGTGGAATGTCTCATTAACGCTGCATGCGCTAACACTGGGATTAAGGTGTCGGAACGGCTGTGCTGCACATTTGCTTCGTGCTCTGTTGCCCGTCAACACCCACCGGCTGCGTTTCAGAGCAAGTCACAGCAATGTAGGATAAACGGGGAAGTGCAAAGAAAATTTTTTCTTTAAAAAAGATAGTAATGTTGGCGTAGGAACACAGACCGGAACAGATTCTGGTGATGACACAGCTCTCTGACAGTCAAATATATATATATTCAAATACCAAGGCAGAAAACTCAAAGTAGGCCTCGTTTGTTAAATAAATTAATTTAGTAAAAATCAGCACGATCCTCTAGTAGTCCATCTTTAATTAACTGTAAAAATTCAGACGTGAACTGATACTTGATGATTTGCTGATACTGGGTAACATGATTTACAAGCCAACGGGTGAAAAAGGGAAGTACCGGGACTTATTTTTTTCCACTTGAAGCTCTGGTTTTTCAAGAAGTAAATGTCAAAAAGGATTAGTAAATTATCACACTCTGTTTGACACAGCATCCCAGTTTTTTGGACTTGTGGTTGTAATTGTAAATATGTACAATATGTACAATTAAGGCTGTCAAAATTAACATGATAATAACAAGTTAATACAAATTCTTTTTAACGCTACTAATTTTTTGGACGGGCGATTAAAGAGCACACATTCTTTGATTTTGACCCTCGGCCCACCCTGTAGTTTGGGAAATCGGGAAGCAATGCAGCAGTAACATTGTGGCAAGCTGAAACAAACCTCCTTAAGCAGAAATGGATAAAGAAAAGGGTTTTAAAATGGCAAGTTCAGCTTCAAAGCCCTGCCAGATAGCTCTCTCGACAAGACTGAAGTTATCTGCATTTACTGTCGATGTGAATTAAGTTACCAAGGGAGCACGTCCTGTCTCAAATACCACTTGTTGGCCAAGCATAATGTTATAGCTGATGCAGAGAGCCCTCCTCCCCCGTCACCAAAGGCAGCTAATGCTGGAGAATTTTTAAAAATAATTCCATTCACATCTTTTTCATTGTTGTTGTTTTTGCATGTCGTTCAGCTGCATTTGGATCCTATTGACAACTCAGGCTAATTACTGAAAATACAAACATCTTTTTCATCATTATTCTACATATAGGCCGCATACAAATATATATATATATACATATATATATATATATGTAAAGAATTACGTGAAAGTCAAAGATAATCATATTTCATGGACAGATTTTTAAAGCAACAATCGGTTTGAACCATTGATATTCATATGGGGAGATGGAGAGGGACAAAGAGAAGGAAGGCTTTATTGAGCTACAGAAAAGAAATAGAAAAAGAAACCTGCATACTTGCAGAGAAATTGTATGGCTCAAGATTTTGAGAGTGGCTGCTGAACTGAATAAACTTGCAGTTATGTACTGGCGAAAAAAAACCCAGAAGGACGCATGTAAGGGAAGATGCATAAAAATAAATCAGACACTGGTCTGCAGCACTGACTTTCCAAAACTGTTCAGCCTGGGATGTCTGATCAAAATCATCATCTTGTTCATTGAGTGTTTGATTATTTCCTTTAAAGCAATCCTTACCTTTCTTGAACTTTTGCGCACTTATTTGTCTAAGTTAAAATGCTATTAATAATCATATGATACATTAAAATGTAAGATAAACCCAACAGGTTTATCCCAACCCAACTTCCACCCACACCTTGATGCGGCAAGAGGCAAGACGCAAGTCAACATAGGCCGAAAAATTACGCATTTGACTGTAAACAAACAGGCGATGAAATGCTATATTTACGATAATGACGTTCGTCAGACTGCAAGGGTAACTAAATGTTACGAGGGAATATTATTTTATAAGTTACCACATACAGAATTGAATACTATTTAATTACTGGTCAGTTTTCACTTTCCTGTGCCTCTGAATCTGACTCCATTGACCCGTTTTGCTGCCGCCACTCACTTTACCGCACGCGTCATCAGAGGAGGAAGGGAGGAGGGGAGCGTCTGAGGTCAGGCAGGGGGGAAAGGGTGGGGCTTTGGAGGGAGGCGGAGTTGTTCATGTTCAAATAGTAGCTAAGTGCTGAGCAACATGCCAGAAAGGTAAGAATTGCTTTAAGGTCATGTGACTGTTTATGATCTCACAGTGTAAATAACAACACCCTATCCTAAACAAGGCCAAAGAGAAGTAGCCTACAAACACAGTCTGCTGTCTGCGTCTGTCATATTACCCAAACCTGGAATCATGCACTGACCTGAGACCAGAGGCCTGTGCTGCAAAGCAACATGTGAGGTTCGCGAGGTAACTTCAGCTGAAACAGCTGAATCAGCTGGATTCATTTCTACTCAGGTACATTGCCATGGTAACATGCCGAAAATCGCACCTGCTCCAGAGCAGGTTATGTTTAGGATAAGAGGTCATTGGATTTAAAAGCTCCGCCTACTGACCAATAAGACCAGTTAATTTTCTTGGAAAATGATCGTTTGTAAAAGATCTGGTGGTGCTCGGTGAATCATGAGAGGATCTGTGAGGAGACAGTCAAACCAAAAAATCTAAAACACTTGCTGTACGGAAAGTTGCAGTAGATAACTTCTGCTAACGAGCTAGAAAGCTAATGTTAGCTGTAGTGTGAAAGTCATTGAAAAGCAAATCTGCAGCAGCTGTTTGCTCCGGCTCGCATTATTTCGCTTGTTGTCTCTCTGAACTGAGACCAAACGGCTGCAGGGAAAGTTTTTTGCTCTAAAGTCCATGTCACACTGCAGCTGAAAGAATAAGTGTAAAGCTGTCACACACACGACAAGAAGACATCCAAGCCAAACATTAATTTAATGAAACTGGCGATTGAGTATAATGAGTATAATATGTGGCCCATAATGGGAGAATATTTCTCACATTGTTGAAGTGCACATGAAACATTTGTGGCTGCAGGATTCAAAACTTTTCAAACTGTTTGAAGAAATTGTGTGTATAAATTTGCCAGCTTAATGAATTAATTCATCTTGGTTTTATCAACACAGTAATAATCCCTTCTGAGGAGACGCAGGAACGGGAGTCAGTTTGTGAAACATTTTTCCCTTTCTAAAACGTAATCTTTTATTGTACTTTGTGTGTCCTTTATTCTTTATAATGCCCCGTCTTGTATTTGCACCCTGTTTGAATGAATGAGGGAACGAAATGGTAAATGTAATGGTCTAATCTCTTTGTGTCCTGATGTCTCACTGATATAAGATATAGAAGCCGTCTGAGCTGTGTGTTCGTGACATCATGCAGCAGAAAGTCACAGTCCTCAGAACTAGGGAGCTTTTTGGTTTGCTGATCTCTCTCTCTCTTTCTCTCTAACCCTTGGATGCACAGGTGGGTCAAAAATGACCCAGAGAGGTTGTTTTCTTGCAATATCTTTAC
>JAQFJA010000023.1:26713487-26723725 GCA_029874485.1 Naso brachycentron
GTAAATTTTCCTTTCACAGGGCCTTGCAGCATTTTGTCACCTGCTTCCTTTGTGTTGACAAAGCCACTGTGGAGGTTGTACGTTCAATAACGTATGGGGTTTGGGGGACATCATAAGTTTTTATGATGTTGGCTAAAGTGTTTTTTATTTCAGGTAAGGTGACCTACCTCCCCTAGAAAACAATGAAATGGGCACATAGGTGGAACTCAGGACACTCGCAGGGGCACTTTGGCCAAGACAACGAGCACATGGGGGGCACTCCGCGCTCGGATGTACTCAAAAGAAGTGCAGATGGTCAGCTGCAGAGACCATGAACACAAAATAGTTCTGTTTATACTTCCTTCTGGAGCTGCTTGGACGATGCATTCCACCCACAAGCAGCGGATCGGTGTCCTTATGATCTGCAGGTAGTGAAAGTAAGAACAAGGTTCTTCTCCCTGAAGGCGCCTTCTAGTCTGATTGCTGGCTTACATCACTGCCCATGACTGCAGCATGAAAACAAGATAAGTTTCACCTTTCTGCTGCATTTATTTTGTTTTTCCTGCATTCTACGCAGTTAACACAGCTGCTGCTTAATGCCACTACTCACATTCAAATGAATGGGAGGACTGGTGTTTATACTGCAATGCCTGATTTTTCAGCCTAACATTACCTTAAGTAACTGTTAATTTTGATGCCATCATGGAGGAAAACACCTTTTTATGTCGCCTTTTGCAAGGTGGGGAAAATTGTTCCCTTTGAGCAGCTGTAAATCCAAGAATCGCTTAGCAAAGAGAAGAATAAGTGCACACATTAATCCAGGAGTCAGAGCAATCTTGTAATCCACTCAGTATGCTAATTGCCTGTTCTTTCTCCAGCAAAGGGGTTTACAGGCCATTAAATGGCACTGAGCAGTTGACAAAGGATAGCCAACCACCCCCCACACACACCCCCATCCCTTCTATTTCTTACTTAGACAGGCTGTTGCTCACCCACACAATACTCCTCTAAAGAAATATGTACAATCTAAGTGTAACACTGTGATTCCATAGCAGTCACTTTTTTTGCATCATGAGAGAGGAAAAAGCAAGTTTTGCTACTTTTCCCAAGTTGATTCCACAGTGACAGAAGTGGATCTGTTGGTTCTCGAATGCACTTTTGATCCTGGTGACACTGAAGAGGTTTCTGCAGGCATTTTCCCACAGAATGCCAAGTCTCCTTGTAACAATTGTCCATATTTGACAGTGGTACAAATAAATAATGAAAGAGAATTGAGTGCTATTGTCTCCACCACAATCCCGGCCATGCACAGCAGCCCCAGCCTTCTCCCACTCTGCACATACACAAGAGGATCACACTGTGGTAAAGTGCAATTCTTAGCGCGCTGCTGCCTGTGCAGTCCCCCAAGTGGCCTTGGCAGCCTCAGCGTGATGGATGTTGTTTCAGATGGGGTTTCTCGCTACACAGATAAAGCAGCCTTGTCAAAACACATTCACTAAAAATGTAAGCACATAAAGATAGTTGCAGATAATTAGGAGATTTGCGTTTTGCGTCATTTGTGGTGCCAACTGCCAAGGAACGGGGCTGTGACGGATGACTTAAACAAGAGAATTCGGCATGAAGCCTGACTGCAAATGTAGCTGGTAATGACCAGAGTGTGTTTTTCAGATGCAGCTAATGAGCACGGCCATTAGACATAAATGGCATTTTAAAAACCTGGGGAGTAAGAAAATGAAGAAGTACCCGAGATAGACTGCCTGAAGGCTGCAAATACGACAAGAGCATCTGGAGGCTGCGGCACTGATGTCACACGGACGACCTCCACCCAGAGTGTAGCGGCTGTCAGTCTGTGAACAGTGAGGATGGAGCTTCATTACAGCGAAACTGTCAGAAATGTTCGCCTCAATATCTGCATGCATCTCAGGGCTCTGCACAACTGGCACTTATCCTCTGTGTTTGACAGATAATCCTATATATTATTTTTATTTTCTGATTTGCCCATTTGTAAAGAATTTTTGCCCCTTATGAAAGCTCCTGCAGAGAGAGAGAGACTGAGGCTATGAGAGAGACAGTTTGTGGGGATATGTTGACTCTTAACGTGCATCTACATAGCAAAACAAATAGTGAATGGAAATATTGCACAACAGAAACCTCCAGATGGATTTGTCTTCTTCTGTTTAAACAGTAGCTCTGGAACATGTGCCACTAAATCCCAAGAATCTACAGGCTTATGTTGCATCCAATCACCGTGCATCATGATTGATTAGTCGCCAGTCTTAAACATTTGCAGATCAGGATGAAATCAGCTGCTATACTGTTTGGTTGGAGGCCGTAAATATTTAGTGGTAGTCAGTCACCATGAAGGGCTTCAAAGTGCTGATCCCGATACTTAGAATTTCTTTCTAACAACACACCTGGGTTTTTTTTTTGTTTGCATTGTGGCTGCCTTTAAAACTTGGACCAACTTAAAAATCTAACATACAACTAAATCTCTCCGCTGTTTCCTGTAACGCTAATGCTTGTCATCTTGATGTACGCTGCCTTTTCACCAGTCGACAGTGGTGGGCGGGGCAAAAAGTGCCCAAGAGCTTTTATTTATGATCTTCTTCTTCTTTTCTACGTTCCTCTTCAGTGCTTCTTTTAATGTGTAAAAACAATATTGAACAAAGTATAGCAGAAATATGTCTATAGGAACCTCTAAAGAACAACAGTTAATGATTTTTTGTTATTAATTAAGCTTGGGCAATATCAGGAATTTAATATCACGATATTGTCCTGCCCTAATGTAATAGACAGAAAATATTGTTATTATATCTTTTGTTGGGGGCTGAGTGTGGGGGGTGAGTTGTGGGTGTAATTGCACAATCTGCTTGTGGCAAAGACAACATATGGCCTCATTTGAATCCTTTGGCTCACCGTTTTCTCCTGCTTTAAACCCAAAATATTACCAAATTAGCAAACTGGCATTCTTCTTCAAAACTAAGTCCTCCATGTCTGTATATTCAAAGCTCCGCATTAGGGATGCACAATATTGAATTCTCTGATATGCTGATATTTTACAACTCATTTTGCCAATAATCGATACCAATACCGATACACAGTATATGTATATTTTTTCCCCACAGCTAATTGCAGAGATCATTAAGTCTCTTCTGTGGTGGAATTTACATACAGTGTTTTTATGCGTATTCTATCTTTGTGAGCCTGCTTGCAAATGCAGGAATAAAATCCAAAGCTTAAAATTATGTAATATTCATTCCTTGTGCAAAAAAAGAAAAATACTTGAACGTTATGTCAGACATGTCATATTTATTTATGACAATTGCTTTTGAACAAAACAAGTTAAAATTGGATGATGCTCTCTCCGAGACAGTCATAACACAACACCCACAACCAGGGCAAATTTGGCCTGTCTCACAAGAGACAAAGTAAGTAAACATAACATCTGTCCACTGGGAACATTTTAAATATGGTGCTGACTCAGGCGTTTAATCAAGAAAACATCAACCTGTTATTTTATTGGTTATTATCTCGGCAGATATCGGCATGCTGGCCGATATACGATAATTAAGGTCAATATCGGCCGATACCGATAATGTGTTGACAATATCGTGCATCCCTACTCTGCATGCATGCCTACATCATGCAGATTAACCTGTGATAACTTCTCCACCTTGTCAAATAGAAGCATGTGTTGCCTCCGCTGCCATGGCAGCTCCGCATGGGTGTCCTTTTCAAAATAAAAGCCCAAAGATGCAGTGACTGCTGTTCAGTATTTGATGTTGTGAAAAATATCACAAATAGTGGCAAATATTGTGATATTCAACAATATCTAATATTGGCCCAAGCCCAAAATTAATACTAGCAATGTACTACTATGTAATACTAGCTATTTATTTCAGTGGATATGGTTCTTAATCCATGGATTGTCTGTAAGATAGAAATTTTTAAAAATTAGATGTGAAATTTGTTTGAAGGTCTTCAATACTATGAAGGGAACAAGGCTTCAGTCATTATAAAACTATGCTCACATCTCGTCTGTAACTTTAAAATCTTGATTTATTCGACTCAATTTAATTTATTTTGGCATGTGTGATGTATTTTATTCTTCTCCTAAATAATTTCCGCCTCACAAATGAGGAGCGAGATATGTGTTGGCATGGTGATTAGGACCTAATCGCTAGTTACTTGAATAATAGAAATGATTAAGATATGAGGATAATCGTTTGCTTTGGAACGCTTCGAACATCATCTCTTATTCAGCGAGTGGGAGTGGGAGTTCCTGTTTGTTTGTTTAGTGCTGTTTTCTAAGCAGACTTGAATAACCCTGGTTAAAGGATGTTTTCCTAGAGTTTTGTGATGACCTTCCTGTATTCTCTCAGGATCTTTGAAGGTGTTCTGAGGTGGTAGCTTTGTATTGCGGTGAACATGAGGGGGTGCGTTGGAAGATAAAATGCAGATGAGATGTGGAGGTAAGGCCATATGTGGGCGGGTGTCTCTTTTTCCTGTAAGCTACGATGGTCACAGTGGAGAAGCGGCTCTGCCAACACGATGTTGATCGCATCAACATCATGTTGGCAGTGCAAACCATCTTTGCTTGCTCCGGGAGAGAAGTTTTTATCCCACTGAAAAATGTAGAGAACAATCTCCAACTACAAGTTGATAAAACTTGAGGTCTCATAACAATGTTTTGGGTTTTTTTTAATCTAAGTTCACATTTCACATCTTATTTCTTGCAATTTATGTCTTATTTTTGTAGTTTTGGGTGTCTTTCTTTTTGGTTTGATAAAAACAAAATAGTGCCTACATTCCTGATTGAGGTCTGCTGATGCTGTGACTAAAAACCTTGACCAACAAGTCGAGAAATATGAACACGAAAAAAAATAAACAGAGGAGAAAAGAAAAATTAAACATCATACTATGAGTTTTGACCAACCATACTTACTGAAAATGTGTGGGCACTTTTTTTTCTTTGTAACGTGGAACTTCAATTTTGAGCCTAAAACATGTAAAGTAAATTAGAAGAAAAGAAAGAAGAATTAAAAGAACAAGAGGAACAAGACAGCATGCAAACACAAGTGTGTGCTGAAACAATATTGAAAACAACAACAACAACAACTCCTGAACAGCATAGGGACTGGGTCACCCAAAAGCCTGTTTACAAAATGATTTCAATAATGAAATAATGAAAGCACACTCAGTTTTAGTCTTGAGCCTTAACTGTGAAAAGTGCTGATTTTCTGAGGCTGCGTTCTGGCTCATGAAGAGTTAAAAGCTTTGAAAACACTCAACTTATGAGCTTGTCGAGATACTGCTGCACACATAGATGATTATTTGCATGAAAAGGTCCAATTTGGTGTTTTCCAGCCAGAGGAAGCACCAAGAAACAATCCAGTAAAGAGATTTTGAGGAGCATTAAAAACTGCACTTGGCAACTTGGCACATTGCTTTCAGCTCCAAATGTCAGCAGGAGGTAACGGCTTGAAGGATGAACTTCCATGTCCAGAAGTTATGTAATGTGATGTTAGCACACTGCATGCTGCACGCTCATGTTTACTAAACCCACCAGTCTGTTCTCAGTTTATGTCAGAGGACAGGGAAGAGAAGAAGAGGCAAAAGATCTGACGTTAGTGTGATTATTTACCGCAGGAGGGATGGGACACTGTCCTTTCAGAGGATTATGGACCTAAAGTGATAAAACCAAGGTTTTTATGTGTAAATCTCCTCCTGTGTTGCCTTCAAATCTGCTAACACGGTCATGAAATGATGTTTTTTAAGGACTAATCTGTGAAAAACACCAGAAAAGAAACATACGCCAAGACACCGAGGTTTTGTAGTATTATAAATCAAACACGCAGTTGTTGTCCACATCTGCCTGATCCAACATGGTCATAAAAACCAACTGCGTGAGGAGCACCTGGCAAAAGGAGGTCATCCCCGCACATCCTTTGATCCCTCCATTCTTCATCTTGGAGGCAAGTGGCATATAAGAGGATCTATCTTTGTGAACGGTTTTGAGCCCCCAAAATTACAAACAAACTAAAGGCGAAGGATCGATAGAGTGTGTCTCACAGAATGATGAACTGGCACTTCAGAGGGGGAAAATCAATGTCGCGCTCTCTTTCACTCCGTCTCCTCCTCTCTCCGTCTCTCTCTTCGGGTACTAAACTCTCCTCACAGGCCTCACGCCACACTGTTTAAGTGCATTCACGTGTGTGTAGCTCAAAGCGGCGTCTCTCACTGTGATTTAATGGTCCTTTGTTTCTTATTCCTTTTTAGCCTGGAAGACCCCTGCCACTTTGATGTGTGAGCACACCCACCAATAATGGCCCATAGGATGTGCAGTGGAAGTAAGTGCTTCTGGTCAGATTTACCACTTTAATGCCCCTCCTCCCTCTGTCGCCCCTGTAAACCTCAGCTCATCTGACGCAGCTGTATTGATCAGCATAACATGGCAATCTTTAAATCACAACATAGCGTTTATCATGAAGTGTAACAAACTATTTATTGCTACACATGCCTCGGACAGTGAACTACACAGTGTTGGCTTTCATTTTTATAGCCGCTGCATTTACATTAGTGTAGGAGGACATACGGAGCCGGTGGGAAACGAAAGGAATCGACTGTATATCTTTAACATGAAAAAATAAAACTTACCTAATGGCAAATTGGAAAGCCAGGAGCTCAATCTGAGGTCACATTCACACAGAAGCTTTTTCTTGACCTGGTGTTTGTTGGCTATGCTCACAATCATTAAGGTCAAAGAAGTAAAGAAATTAATCAAAAATAGTTTTTCCTTGTTCCAAAATGTGCTTCTGTAAGTGATAAAACATTTGAATGGGTGCAATGTTTGCCAGAGAGGTGGAGCTGTCTGATAACTGGAGTGTGATTGTGTCCGTACTTGGGGGTTTTACAGCACAGGCAGGCTGTGGCTCGGACCAGTGGACATTGTGTGTTTGTCTAAGCAGAATAGGAAATTAACACCAGCTATGAATTGAATGTGCTATTTTTTTTTTCTTGGATAACTTATTGTGCACTACCAGCAGCACTGAGATGTGCTCAAGTGTTTTTTAGTTTCTACAAAGCTACTGAGGAAACCAAAGAATAGGCGATGACCTGAGGTTTGGCTCAGCCAACAGAAGTGTCGGTTTGCAAGTCTGACATTGTCCTACATTTAAAAAGCTCAACAACTGCTGAATTGATTACCATGAAATTACTGCAGAAATTCATGGGCCACAAAAGGATTAAGCTTACTAACTTTGATGTTACCCTGACCTTTTCTCAATCAACCATGCAAGGTTGAACTTTTTAGGTTTACAGTGAAAAATCTTTGCTGAATCTCTTTTGTCAGTGCCACCAATAGACTGAATTTGCAGTCTTGAATGCAATTTCTCAACAGTTGTTGGATGGATGGTCATGAGATTGGGCACATAATTAGCAATTTTTGCATTCTTGCATGCTAAGCCAAGGTGCTGAACATAGTAAGCATTAAACTTGACAGTCATCAGTGTTAGAATGCTGACATTAGCTTTTAACTGAAAACTGTGTATCATTACAGCCATACATGGCAAGAGAGCCTGAATCTTGTTTAATTTTTTTTTTTATTCCATTTCTTCTTCTTACATCAAAACGGCAGATTCCCTACCTGCTGCACACTCTTCGCATCACGTTTTCTTCATGTGGGCATATATGTAGGTTGCGTGTAATTTGCATGGGTGGGTGTGTTGTGTGTTGTGTGTTTGAAAGCAGTCTGTTGAGAGTCTGTCAATCTGTCTTGGGCGTTACCTGCTGGTGTGATGTGGGTGAGCTCTCAGACAGGCCTTGTTGGTGCAGGAAGGCACCGCTGTCAGCTCCTCCTGTCAGCACTGCCTCTGGAAATTTAGGACTGTGAGATGAAGCTTGAGACAGGTATCCATGTGGGGTGAAGAGGTGGGTGGGTGGGGGTGGGGGGGTTGGTAATCTATCTATCTATCTATCTATCTATCTATCTATCTATCTATCTATCCATCCGTCCATCCGTCCATCCATCCATCCATCCATCTACACAACCTATTTGTCACTGTTTCTTTGTCTTCTTCTGTCTCCAGGGGTGCAGCCGAGAAGCTGCTGTGTGTCAGTAGTGAAATATTCATAGTACGTGCAGGCAGTTTGACGAGCCGCTCTGACACCCTCATTTTCATTTCCTCTTTGGCTCCGACGCGCTACCTCAGTCTGCCGTTCAGCACTGTACTGTATGCTCAGTACAGTCGTGATGAAAAGAAACCCCACGGCGCACTGCTTTTACATTTTCATACCTAAGAGAATAGGATGTTGAAAAAAGAAAAAGAAAAAAAGGGGAAAAAAATGCATTAGGAACATGTCTGCTGAAAGGCGTTAATTTGAGGTTTCATTACCATTCTGTCGAAGGCTTTCATGCTAAAAGGTGCTTAAAGTATACTCTTTAAGATCCTCCTCATCCTGCTGTAATGGGAACACTCTCATCCTAAATTTGAAATTAATGGAATATTCAACCTTGGGTGCTATATGTGACCTCGTATCTCCCAGCATGCCACTCGGCATTGCTCAGATAACTCAGCTGGACTTAATGTACCCAGCTGGATTTCATGTTTAAGAGAATGTTTCCATAATAGCAACAGGATTTATAAGGGGGAGTTTTTAACTGAAGAAAAGCAACAGTCAGAGTTCTTAACTAAGAACGTTTTGTTCCTTGTGGCTGCATTGTAATCTGGTGCATCTCCTTCTACAGTAGATTTATCCTTTAATACATAATGTTGGCTCTTAAAAAAATTCTACTACTCTTTCGTGTCATAAATAAAATCTAGTTTTTGGAACATTTTCTTCTCGTAGATCCAGTTATTACTGCACTGGAAATATATTACCCAGTGTCATCTGAATTTGGACTAGCAGTTAATTAGAAAAGGACACAATCAAAAATCAAAAAGGTCCCGAAATTCCAATGCCAGCATGTTTTCCAGTTAGTTCCATGTGGTCGGGTCAAGGTGGAAACATCAGCAATTTGCTAAAACATTTGTTTGACATAATAAGGTGTAAAATTCCAGGAATGCTATGTTGGACATGCAGCTGTCAGGCAGAAATTTTAAAATGTTCAGACCACTCAGATAAAAAAAAAAAAAAAACTGCTGACAATTCAAACCTGTGTAGGCTGACTTTATACCACACAGAATATTGATCAGGAATCAATAAGGGAATCACTACAGAATCTGGCCAATAAACAGAATTGGTTACAGAATCAATATCAACAGAATCTCATCAGTTCTCATCCTTGGTCTGCCAGCACGATCAAGCTTACAGAAAATCGTATAGGCCCTACTGTCAGATATTTACATAAAATTTCTCCAAAAGACACTAAAACCATGAAACACCATAAACAGTTGCCACACAGCACAGAGGTCAAGTTCAGGGGCACTGCAGCAGCCCTGAGTTGTGCAGACTATTTGCATATTTATTCTCAAATAAATAGTACCAGGTTGTAAACATTCTTATCTCTGCTGAAAATTTTTGCATTTTACATTACGGTAACATGTGGGTCATGGGATTTGCTGCCTTTTGGGCTATAGTGGCCATTAGAGGAACTGCAGGCTTATTTACACTCCTGCATTGGCTTCATTTTTCAATGCCGGAGGCCGCTGCTTGGTCAAAATCAGAAAACTTGCTATCTTGACAGCAGGCCTGTTTACATCCAAGACTCTAGCAGTGAGGCAGCATTTATCAACTCCATGCTCTCTGCATACTCCTCAGCATCATCCTGCAACAGAATGATTTGCCCCAGGGGAAAAAATAAACAGGAGCGGGTAAAAATCATCTTTTCATTATATTTTTCTGCAGCCTGCCTTGTAAGCCATCACCACAGAGCCAAGGCCTCAGTCTCCAAGCTCTGCAGAAATATCAATATGGATTTAGGAGTCTCCCTGAAGCAAGGTCCTCAGCTAATTAAATCTGTAATCACTTTGTACTGTAAAAAACAGGCGGAGGGGGGAAAGGGCGGGGTGTGTGGTGATTTAAATGAGGGCCAGTGGAGTTTTATTTAACAAAGACAACTAATTGG
Organism: Naso brachycentron; assembly: GCA_029874485.1. NCBI lineage: Eukaryota > Metazoa > Chordata > Actinopteri > Acanthuriformes > Acanthuridae > Naso > Naso brachycentron. The sequence goes on from JAQFJA010000023.1 coordinate 26,723,533, forward strand.
GTCAGAGCTCTTTATCCTCATAAAGCACCGAGGTTTCCTGCCATCCAGTCGGACTGCTTACAGCTCTAAAACAGATTTCGACTTTTGAGAGAATGAGAGGAGAGAAAGACAGCAGAGCCACTGCTGTCAAGGCTACAGCAAACAGGTATTTTATATTGTCTTGAGGGTTTGAAGTTAGTTCAATAACAAAGAA
>JAQFJA010000023.1:26754277-26772933 GCA_029874485.1 Naso brachycentron
TTTCTTTGTTTTGTTTTGTTTTTTTTTTTGGTCTTTATTAGTATTGTAAGCCAGGTTTTTCTTTGGCCAATTTTAAGCCAGGTTACAGCTTGTTCTTGCCAACCTGTATAAGTTCCTTATGAAATAATAACATAAGACTACAACAGACTTAACACACTTCCCAGAGGAGTCATGTTTTTGCATGAATAAGCTTGTGACTGGAAGGTCGCCGGTTCAAATCCCTGGATTGGCAGTGGTTTTATGGACCATCTCCTCTGACTTCTTTTTTCCTTTTTTTGTTGTAATTCCTGATGTAAAAGTATCTCATATTCCATGTTTATCAGGTACAACTCCAACACGATCCGCTTAGCTGCACTCCCCATTGTTTATGGCCCGGGAAGTCAACATAGTATCTTTTACCGAAATGCAGAACAATGTGGACATGCCGACGCGCAGGTATAAATGCTCTCAACAGCGTAGGCCACTTGGGTAGCTTACGGCGTAGGCTCTGCATGCAGCCAACGCAGAAGCATAAATCAGGCTCAACCCCAACCGCTGCAGTGGAGATGCTCAGGGGCTGCAGGTCAGACTTCCTGGTGTGAATATGAGCATGGTGTTCCTGCAAATAAGAGTGCGCTCTCAGATAAACTCCCCTAAATAGATAAAGGTTAAAAAAAATGTGTTTATAAATTCAAATAAAACTCTCATTGCTCCTCCCCTTAAACGCCTCCTTTCGACGCCAAACATGTGAAAGAAAGTCAAAATTAAAACATAACACAAAAGATGGAGAAGTCCAATTATTGCCATTGAGAAGCACATCATCAAAATACAGAAAACATTTAAATAAAACAAAACAATGCTTCAGCAGTGCTTCAGCACCTAAATTTACTGTCACTGTTCCTGCCCCACACATCTCCACTCTTCTCTACACCTCTACACCCTCATTATTGGCCACCATCTGCCCAACCTTACCCTCACATCACTCCTCTCCACCCAGCAGGCCCATCAGCACTCCCCTCTCACTCTCCACTGGCACCTTGGCTCACAGGTCTAACAAAGCTGCCATCTCTCTCTTGGTTATACATTTGTCCTCTTCAGATATATTATATATGCTGTGATCCCTCTTAAATGAATGAGCTATGTGGAAGCACTTCCACTAGAAACACTGATCTTGGAAGTAGTCTCAAGATTTCTGAACACACTTTGATTCGTACAAACGGTGCATTAACCCTGAAAAAGAAATTTATCCTGATTTGAGAAGGCCTAAGATTGTGAAAAGACACCCAAAACTTCTATAGAACAGCTTGACATGAATTATATGAATTGAGTACCTCCATTTATTATAGACAAAGAAAGTCTGTGTTAACCTCAAGCACTTCTTCCAAAAGAACATTAAAGTCAAATCTCCTCCTCTGAGTCGGAGCCTCTGCAGTCACAACTGACCGAACTTCTTGGTGTCAGTACTGTTGATGGCACAGGCAGTTTTGCTATCAGGCCTGTCTTTCTGCCTTCATGTTGTCTAAGACTTTGTCTGCCCAGAGAGCTTACAGGCAGAGCCGGGAGAGAATGGTGGGCTATAGCCGCTCGTCTTGACAGATAAACAGGATTTTGTGTCTGGCAAGCCACAGATTGTCAGCTCCAATCTCTTGAGAGAATTACAACCAGCAGTCAATGCTGGGACACTGGCTCAACTGACAGAGCATCAGACCCTGTGTATCTATGAGTAGGAGATGCCGAATCCTTCATCACGATAGCGCTGCATGGTTTATTCATGGCCGACAGAGCCACGGGTACAGTTCAAGGTTTCTCCAGCTCTGTTTTTCAGCGGTGGAACAGCCTCTTCGTAAATATGTTATAAAAAGACAGAATGTAAATGTCACTAGGTTTGTGTAATAATTGCAGTTTGAACTCCAGAACAGGTGGTTGACAAGGCGCCTGAGCAAACACTTCATGATTTATGAGCTTTCTACATTTTCACCTTTCATCTAAAGATTGCCTCTTTATCTCAAGCTTTTCCTATGCCACCTCTGTGTCTGTACCACAGTGGCAGTGGGAGAACAAAGGCTTTAATTTCGCAACCAGCATCAGCATTTAACAAATAGCTTTTGCAGTTGGTAGTGTGCTCTCCCGGCTTGTGGGAGCCACAGTCCAGCTCTGACTGTTCTGCTCTGAATGGAGCCCCGGAGGTCGCGTTGTTGTAGTTGTTAAATGTCAGCAGTTAGTGTCTCAAAGCCACGCCGGCAGTTTAAAGCATGTGGGCTGGATAAAAGCCATCTCTCTGTCACTGAGTACTTCAACCAGGTTGGTATTTCCTTTCCTAAAGGGGGTGGGCTCTTGGTCCTCTAAATCAATTGGAATGAGATGGCTGCGATGTCCCTTTGGTGTTGAGCGGCGTTACCCAGAGATAAGGAAGCTCGGACGTGATATGCAATATTAACCAGCCAGCTAGCCTCCTGATTGGATCATTGTCGTGCTGCTCGCCTTCAGGAGGGAGCCCAGTGTCTAATTGAACAGTCTGCCTTTCTGTTGACAAGACTATAATTCCTACATATCACCAAGGAAAACACTCATCTTGTTTTTGCGCCTGTGTGCCGAGTTTCTGATAAATGCTCATTTGTCTTGTGGAGACGGGCTTCAGTCACATCAAAGACAAGGTGTGGTTCATGATAATTTAGTGGAAGGAGAGTTTTGATGGGAAGGGGGCTGTGTAATGGAGGCGGGGGCTATGTCGGCAGGGTTAAGTGGATCAATGTCCATTTCTTGAGCCAACCCAACGCTCAGATGTTAATTTAATTTGACGAATGAAGGGGGAGGGTGCACAAAAGAGAAAGAAATGAATTACATCAGATGTCAAGAGGAACATGGCTAAATAATTCAGTTAGTAAGTGTGGACTGACATTTAGTGGATTGAGGCTATTCATAGCACAAAGGTTCAACTGAAAAGAAGGCTTTCCTGCTCATTTACACGTACCTGTGTTCATGTAATATTATGTGTTCACTGTAAAGTTTATCATTTTGTGCAGACCAGAAAAATATCTGCTGTTTCTGTTCTTAAAAAAGTTGAATTGGATGCATGTATGTAGAAATCAAGTCAGACATTCCCAACCTTTATGTCTTGTTGCTGGAGAATGGACTAAATCTTGAAACAGAAAAAATGTCATATTCCATCCTCTTGTGACTTTTATCGATACTCTGGCACCAGATATTGATATTTGTATTAAATCACGCTGGTGCTCTAAACAGAGTTCAATCCCTATTTCCACTTTGATTTACCAGCCTCACTATTTCATGACATTTATCCTCAGTTATCTGCATTTTGACAGTTTGACCTTTTGCCAGTTTATGGTAATTTTAAATTGAAATTACAGCACACGCCAACATAGACGAGCTGCAGTCAGAGAGACTTCTTTTTGTACAGTTTCAGCTCAGTTTTCAAACTCTGTAAAACTACCAAAATGCAATGAATTGAGACGTAATCATAATCCCTGCTTTTTTTGTCTTTGGTTACACAAACAGCTGGATGTATCTGAGATAATCATCTTATAACATTTCAATTATCACAAACACCATCATGACACTGTTGTTACCATGAGCAACCAGTCATGATAGTATTATTAATGACTTTGTGATTGCCACCTCTACTTGTGATTCATCATAACCGGCAGCATTCAGTTCAAAAAAGCTTGAAATTTTAATTCTAGCAATTTAAAATAAATATTAAGATTAGAAATACACATATAATTTTGCTGGGGGGTGTTTTGCTTTGTTTTTGTGTTGTTTTTTTTTGCTTTTCTATCCTGCTAAACATCCTGCGGTTCATTAGATTTATCTTGCAATCCATTGGAGTGGAACAATGAACTTGGCAAAGCACATATTACTTAAACTAAGTGATGTGTGATGAAGTGTAGTTTTTAGTTTCCCCTCATGACATTTATATCCCTTGTTCTCTGTAATTCATTGGCTAATAAATCTCATACTCAGTCACTACAATGCATTGAAATATGGTAGACAGACACGAGTGACATACTGTATTTCCATTTAATTACCACTGATTACACTTAAAACAATCAGGCATGCCCAGTTAGGTTCCTCATCAAACCATCAGATCTGTGGTTAAAGGCACAAACTGATTCACAGTTTCATGCCACTGCTGACTCTGTATGCTGTTTTCTATTTCAAGCCATTTTTAGCCAAAACTACCAACTGATCATGTGTAATGAACAGGTTGAATATAAGACAGGATATTTATACAGGAATTGAACTACCAGGAAAATATGAGCATATTTTTTTTAAGTCTGTTAAAATTCAGGGGTTTACATCTGTATTGTGGGGACAGATTTAAGCTCTATTTTGAATAATGGAAGGATATGACATGAAACATCATTTTCTGTCATTTAGCTCCACCCCTCAGAAAGCCGGCTGTGACTGTATACCCAAAATTTATGTATTCAAAGAAATCCTTGCTCTGCAGCTGTCAGAGTCAGGAATGAAAGCTTTCAGCAGTATCAGACAACTGTGTCTAAAGCTATGTTTCAATATTTTGCATGCTCCAGCTCCCATATGGTGTGTTACATTTCCTCCTTGAAGAGCCCACCATGCATATTATTGTCTTCTATTTCGAGAGACTCCCCGCTGTGCAGTGTGCGGAGTGAATTGTAGGGCTTTCACCGGCCGTCTGTGCCCACCAGGGCCAGCCACACGGCAGCTGTGACTGATAAAGCGGATCCTCTCCGCAAGAGAAGAAACTTGTTCTCTGCTCCCTCCCGACGCTCAACCCACAGCTCCTGCCCTGTCCCTGAGGCGCAAACGTCCAACTTCCAAATGCCAACTCAGTCAGGAGTTATCGCCACTATTTCCCCAGTGAAAAATGTCAGATGGATGGTGATTTTCTGCTTTATGATTTCACAGGAGTGGCGACCATACAATGAGAGAGATACTCTGTCCCAGTTTGATAAGTGGGGCATAATAATGAAAATGGCTTTTTGAAAACTAAGGTAAAGCCTCATTTCAGCTCCAGCAGGTCAGTTCAACCTGCAAAGGACAATGTTTATTACACTGTTATAATCATTGTCCGTACATCCTTATGCCCTACAAGTTGAATGCAAACATAAGTTCTTTGGAACATTTTTCTGGGTCGTTTTGAATCTCATGTAAAATGCACTGGAGTCTTTCAGTGAATGACAGCAGCATCCATCATGGATTGAACTGTGCTGTCTCTCATACCATTTGTTTGGAGTGTATTTCATGTGTTTCACAGCCAGTGAGATGCAAACGAGAGAGTGAGCAGGCCACGGCTCACTGCGCAGTGTCACTCTTCCTGAACACAAGGCAATAATCGCCCATGCTTCTCCAATCTGAGCCGAGAATAAAACAAGGTGAGAAAATGAGCACCATGGCGCCGCTGCAGGGGGAGAAAAAGTGAAAGGGCGCTCAATGACGTGCCTAACACATTTAGCATCACTGCACATTTAAAAGAACCCTACGTGTTTACATAGTTGTCTATTATACGGACAGTGGGGTCCAGCATAGAAAATAACAGCACATTTTTCTTTTGATGGCCACAGAGAGCAAAGAGGTCACAGAGTCGGTAGATCAAAAAAGTGAGTACAGTGATTCGGTTGCAGGTTGATGCGTAGTGTCAGTGTAGAAGCTACTTAGAGCTGTTACAGTGAGATTTGACTGCCATTTGTCATATTTCCTTTTGAGTCATGAATGGAGCAGAGAGAAGAGGCTTACTGGATATTTTTAGACTCTCTTTGATGGCTTATTAGCTGGACTGGAACGCTTTGACTCTCTTAAAACCAAATAAAAATATATCACAATAAAGGCAAGGGACCAAGGATAAGTCACGGTGTCTATGACTATGGGTGACGGAACAAAAATGAAAATAATAGATCCCCCCAGCATTCATGATATACAGGTATTGACGCATACTGTAACTGTGATATTTAAAAATGACAGTTTATTGATAAAATGAGAATTTTTATTTTCTTGTATTGACGAGAAATATTTTAGTAGCATAAAGGCAACTTCTAATGCTCATATGTGAGGTCAAGTGACCTTAGGCACTTTTAATTCCTTTAAATAGTGGACAAAATGTTGTGAATCCCATCTTTATGCATTCAACTCACAGATTCATTTTAAAAACAAAAAAATCAAGGTTTAAGTAGCTGTAGCGAACAATAATAGCGACTGGATGCAGAGACTACAAGAAAAGTTGTGCACTTATACTGAAATTTGTCAACTTTGAACACTGTTGCTCCTCTGAACTAAAATTATTTTTAAAAGAGCAAGACTACATTTTATTTTAGTTAGTTTAGTTTAGTTTGCCACTATTAAAGGCCAGTTATTGGCCTATCGCAGAAATATCAGTAACTGCGTAAATGTTCGGACTAGTTATTATAATGGTGTGATTATGCAGTTTGTTCAACAGGGTGGTCTGTTTTATAATAAGTAGAGGGCTGATCACACCGAGGAACGTTGCACCAGGCACGGCCCCTTCAAAAATCCCTTGGGGGCGCATCTGTAGGAAAATACAGTCAGCATTAACTCCTCATCAGTGTTCGCCATTATCCTGTTGCTTCTGCTGGCAGCCCCTATCAATAACACAGGAAGGACGTGGAGAGTAGTGAACTCTGCACCTTGAGCTGAAAAGTTAAAATAATTTTAACTTTTATGAGCGCCCAAAAACTGCCAGAGAAAGGCAGCAGCAAGAGAAGCGCCCAGCAGGTACACTGTACCGGTTGTGCTGGCCCCCCTTGAGCGATGTTTTTCGGTGTGATAGGCCCTTAATAAGTGAAGTGTTTACTGTTCAGTACACATATGTTTTTTGAATTAAGTTTGTTAAAATGTAAGATATCCTGTTTCCATTACATATACATAGTATTTTATATATAATATCAACCAATATATCGGATATCGGAATTTTCTCTCCTACTAATATCAGTATAATACTAATATCACTATTGAAAGTCAGTCATTCCTTCATTCCCAGTATAAAGCTGGTTAAGTTTCAAATTGCCCATAAACTCATTTTACTAATTTGTGAGGTTGTAATGCTCATAAATTACTCAGGAAAACTCTGAGGCCTTTTCACTCTCCATCTATTCATTTCAAGTCTGGCCTGCACTCTCTCATTACCTCTTATTCTGCCAGTCTTGCTCTGAATACCAAGCATTCTGTCGCAAGCGCGGGTCAGACCGCACAACATGGGGTTCCTAACCACCCAGTAGCACTGAATGAGATCTTTGCCTCCCTTTTTCTTTTAGCGGAGCAACCTTTATTCTCCGATAATGTGAAGACACCTGCATTGCCTCTTGAACCTGTCAGCCATCCTTTCTTATCTTTACATACAGCAGATTAGGATGCAGCACCTACACTGCCGAACACAGATGCACATACAGACCACACATGAATGGAAAGAGCTACATTACCTCCGTGTGCCAAAGCTTGCGCACACAGTAGGGGTCATGAATATTTGACATGAGGCAGTGCGATGCTTGGAGATTTTTAAGCTCAGCTCACCGGTCTCTATGCATCTTTAATTGGGTCTGCCCCTCTTGTCCGACAGTGGCAAAAGGATAACCAGTGGGACCCAGAGTTTGAGAGAGTAGCCCTCTCCACCTTGATGAATAAGTAAACACATTCAACCAGGCAGAGATGCAGTCAGACGGTTTGGAGTCGATAACAAGTAGATTTGTTTTCTTCTAAAAGCAGCATTGTTTACAAGCTACCGATTACCCCTCAAATTTGATCCATCTCTTAACAGTTTTCACCGAGCTTTAACAAAGCCTGGCTCATAGTCTGACCACATTCTGTTTCTTCTCTCGGTATGTCCAAGCAGCAGCCTCTGAAAGGTGTATTTCACAGAGCAATAAAAAAGAAATTAGGCTGCGCTTGCGCTGAGCTTCTGTTTATGAGGTTCCCATAAATATTTTCCATCTAAATTTGTGTCAATTTTAGAGCAGCTTCCACCTATGGAGACTAACTTAATTTTCTTGAGTCATTGTAATATTCATTGCATACACTTGAGATGGCTCACTGCTTAAAGTTATTCCCAATAAAAGGCTGTTTAATGTTAATGCAGCCTTGTATTCTGAAAACAAAGACATCATTTGCATTTTCTCTGTGTTCTCACATGTCAAAAATCACAAGAAGAGACATTTTCTTTACGTTAAGCAGTGATAAGTGCTTTTATTTTTTGCAAAATCCAATCCGTTACATCGACTGTATGTCATCAGACAAATAAACAATGTTTACCAAATGACTTTGTTGTACAACATACCCACTTATTAAAATGGCATCTCATTAGAAGCATTGAACAGCCATTTTACATGAGATTAATTGGGTTTTTTGAAAGCACTTTCTCTTCATTATCATTCTGTCTTGCAAATGGATTCACTGCAACGGCAATGCATATTCATTTTACAGGAAGCTTGAAAATTGTTCGGAAATGAGCCAAAGGTGGAGTCGGGCTGGTGTGCCGACTGACGCTGAATAATAAACACAGGAGCCTCTGCTCTGGAGGTGGAAGAGAACAGCTGTGGCTGCGGCATACATGTGGAGACCTGCTAAAAGCTCAACTCTCACCTTCACTAAAGATATTCCAGTGAATGTGGTCAAAAATAAATTAATATTAGGTCTAACATATATGTTATAACATGGCATTTAAGTAGCCTTTATCATTAAAACATGTATGTAGCCTCATTCAAAGATGTTCTGACTTAAACTGATGAAGAGGAAATACTGTATGTGTTTTTGTTCCTCATCCAGTCAGGTGAAGATTTGGATGCAAAGCAGACTCTATGCAAGCTCTTTCACTGTAGTGGCATTAATAATGCACACAGACAAGCTTTTACTGGATCCTGATTTGCTATTTCAAAAGGTAGGGGGAAATGTGAAGCACACTCTCCTAATAGAATAGATCGAGTTGCACTGTCTGAATATGAGAAGAGATGGCTCTCTCTCTTTTTTCTTTCATGACAAACTATTTTGAATGTGTAATGTGTGTATTTCGACATCAGAGGAGCCCACTTGGTTGAAAGCCGGCCTGAGGCTGGAAACCAAACAAAAAGTTTTCCTTTTTGCCAAGTTATGGACTCTTTTACCTGAGGCAAGATGAAGTACTTCAAAGGCAAAGGGCATCCTTTGTCAGCATCTCAAACTGACAGCAGCAGATCCACCTAAAGAGTAATTGCAGACAACCACTATTCAAAAGAAACAGTCCCTTTGGCTACACATCCAAAAAATAGAAGACAGTTTTACTGAGCTGCAGCACAGAGAGATCATTCATTAACCTCAGCGGGGTTAATGAAGCGTCTGTCTTCAGTGGAAAAAAAATGTCATTATACACATGTCTAGATTTACCTGTAAAAGAGACTCATTAACATGGTGACATACGCACATGTACCAGTAGACACTAAGACGCCTGTTACTGGTACTGATAATGACGAGACGATGTAACCTCGAATACTTGCTCATGAAAGATGTAGCGTACTAGTGCTGCATGCACATTACTGCACAGTTCTCAGTTTGTGTGCAACAGAAACAGCACATTTTTAATTGCAGCTCTTACTAGCATGTAACTGTCATAATATGTAATACAAGAATATTACAATTTTACAACCGTTTTTTTTTTTTATTGTGAGTAGGGCCTGTCTGATATATTAATTTGTCTTTATGATTGGCCGATATTGGCCTATTGTAGATACATTGGTATTGGCCTATATGTTCTCCGAGGTGCACTGATATTAAAATTGTTTTTTAAGTCTAGAAAAAATGCTTAAAATAGTGATTAAAAATAGTGTAATGACCTAGTTTGTCCAGCAGAATAGTCTTCTTTTTTAAAACTAACGAGTGAAGTGTTTAGTGTTCAACTCTTTGATGTTTGGAATAAAGTTTGTTCAAATGTATAGTATCCTGCCTCCATTACACATCTTTGTCACAAGTATTTGAGTATTTTGAGAAATGTTAATTACAGAAAAGTGAAGTCAATGAGTGACTTACTCCTGTATTCTTTCTAATGGACAGTAGCTCTGGCTCCAAAAGAAATCAGATTGCCTGTCAGAAAATGACCCTGTTTCACCATTTATATACTGTCTGCTTTACTTGGTGTGTTTTTTCATGTCACAGTTAAAATTGGGGACATTTCCCCAGACTGTCCCCACCAATCGGGGACATTTGGTCACCTTATGATACCCACATTCGGATGATATTATATATATGTATATAGTATTGGCAGGTATATTGGACATTGACATTTTCTTGTTCCCTAATAAACTATATAATAATAATAAACTTGATTCAAGCTGATTTTCTGCAGGACAAAAAGAAGGAATTAGACCTTGGAAATATGCCAGTTTCATCCTAGTGGAGGAATTATTAGTCTTAAGCTCTGAGCGTAAATGTCACTGAACAGTAAAACGTTCGTTAATTAAAGTGTAATTGTTTTACAGAGTTTTGGCGTCTCATTTAGTTAGCAAGAAAACTGCCACCGCAGTTTCAAACACAAGTGACAGAGAGGAGTTTTATAGAGACTAACTGAAACTTTTGTACTTTAATATAACATTTATTCAAACAAAGAATCTGCATCATTTTGCATCACATAAGGAAAGATTGCATCTGTCCTCTCTCTGTTGGTCATTTAGCAGCTTCGAAAGAAGTGATGGAGGTTAAAGATTTAGTTAAACAGACGTTTTTGTTCCATAAAACAATATGACTATAATGCATCTGCAGGTGGTTGATTAATGACAGCAACTCAACAATTTTATGCTTGGACAGGTGCCGTTAGGAGTCACTGTGTTCTGGAGCAAACTTCCGCTGTTTTAATACTTTTTTAATCTTATTAGTTGGAGATAGTAGAGTAGGAACTGTAATCGTCGAACTCCAGAGGAAAAAATAGCTCAATTGTAGCATCATTAAACGGGCACAAAATTGGAGAAGGAATTTTACGAGGAGCTGGGAGCTCATTTCTGTCATCACAAATGCCACCGTGTTTTGCATAACCAAGGTTATAAAATAATAGGCTGATGATGGAAAACTCAAGGTCTGAGCAGTGACCGCAGGAATTTGCTGAACACTCTGTAATGTTGCTGTCACATAAACAGGGTCGTTAAGGTTGAATAAGTACAGACTTAAGTCCCTGAATGGCTAATTAATATAGACCATGTGCTGTTGGGGACTCACGGGAGGCCAGACACAACAAACACAGGAAGGAGTCCTGCAGAAATAGGCTGCACTGTATGGTTTCATCGGCAGTGGCAGTGGAAAATTTAAGTGTTAGATTAAAAAATAAACGGACTGTGAGACATGTTTGCATCAGATTTGGATAACTAATGCATTCTCAGCATACACCAAAGCTAATCTTTCGCACATACATTACAGTGGTATTGATGATTCTGTTGAAAGGGCCTTTTCATTCATGAAACGTTTGTTTTTGATTACCAAAGGAAAAAGGCTCAGCAAGGGCTGCTCAGTCAGGGATATTGGAGATAAATGTCTTTTAGTGATTGGCCAACCTACACAACTCTCATCAAATATTCATGCTGGAGACTTGGGAGACTTCCGAGGATGCAGGGATATAGGATATTCTCACATCAGTCTAGCGCTGGGAGAGGTAGTCAATGAGAGCAATGAGAAAACAGAGAGCAGCCTCCACAAGAACTCCACCTTTTCAAAGCTGGTGAGGCCGGCAGGAATCATGAGCTTCTCCACTGAGGTATCGTGCTGTACATCTCAATTAGTGCTTGCTGCTCAGTCTTCTGTGTTTGTTAAGGAAGAATGTGTGACAGCTAAGTTTAGAAAGGTTTTTCTTGGATTGGAAAAACTTAGACTCTGAATGTCTGGAATTAAATTGTAAACTGTGACTCAGTGAAGCAGCATGGTTTCTTTTGCATTTGAATGAATGTTTGCCTTCAGAATCCAAACATGATGCAGGTAACTGTTAATGACTGTGACTATGATGACGTTACCAGCATCACCTGATTGCCATCCAACATGTGCAAATCTGTCGCATTCTTAAAGTTTTTAATCCGGACTTCTTTTTTAATCCGCCATTCATTCTGTTATGTTCTATTAAAAATTTAATATTTTTCCAGTTCCAAGCTGGAATTTCATAAGATCACATCAAGCTGTTATGGTGATCATCTACCAACAAATCATACCATTGTTCCTTAGAAGAAGAATTACTTGATAAATCCGCTCAGGTTAAATTTAAACAGAACGAATAACGAGGAATTTGCTGGTTCGTTGCGGCATTATTCTTACGTGACAAGTGCCGGGATCTTGTTGTAATTTAAACTAACACCAGTCATTTTTCTCTATTGCAAGGATAAAAAAAGCTCTGTTATGCATGTTCACAAGCTGCAAATGTTTACATTTAATAGACACAGACAATAATTTTTAATCTCATATAAGTCAGGTTTCTAAGATACCTGTTGAATTGCTTTATAACGCTCACTCTCTTTTTAGCTTGGTTTTGGTCACCACCACTAGCCTGGAAAAACAGACCCATAATTCACTTCATGAATAAATTCTCTTCATGAGAATAGTCTGGGAATCTGCCATGGGCCAATCGCAACCATTTATCTCATATGGGCTGGCTTTATGCGATGACTCATTGAGGAGGGCTGAAGAGCAGCTGTGTACCCGGTAGCTGGCACAAATCATTGGTAGCCCACAGGCAGACGAGTGGTATGGCTATTAACATGACTTTTCCACAAGCTGTCACATAATGACATAGATATCGTTATATTGTGTTGTGCTGTTAGTTATTTATGTCAGTTTAAGTGCTTTTGTACGGTGTTAATCTAAGATGTTGTGTTGTGTTGTACGCGAGGCTTGTGAGTCCCAGGTCGGCACCACGTGCAGCAGTAGAAACATGTCTTTTTATTGAAAAATTGCGATAACAAGGGGGGTTTTGGCTCACCTGAAATTCCTCTCAAAACAAATGGTGCTGGCTCACCAGGCCACGCCATTGCCCCCTTAGAAAACAATATGGCCTTTTGTCACTGGCTTTGGTGCTGAAGTGCATACAGCAGTTTTAGCTTGAAGAAACCAAATTTGCACTCACATTCTACAAAATCATTAGCATACTGTCAGCACCACAGGACTTTTATAATGTACATAAAATAATTTAGGCATGTCTGATTCTGAATTACTAGGACACAAGACGGAACCAATATTAGATGAGCTCTATAGGTGATATGAGTTTTTTACTTTATACATCATGGACATGGCTGAGTCAAACATTAGAACACAGATACCCATCGATGTGCAAACACGGCTCATGGTCACGTCAGGTCGTGCATATGACTGCATGAATGTTGTTTGAATAGAAGTCATTTGAAAATGTGAGCCTATAGAGTCAAAAGATGAATCCCTGTCAGTGGATCACCTCCAAAATTTTCACAACTCAATTTAAATTTTACTTCTTTGATTAACACCTACAGTGAATAACTGTAAATGTTTTTCTAGATTTTGATCTTACATATAACATTGGATAAGCACCATCAGATCAGTTTTGCACTTTTCAAATGACGCTAATGATTCTTGACTAAAATGGAGTCTGCACCTTTAAATTTACATGAGTCCTTTCAGCCTCTGTGATTAAATGCAAGACCCGGTAGTGTGAGCTCCCATTCAGTTCTCTGGCTGTCCACTTTGTGCTTGACCAAAAAATCTCATTCCCTAAGAGCACTTCAATGTATGCGCTGTCATACTGGGTGAAACTGGGCCATCTTATTGTGTCTCCAGTCCTCATTTCAACACGGAGCCTTTTTGAAAAGCCTGCCGGTGCTCCCGTCCTCAGCTGCACTAAATGTGTAGGGAGGAGATAGTGCATTCTCATGTTATCTGCCACCGGCCTCTTGCCCCTTTAGCCATTTTCTCATTTCACAGATTTGACCAGGAGGTGACCTTGGCTTTTTAAGTGCTTTTAAGGCAGAGCCAAGTCTCCTCTTCCCTCTCTCACAAATGCAGACAGAAAGGAGAAAGAGAGGGAGGATTTCTGTCCGGCCTTTTTCCCTCTTTTTTTCTCATCCACTCTAATGCCGGCAGCCATTGTCCAGGGTTTCTTTTTGGAGTATACATGATGACATGCTGTTGTCTGCTAATTCAAGTGGTTCTGTGCTTTTAATGTAGAAAATGGCCTTGGGGGTGCAGCAGCATATGTTTATGACACATGACGTCAGGCGCAGAGGGCAGTCAGGGGGTTTGAAGTGGACAAGACACACAGTCTACTAGCAGAATGTGATATAACAAAGAACTAATTGAATATCGTTGCCCCTGAGAGTGCTTGATAATATTGAAATACTAATCATCTTGTTTCTCATAGATGTAGGTAATAGTCTATATCACCAACCACATCTTAACAACCACACACATGGGAAGAGTAAGAAGTGGAGACCATATGCATGTGTCTGTATGTGTAGAGCGGGTGTACACATGTCAAGAGTGTTTTCGAGTGGAATAAAGCAGGCAGTATCGCAGTTCTTCATCGCCATCCCTCCCGAGTGCACCCCTGGCAGAGCACTAATCTGGGTCAAAGTGCTAACTGCTTAGAAGGGCCTCGGAGAGGCTCGGCCACATATGAATCATTTCTCACGCCTCAAGTCCTCATTATGTTCACTACAGCTGGAGCAGCAAAAGGTTTTGGTATTTCCTGCTGACCTTAAACATAAACATCGAAACAACACTCTGAAAGTGTATCAGCCAACAAAGCTTCAGCAGCAACCGCAACCTCAGTCTCTTATATGACGAGACGTTCGCTGCTCCAAGAGCCGCTCAGCAGTTCTTTGTGATGAGGCAAGTACTGTTTGTGTCCCCACATCATCAGCACATAAAGCTCTATGATTGCACTCAGAGTGTGAAACATGATAGATGCTGTCTTTCTTCCATAACAGTGATGACGTTAAGGATCAGCTGTCCAGAAATTGACACTTTTTGCTCTCCATTCAAGTAATAGAAATCAAATAGGGGGGAAAATATGGAACAATCCGAGGAAGCTCTTTACAGTCACATTTCAACTGGGTTGGATGATCTGGACGATTGTACTGCAGTAGAGAGAAGGCCGTACAATTGTTCTAAATGTTTTGAAGCTTGATTGCTCTGAGGGTTGCATCAGTGTTTACTATTTCAGAATATGCTCCAGAAGCTTGCACCACCTGTGCCAGTGCTGCTCTGGAAAAAACAAGCCTTAATGCTTATGAGTTGAAAAGCTTTGTTGATGTCTCCAACACATCCTGGAAGGAGAACAAGGCACCTTCATCTCACTGTATGAGCTTATAAAGGCGAGGACCCTGGACCGCCTGGACAAGGCTGTTTGTGCTTGAAAATATTCTTGTGTCCAAGAGCCTGACAGGCTGGGATCATTTGGGGTTTTTTACACTCCAAGGCCTGTCGTGCACACCAGTTCCTGTTGGGAGAACAGCTGGAAGTGCTGTTGTCACTGGACTGCTTGTTTCTCCCTCGGGGGCAACGGCTGTGATAGCAGTGGCAGCGGCGGTGGCGGTGGCGGGGGAAGGGTGGCACACTTGGACAGTATGTCCGTAGGGAATGCATCACATTTAGCACACACACACATTCTCTCTCTCCCCTCTACAGTCACCTCCACAACACCTCCTCCTCCCATTAGAGTGAGTGAGCTCAAGCTGCTGACAGCGGTGACAGGCCCAGTGCAGGGAGCCGATGGGGGAAGGTGCTGCTGCTGCTGCTGCTGTTGCGAGGTACATCTGCCCGGGTCCCTGGCGGAACCTTTCGGAGTGTGATGCAGCCGAGATTAGCAAAACACACCATGTCTGGGACCATTTTGTGATTAGAAAACCACTTGGCAGCTTATAGACGCAAAGGACAAAATAACAGTTTGTGTTGACACCTCAAATAAGATGATGACTCCCTTTGGAAGATTACGTTTGTGGAGATGACAGGTCATCATCCTCAAACACGATCAGCTGTTCTGACATATACAGAGGCAGCAAAAGCACACACATTTTTTACTTAAGTAGAAGCACATATACTTATACTTAAAGACTGGTAAAAGTAGAGATATTGACTCAACTTCTTTACTCAAGTAAAAGTAATAAAGTACAGGTTCTGATCTGTACCTGGCCTTGTGGGTAGAGTGTTCGAGACTGGGAGGTCAGGGTTCGATCTCCAGCTGAGTCATACCAAAGACTATAAAAATGGTTCCTGATGCCTCCCTGTTTGGCACTCAGCATGAAGGGTTGGATTGGGGGTAAGTCCCTGTGACATACTAGCATCATGTCTAGGGTTAGGGTGTCCTTGTACATCAAGCTGCCTCACAGGCTCCTGCCCTGTGGGCCTTCATGGCTCTCAAAGGCTGCTTACTTACTAACTAGTCCTCAAAGTATAAAAGCAAAGTATCCCTCTGAAAGACATTTATGCCAGCCATTTCTGTGCAAACTAGTTGAACCTCAGGCCATATTAATATAATGTGAGGACTATCAAACTTGAAGGTAAATCAATAGGATTTGTCCGAGCTGTTGCTAAACGCACCAGAAAATTATTTGATTGTTGAGTCTCATTCCCAGAATGTCAAATAGCGACATTTTGGCTGAGCACAGCCAAAGAGGCGAAAGCATTCAAACTAAAGTAAGAAGTGTGTTTTGAAAATGTGTGGAGTAGAAAGGAAAGATACTTGTGTTCGGATGTAGGGGGTAAAAGAAAAAAGTCATTAGAAAAATTAATATTCAAGTTAAGTACAGATGCCTGAAAAATCTACTTAAATACAGTATGTTAACAAAGTATTTGTACTTTTTTACTTCCCACCTCTGAATCCAGTAGCCCAGCTTACCGGCTTTAATTTACTGCACTGCGTGCTGATAACAGCCTCACTGAAGATTTCCAATTGCATCCTGATAATTAAGATCATTTCCATGTTTCTATGAAGGGCTTTGGATGGGTCGCTAAGTCTTTGTAGATGGCAGATTCCTTTGTCTGTCAGTCTGTAAGAATGTAGTAATTGGTAAACTGTTTGGCCAATTTAAATTATTAACAACACAGCCATTTCTTAATAAAGGGATTTATTATTCTGGGCTGCACCACAATTTTGTTATCAACAAAAGCCTTTGTTACTCACGGCTTTTATCGAGAAAGAAAATCCAATGAAAGTGGCTGAAGGCCTGACACAAAGCAACTGCTGAATCCCAGCAAATCTGCAGGCTTAATTGATTATTTTGGCAGAGCTGTATATCTGCAAGGTGCAGGATACCCCCGGGAAATAATGTAAAACAGATAACAAGATGAAATAGGAGAGAATTGCTTTCTGCAACCCATTTTATTAATCTTTTCCCCTTTTCTTATTCACAATGAGTTTCCCGTCTAGATTTTCCCATTACGAAAACGTGGCTTCACAATTTAAAAGCGGAGTGGCCTAAATCAAAAGTCGAAAGTTGATTCAAGCTGGTTGGAAAAGTGTTTGTCAAGAGGTTATTTTGATTTCTGAATAACACATGGAGGGACTCTGTTGTGTGTACCTGAGACTCCCAGAGGAGAACATTTTATTTTCAAATCTCATCTTCATTATTCTGCCTCGCTCAGTTCGCTGCTGGCATTCAGAGGAATGAATTTATGCTGATACTGTACACAAACATTTTTTTTAAAGCAACAAATTCAGATTTTTTTGACATTCAGGTGTGCAGGTGTCAGTCGGCAGCCGAGCCACGTGTTCTCCGAGCCGTCCTGACTTTGTGGTTTTACTTTTGTGGAAATGACTTTCGAGGAACAACCTTGGGAAGGCGGGATGTTAAATCACTGTGGAACTCGACTCATGTTTGTGGCATGTCAGTGCTGCTCTGCTCAATCCTTTACCTTTTTTTCCCATTTACTTTGCTCCTCGCCCCACTTTCACAGCACTTGAAAACAAAAGGTGCTATCATTGGCATGCAGGAGGACTGCTTCCACTCTGCAGCAATCAAGCCATCACAAATGGAGGGGGAATGGAAGGCCCTTTGTTTTGTTTTGTTTTTTCGTTGTTATATAGAATTCTTGGCATTAGGCTGCACATCAGGCCAGACTATAATTGCCTTCTCCTCACTGGGGAGCTCCTTGTTTTCCATTTGAAGTCTACCTATGTCAGACTTCACCGTTAGAGGGTGGGGGTGTTCAGAAGCGGGGGAGAGGAAGACAGTTCCTGTGTCCATCATCTCATGCCGGCTGCCAGAGGAGCACGGAGGCATTGACAGTGAACCCAGAGAGAGCTTGCAGAGGACACACACACACAAAAAAATGAATACTGCAGCAGAACATTGTATAAAACCAAGGTCCTACACTCCAATACAATGAAACAATAAGACATGATGTGATTATTTTTTCTTTTAAAGTAGGATTTTGATTAAGTTCTTTCTTGATTTTAATTGGAGATTACTTTTTTTGTCAAGCAGATTAAAGACCCACCTTTGATTGGTATTTTTCAACATTAGTAAACGACTCAAAGGAATTCAATAAAAAATTATGAGAAATGGTTACAGTAAAATTGGGAATCTGGAAAAATTAGCACCAGTATATAAGATGCAGTTTGTTTTGGGTGTCTCCCAGAGGGAAAAAAGGTTTTCTATTGCTAATTATTACTTTTTTAAAAAGTGTATACAAGTTATTTCAACACTATTTTAATTTATTTCATTTGAATCAAATTTAATACGCACACAAATTATTATATCTTG
>JAQFJA010000023.1:26861148-26871600 GCA_029874485.1 Naso brachycentron
CTCGCAAACACACCACTATGTTCTCTTTCAATGCATTGAAGTATTTCAGTTTGGTGCTTTTAAATAACAATCCTTGTTTTGAGCTCAGAGTGTAAAAACTGCTTCTTTTCCAAACTCAGATCAATTTAACTGATGTTTTCAGCAGTATTACAGTTTATAAATGTTCTGTAGTTCTTTACAATCTCCGAATTCCTTTGCAGTTGCGTACACACTTCCTCTGGCTCGAGCATCTGATCTTTAAGATGCAACTGAGATGTTGTGAAAACAATGAGGTCAACCAGAGGATCCTTAGATGAGATATAAGACACATAAACCTCTCTTTCTCTTTGCCATCAGGTTTCAAAAGCGACTCCTGAATGGCTTCCAAGAGGTTTAAAAAGCAGCTCCATAAATCTGTCACAGACTCAAGTGCTGCTACAGCAGTTGTGCAACAATGGCCACATTTATATTTTGCTTTTCTTACTGGCACACATCTTATCCTGACTGCTCCAATGAGAAGGGAACTACTAAATCTGCCTCCTTTAAATGTTCTATTATGTGTCTGCACAACAGCTCCTGCATGATGAGGGTGAGGCTTTTATAACTATATACAGCAAGATTATAAGTTAACTAGTTAATTTCCACTTAAAAATGAAAGTTATCTGCAGTTAAAACAAATTGTTTCTGTGTGTATTTCTAATGAATTTGACAAATCTCATGAAAAAATCAAAACTAACAGTCCATCTCTCATTTTCTGACTTTCCAAACCCATCTATGTAACTTAGGCCAAAATTGTATGTCTAAAAACAAGTCTGAAAAATACATTTTCATTTTATTAAAAAGCCCGGTAATTTCCTAAAACAAATTAGCACAGTAGTTGCAAGAAAACATCACTTAAACAGGAGTAAGTGGTATGTTTGGGACTGTTTTCAGCAGAGGATTTATGCACATTTAGTGATTAATTTGGGTTTTCACTGTCATAAGGCAGTGTGTGGACTGAAACAAGATAAACTAATGTGTGTTTATTTCAGTGAAGGGATGTGTTATCTAATGCTTCACAGTGTTGTGTTTTTGATTTTTAATGTTTAGTTTATTGACAACAACAGAGCTCCTCTGCACAGAGGAATAAACAACACTGACTAGATTTGGAGATGGCTTTTTAAAATCTGCAGATGAGATTTAAACATATTCAGATTTTCAGCTTCAGCAGGAGGTCTGCTGCTTTCTGCCTCTCTGGGCTCAAAATATGTTAAAATGCATATGTGGCTGTGGATGAGGAGATAAGAAATATGGTGAAAATGTGCTGTATGTATCATCCACAGTGAAACTACATCTAAAGCAGATTCCTCCACAGCAGTCAACATTTAATATAACTGAGATTTCAAAAGAAATTACAGCGTGTAAGTGAGCTCTCAGTCAAAATGATCGCAAGCAGCTGTCATTAAGAGTCCTGATGGGACAATCATGGTCACAAGATGAATAGAATAATTGGGCTGTTTGATGCTGACATAGCTGAGCTTCATATGAAATGTTACTTTCTGGATAACATTCAGTTGTGTTGATAGGCAGAAAGGAACATGCTAAATGGCTTTAAACCTGCGGATTGTCTCATTAAATTTATCAATACACGCAAAACTATGAAAATATATTTTTAAAATACAGATCTACCTGTTTTTTTATTATCCAAACAATCAGATTTTGTAGCACAGCATCAGGTGTGTGATTGAAATTCCTTCTAATATCATCACTGCAGCCTTTTAAAGGAACAAGCCAGAGTTCCTGCGTGTAAGAGGCTTACGTACACATTCTGACTGTCTGGCCATGTTTAAAAAACAAACCTGATTTGTCAGGCTGGAGCAGTGAAGCGATCTGTAAACATATGTACATTGATAAACATTCATCCTATAAACTGATGTGGGAGTGTCAGAGGGAGCAATTGCCTTCTGTCTCATCCAGCAGACACGAAGCAGCATTAACATTCATCTGAAGTCACGTTTTTAATCCCCACCAAGTCCTAAAGGAAAACCGGCTCTTTAGCTACTAAATGTTCTGCTGAGTTAATCAGCTAATTTCCCTTTATGTTTTACATTAGTAATTTAATCCTTGTTAAAACAAAGATTTTGATAAGCGCAGTTTTAAAGTGATAAACAACAACAGTCCCTCTTAAAGTGTTTGTGTTTGATATAGATCTGTTGCAACTTTAGTTTGCCTTTAATTGCACCTTCTGATGGCAAATTAGGGCAAATATTGACAATTTTCTGAAGCAACACTATTGTGGGAAAATATTGTGTCAAGGATGTTACGTTGCTACACTAACCTTTGCCCTGAATAAATGCTAACTTTTCAGTGAGCGGGCCTTTGCATGAGAAGTGAAAATGTGACTTCATCTCCCCTGGGTGAGTTTATCCCCTCCTATCTAAAGGATTAACTCACCACCTAAGAGGTAACTTTCTCGCTTCCTGCAGACGATCTGACCAGACGCACTTTCTAGAAAATTTAAAGCTGGTAGTGACTTACTGTATCTTTCTATCTTCAAAAGTATCCCGCATTCGTCATCTGTCCTGGTTCAACTCAAACCTGGAGGTCTTTGTTTCTCCATTTGAACTTAGCAACTAAAGGAGCCAGATCACTCCCTGAATGTACCATCAGCATGACGCTGCTTATGTTAGCCTGGCTGAACCACTTCTACAAGACGAAATCCAAACAAATGCCATTGTGTCTCCTTCACTCTGTGGTATGCATGACAGTGGCAGAAGCTGTGAATCATGTTCCCTGTGATCTTTATCTGAGCAGAGTGCGTTTATGAGTCATCACAAACAGTGACGTCCATCAGTGATACCAGCAAGATCACGTCTAGAGTGTCAAAGGTTTCTCTTCATCCAAAATTCTGAAACTATGACCACAAAACGGTCTCATCTTCACCAGAAGAAAACACATCAGCGTGTAATAACACACTGTCATTGTCATTACTGCAACAATTCAGTGCTGAAGTAGGAAACAGAAGGAAGTTTATCGAGCTATAATACTCAAAAATATACTATGATATTTTACAGTATTATTATTATTATTATTGTTATTATTATTATTATTATTATTATAGAGCATTTTTAAATGTCAAATAAAATAAAATAATGAAATAAAAAAATAAAATATTTTTTAAAATATTATTTTGGATCAAATATGTTTTCCCACATATTTTAGTGAGACGTTTTTGTTCAGTTTCTTTAGTCAAAATTGATTAGGCCAACTTCATACAGAACGTAATGTGCAGGTGATTTATTTAGGACCCCAAATCCATCTGGCCAAGATCAGATTAAACTGTGACTCAATGTTCTGTGGCAGTTTTTACCAATTAAAAAGCATGACATCATGTGAGTCACACGAGGGAAAGTTTACAAATTGAAGACATCGTGCTGCCGTGTGAACAGCTGTAATCTTTGTTCTGTTCAGTGAGACTCGTCCTCTTTATGCGCAAGCAAGACCACAAGCAGCAGCTCGTTACCTGAAGGGTCGGTCTCGGAGAAGAATGGAGCTTTTCGAGGATCACAGCAAAGCCACTCAGATCAAGAAAGGCAACACAGCCACGGTAATTGTTGAATGCTCGGAGTTATCAAACACTGTTAAGAAGCCTGGGAGATTTATTTTAGTGCATTATTTCTGCTGCATGACGCAAACTTATATTCCAATACAAAAATAAGCCCTCAGTGCTGAAACAACAGGTTGAGCTCCTAATTCAAAGAGATGCATTTTTTATAAAAGTTTGCAGTAAGACAGATTCATCAAGATTTAACCTTTAACCTCATGTTGATGCACATCATGTCTTTATTTCCCCTAGTTTGCATGCAAAGATGCAGCCGTCTGCGCGGTTATAAATCCATTCGTCTCTCTTGGTTTTATCTTTGGATTGAATCTCAACCTGCAAACTCCACAGAATTTTTAAAAAGTGCTTTATTTTTTTCCTGTTCAATGATTTATTTCCATTTCTATCCATTAGAAACTTTCCAATCTTCACTTTCTATTTAGTTATTGGGTGGTTCCACATTTGACTTTGAGATAAACACTATCAGAGCAGCAAGATTGCTAAGACTGTCAGCTCTGTGCTGTACCTGGCACTGTTTGACTATCACATTCTGTGCATGCCATTTAACTCAATTACTGTTCTCTGCAGTGTTGACAAACGGTAACAGTGAACACTAAAGAAGGGCATCTAATCTCTCTCTTTTCACTCCAGGTTTCTCGTGACGCATCTAGCAGCTACCGGCTCCTGCATACCTTAGATTCCACAGCCTCAAATTATTTGCCTTTGACCGTTTTCCTGGCTAAATATTACCTCATTGTGGTTATCTTAACTGTGCTTTGAGCTGCAGACATTTAAATAGGCACTTCCAGACACCTCCTCTGTAACGGACCTTGCTGTTTCAGTGCATGCAGAGATATTTCTTGTTTTTGAGATGTCATTAAGGGCAGCCTGTCCTTGAATGCACCTCAGATCAACTTGGTACGTATACGTGTGTGTTTTTTTCTCTTCCCTGTAGTGTGAGAGTATTTAGTGGGTTTTGAAGGGCTCATTCATCCCGTCCTGTGGCAACCGAGCTCATTCCTCACAAACTGAAAAGAGGCACTGAATGTGGTGGGAGACTGTTCAAGTGTTTATACCCACACATTCCCCCCGGGGCCTTCCTGCAGTTGCCGCAGCTAAATCTATTTCAAAAGCTTACGTAAGCCGACAGTGGCCACAGTGCCAAGTCCCATCAAACCCACGGGGGGTTCCCGGTGTGTGCATAAAATTTCAGAGAAGAGACGGTGAATATGTTTGACCTTTTGTGAGGCACATGGTGAGGGCCTGCCTCCTGAGTTTCCCAGGGCATTAACCTTATCTCAGAGCTGCATAATGGCCTATTGACTACTGTCTCAATCTATCCTGTGGCTTCAAGTTCAATGGCTGCTAATGTCTTTTTTTCTGGGAGGACTTTTCGGTACAGTTTGGCAATAACAGCACCAGGAGGAGGGGTTCATTTCCTAACAAGGCCCCCAATGTTACCACATTATAAATAAATAACGTGTGAGAATGAGAATGAAGTAATGGCATTTAAACTTTGTGACTTTTGCTACTTTTCAAAGGAGAGACCACATCTTCCTCTGACAAAAGACATGCTGAAGTTATAAGAAGTAAGAGACATTGTGCTGGGGGTTTTTGTTTGTTTGTTTTTTAAATTATTAAAATAAATTCAATGTTTGTAATGATGGAAAGGGATACTCCTGGAGGTCCTGTATTTGGAAATTGCCTGCCCTGGTCCTGCTGGCCGTAAAGTTTATGTATGATGTCATGCACGAGAAAATTGTTTTTATTGGCTCTCAGATGCAAGATGTGTTGACTTGAGTCACAAGACTTGTGACATTAGTTATTGTGAAAAATGAGTTACATAACTTTGACTTTTTACACATTTCTGCTATTAGAAAAGTTGTGTTTATTGGTCATTGTTTTGTGTTCTCTTGTCGCCTTTTTGATCAAGTCATTCTCTCCTCTGACATGTCCTCAGCAGCTCTGTTTCAATGTTATCTACGGCGTGACATTAGAAAGTAGCACTTGAGAATAGTAAGTGTTTGTCTTTAATTGTGTTTTAATTGAATGTAAATCTCAGAGCTAGACGGAGCCAACTCCACTTGCCTGTGGGCTTCAGAACCACTTTACCCCTTAAATACCATAAATACCCATAATTGCCTGAACTTGCCCACAGGCTCATCGTTGCTCCTCTACTACAACAAAATAACTTGGATTAAAGCTGCATTTAGGTTTCATCACTGTATAGACTGTGTCATTCACAGGCACACATGCAGAACAGTACACAGATCCTCCATATTTAATCGAGTATTAAAGTTCAGAGGTCTATAGTTGGATTAAAAGTAGTTTATGTTAGTCGATGAAGAGCCTGGCAGTCGACTGCAGCCATATTGTTCTTGTGTATGTTTTGCACGGCACAGCTGCTTTTCTCAATTTAATATCCACTTCAGCACCTTAATCCCAAAAGTCTTTTTTTACCAGAACACCAAAGTACACAAAAGGGAAGCCTCGCTACCACTGGAAAAGAAAGTTTTTTATTTTGTTTAATAGGATGCACATTGATATTTACTACATCAGTTATTACTATATGTTTGTGCATGCAGAAAACGCCAGAACTACACATTTATTTGACAATTATTGTATTTTTGTTTTACAGGTACAACATAATGGTTACAAACTGCCAAAGTGCAGGAAAAGTAACCCTGAAGGATGACGGCTTTCTCCTCCATAATCATAACAACAAAGACATGAATGAATCACAAATTGACTCCATCCACGTGCTTTTCATAATACTGCATTGCTAATGATCAATAAAGCGTTGACGTTATTGGAGGAACTGACCGGTTGCCTGTGAGTCTCACGTTGAATCTTAATGTGCTGCTTTTCTTGCTGCTGTGGGTCCACACGGCAGAATCCTCTGGAGAGCAGCGGCGCAGCTGAGGCCCAGCAGGCCTGGCACGGCTCAGCAAATCTGAACGAGTTTCAAAAAAAAAAAATCTTTGTGTAACAGAAGCCTTTAACATGAGAATAAACCTGGTGCAACATTTAAATATTGAATAAATCACCAGTAGCAGTGCAGCTCAGGAGGAAACAACAGCCATTTAAACAACAGCTACATTTTACATTTTAAAAGAAGACCCGACCAATAAATCTGTTTGCACATATTATCAGATGGTATTGTTATTGGCATATATGTTCTCTGATATGTGCTAATAGTAAAACTTTTTTTTTTTTTTCAGGCTGGAAAAAATGGTTGGTCTAGTGATACAAAATCATGTAATTACTTAGTTTGTGCAGCAGAGGGCAGTCTGTTACTTGATAACTAATAAGTGAGGCGTTAACTGTTCAATGCACTGATGTTTGGGAAAAAGTTTGATAAAAAGTAAGATATCCTACCTCCATTACATATTTTTGTCACATGTATTTGATAACAACATTCAGTCGATAATAAATGCAATATCAGCTGATATATATCAGATATTGAAATTTTCTTGTGCCTGATATCGGTATCACCATTGGCCCCAAAAATCCCATATCAGTCTGTCTCTGTCCCATGGGCACCCTCTATTGAATGGCTTTGTAGCTCAGTGTATTTTAACAATATATAGCTGTGTAGAGCACTAATAACAGCTGTAAATATACAGGAATTTCTTAACAACTTGTAAACACGTTTTTCTGTTTTCCTGTTGATTTCTTTACAGTACAGAGACTAATCCCAGGTGCAGCTCTCCTGTGGACTCGAGCAGCAGTGATGCAGATAAACAAGCCAAACAAAACCACGAGAAGAGTGGTGAGTGTTCACGTGCATCCTCACAGCTCATTTATTTATTTTTTTTATTTATTTGAGAGGGACGCTGCAAGTTAATGAACATCACTAACAGCAATTCAGACAAGCCAGATTCCAGCAAGAGGCTAATTTCCATCATCTGGCTCTGGAAACCACTAAACACCCTCAGTCTGTTAGAATGACACACTTAAGCCCCTTAACATATTTCTAGTTTAAAACACGTCTAAGTTGATTTGAAAAACACACCAAAAACAAACAAAACGTTCTGTCATGTATGTGTGTGAGCAGATGTTAGTGCCTCCTCTGGTGCATGGCCGGTGGGAGAAGCGAAGAAGGCTCCTCTCGTGGCCTCAGACAGCAGCTCCTCAGGAGGATCCGACAGCGAGGAGGATGACAAAACCGCTGGCTCTTCTCCTGCCGTCATCGCACCCTGTGTCCCCGACAACAAGACAGCTGACCTCAAAAGGTTTGTTTCTTTTCACCGAAAGCCTTGCTGTCACACACCGGTGGTAAAATCGCCTGTTGACCAGTCCACTCTGCAGACATACACTGAGAGCTGGTCTTGGTGTGTGTCAACATCTGTATTTGAAACATAATAACCCCACTGAGATGATTATTGACCAGGCTAGGATTTGAATTTACTAAATTTATTCTCTTTCTCTTTTCCTTTTTGAGTCAAGTGCATCCTGGGGGCATCTTGTGCTCTGCACAAACTTGAGTTTAACCTGAGAATTGCAAGTTCAAAAAAACTTTGTAATTTGGAGTTTTGTAGTTACTGTTCAGCAAATGCAGTGAACAGTCTTTTTTTTTCAGTAGTTTGAAAAAAAAAAGACTGTTCAGTCAAGTTACAGCAATGCAGTCATCAAGAAAAAACAGAAAGCCACACGCGGTTATCTATGTGTTGAACACTCGAGTGCTCAGTAATAAAAGCTGATGACCAGCACTGCAAGTCCACTCAGTTTAAACAAGCTAAACGAACGCTTTGTTTATTGAACAGGGGGACTGTTGATCAGAACCCACAAACTGTGCTGAAAGTGTTTAAGATCGGACTAACAAGTAACCGTGTGTGCGTGCGTGTGTGCATGTGTGTCCAACAGTGAGGAGAGTCCAGTGTCTCTGGAGAAGCTCTCTCTGTCAGATCCTCCCAAAGCGTCGGAGCAGCAGCCTGCTGAGGATTCACCTGTAACCACACAGACTGACAGGAAGTAAGTTCTGACCGTTGATACTTTGTGGACAGTTTGAATTAACTGTTTAATTAGTAATGTTGGATCCATTTAATTGAATTTGTTGCATTTTCAAAAGATAAGTAAATAAAAAAGCTTTATTATAAATTCTAAAACTTTTATCCCTTTCCAAATAATTAACAAAAATCTCTGTATTATTTTGTTGTCTTTGGTGTCTTGTTGTCAGTATGTGATGTATGGAGAAGCTAATCAAACAGGGTGGAGGGCAATGACCCTCTGGTATAAAAGGCTAAATTTAGTCCAAACACAGACGAGGTCAGCAGACACATGCGGTTGTGTTTACACAAGGACGGAGGAAAATATCAGAAATTTACCATCATTGCAGTGTTATTATGTACTATAAACACATTGCAAAAGACTGCTTGGCCTGCGAGAGTGCTGTGCATTCAGATGATGCATGTCAAAATATTTGGCCAGTCAGATACTGCTACTGCAAAAAATTATTTCCTACAGCTGCAGCTTCACGTTAAAGTCATTTAAGTGACGAAAAGCAAGTTGACTTTTATTTTGAAGTAGGCTAGTCACAGGAAATACGTGTTTAGTTAGCTTGTCTAGCACATGGACTGTGTGTGTGTGTGTGTGTGTGTGTGGATGTTCAAAGTGTCAAGGGGACCTAAGTCACCCCATTCCACTGTGTGTGTCATAGTGACCTGTTTATTTATACACGTTCTCTCGGTGTGGACAGCCGACATTGAGGTGAAGGAAAACAAAACAAAAAGAAAAACAGTGTATTCAGGTCCACGGCTGTCGCTCTTAAAATGTGAGTCGCTGCAGTAGGCCTCCTCTCTGCAACACATTCGTTTATTGACCACATTTTGTTTTGCGTGATTCTGTGCAGTGAATGACTCCAAATGATCGAATCTCAAGTCTTTGATTGAGCCTTGCTGCCTACCGTCACTACTGTTACACTTATCAAGCCAGAGGAGGATTTAGATTTTAGTTTATAGGTTTTTTTTAGTTTTAGTTAAGTGTAATTATATTCTTTGTTAATGACATTGTATTTTATGTAGTTTTAGAGCAAAAAGTAGGTTATGGATGCTGGTTGTATTGATTTTTTTTTTTTTTTTTCTTCAAGCAAAAATGTCAAACATAACCAGAGCTCTAGCTTCCAAATCAAAATGATTCACTGCTTTTCTTTGATCATAAATATTCATATTTTTTAGTATTATAACAACAGCAACAAAATATAGTTTTTGCTCAGGCTCAATTTCTCTGTTTTTCTCTTCATTTTCCTGTTAATATTTTACTTGAGAAAGGAAACTACGGATTGACTGTAGTTACAGTTACTAATGACCCGTTGTCTCAAAGTTCTGTACAGGAAGTGGTTTCAGCTGCGTTGCTGTAGAAAATCCGTTTTGACAGTTGACAGCTTGTTTCGTCAGAAAGGGTTGGGTTGGTTTGTTTTTCAATTACAGTCACAACACTGTCTGAGGGCGGAGGTTAGCTACAGATAGCAGGTGTGTTTATTAGAAAACACTGTCTGTGATCCGGACTGAAACTTTTCTCTCCCTGATGAAAATGCGTCAGAAGAGACAAAGATGAGGTTCAAGGCTTTGTGTAGTTTGTCCTTTTGTTGTGTGTTTTCTCCCAGCTACACACACAGTAGATGCTCATGCTTGCTGTTTTTGTTTGTCACCCTAACAGAGAGGAAACGCCCCCGCCCCAGGAAGTGTCGGTCAATGGGCCGGTGTGAGCGTGAGCTAAATCCATTGGTGACGGTGCCGCTGACTGTCAGCCTCCTCCAGAGTGACTCCCCTAAATAACCTCACTGCAACCACGGTGTTTTTACTGAATCACTCTGCCATGTTATTGGACCTGGACACTGCCAATCAACACCAATAATGAGGCGGCGGAACATGTAAAAAAAAAAAAAAAAAAAA
>JAQFJA010000023.1:26950525-26960836 GCA_029874485.1 Naso brachycentron
AATACAATTACAGGGAAAAGAAAGATCAATGATTATTTCTGCTAAGTTAATCTGCATGTATCCAGTGCTGTTGACTTAGTACTTGAAAATTAAACTAGGATTTAACAAACTACTGCACAAACATTTGATCTCCTCATGTCAGCTCTCTGTTGAACTCTAAACACTGGAAGTGTCAGTTCACTGGAACCCTCACATATCTGTTGGCAGCTTTCAGTGATCAGATAACAGAGTACACAACACAATATTATCACTTACTGTATCTCATCAATATCAGTTATTATTTATACCTTGTCTGCAGTTCACTGAGCCCAAGCTGATACTGTTTAGCGCATGCCAAAAGAGGATTTATTTATTTTTAAAATAAAATGATACTGGGGCACCCTGGTAGCTCAGTTGGTAAAGCAGGCACCCTGTGTACAGAGGCTGTGTCCTCGCTGCAACAACCACAGGTTTGATTCCACCTTGTGGCTGTAGTTCAGGGGGTAGAGCGGGTTGTCTACCAATCAAATGGTTGGTTGTTCGGTCTGCCTGTTGAAGCGTCCTTGGGCAATATACTGAACTGCAAATTGCTCCCAAGGGCTGTTCCATCAGTGAATGTGAATGTGTGTGTATGAGCTCTGATGAGCAGGTTGGCACTTTGTATGTAAGCCACTTTGTCATTAGGGTTAGTGGGTGAACGCTGACTTCTGTTGTAAAAGCACTTTGAGAAAAAAACCCTATATAAATACAGTCCATTTACCATTTCGTCACCAGAGAAATGCTTCTCCTTTGGCTGCATAGATTGAGCTGTAAACTGATATTTCTGCCCCTGAGGCCACTCTGCTATCAAGAAATGCTCCTAATCACTTAAATCAACTGCTATCCTATTAGCCAAAGCCGCTGCTGCTCTTCTCAGCCGCTGCTTTCTGACTTGACAAAATCCCCAACCACAAAAACACAGAATCACTCAAACTCAACATAATACGTAAAGCCATAAATCCACTGCATCCAGTTCCCAGTAGGTTAAAAGGCTTGTCAGACTCAGTGTTCAGCCTCAGCTTGCTAGTTGTGTGTATTCTGTGTGACCCGTCACTGCCTCTTTAGTAAGTATACAGAGAGGACAGGCTGCCAGGTGTTGAACCAGCAGGACAGGTCGCTGTACGGTCTTGTGTTGGCACAGAAAGAACCTCAGACATGAATATCCTCACTTCCCATTTCTTTACTTCATGAAACCATGATTGCCTCTCAAATGGGTTTTATTTTTTCTTCTCTCTTAGAGCAAAGAGTCCCTCAAAAAATGGAGTCCTGATGTTTTAATAGTATCTGCTTTTGAATTCAGGATAAAGGGTGACCGGGGTTTTTAGTTCTGTTGGGAAAAAAACTCCCAGAGGAGATCAGACTCCTTAGACTCTTTTTAATCCCTGTTAAAAAGGTATATGTATGCTTTGACAGTCAATTCTTAAAGCCAACTTTGAACAATAGTTTACATGATTATTTTCATTATTTGATATTGAGCTTTTTAATTTATTTTTCTGACCTTTTGCTTAATGTTGCATCTTATTTAAACTGTTTTAATTGTTTTAGATGCATTTATCTCCCGTTTTATTGTGTAATGTAAAGCACTCTGTATGGTTGTTTTTAAAATTGCTGGAAAGTTGCTCTTAATATTATTATTGTTGTTGTTGTTGCTAACAGTTAACAGTTAACCATGTGGTGGTTTAGAAGTAACCACGTTGAAATTTTTGGCCTTTCTAGCTTTACGGCTCCAGGTGTGGCATCGTCAGTTCATCCAGTTTTACGTATCCAGCAACTATCGCATTGCCGTGAAATGTTGTCCTGACACTCATGGTCCTTGAAGGATAAATCCAACTGACTTTGGTGACTAAATGACTTTTCTTTCAACACCATGACGTTGACATCAGTCAGACTTATTGCCTTGAACAAATCCATTCACATCCCACCACAGGATAAACTGTAATATGTTTTATGATCTCCTGACTTTTTATCTAGCATCATAATCAGGTCATTTTTTCAAACTTCCAGCTGCAAAACTAATGTCATGCCCTCAGTTTTACTTCATGATGAATGCTACGCAGCAAATGTTAGCATGCCACCTACAGAGCAACTAAACTGTGTCACACTCGTGTGACACTTTCTTCTCTTATCTCACACAGGTTGAGTAAACACATTTTTCACTGCTGCACAAAACCAAATATTCTGACATATTCAAAACCTGGGAGTCATCAACAGGAAGTGATTCACTGAAACAGATTTGAATAGGCTGAGTACAGAAAGAGCAACACGTTCCGAAAGCAGGTTACACCAATTCACAGTGTTGCTCTGAACAGATGGTGCTTTTGCAACGATAATACCTGGCTTGGCTTTTGAAAGGTGGTGTCAGCTACCTAAATAATTCATAAGTGAACTTCAGTGTCATCAGTCAAACAAAACATGCATGTACTAATAGAAATAACCTGAGCATTGGTTTTCTCACTCTGCTCTCAGGGTTTCTGTGCTGTCCTGCTGATGAGATGGAGGCTATTAGCAGCGATCGATAAGTCTGCTACTCAGGCTGCCCTCGCTGAGCTTCTGCAGGGAGGCAAAACTGCTGTGAGCAGGCACTATCTTGAACATTTTGCACAATAAGAACAGCCTGGGCTCATGTCAGGGCAGAGATATACGACACAAGAGGAGCTGTCAAGAGCAGCTACTGTACGAAGGCTGTGAGCTGGAAGCAATAGGATTTATTTGAGCATCAAATACACACTTTCTTGCAGACATGGGTCCTGGCGAAGGACCTCCTGTTCCTGGTATACCGTGAGATTTTTGTGACCGTGTCCTTCATACACCTAAGACACTGTGGGTGGATTTCACACGCAGCGCTGGGGCAAGTCAGGACAGACACATGGGTGGTGTTGGTCTCTCAGCGTGCACTTGCATGAATTCCATCTCCATTAATTAGTCTGAAAATTTTAAGCCCAGCTTTCAAAAAGAAAATGGAAAAAAGGGCTTACAAGGACTGTTTCAGAGGTTTTGTGGGGTTAACTTTTTATTCTGCTGTCTTCATGTCTATTTAATTCTTAGATTTTGAGCATGTAGAGTATGTCTTTGTTGTTTGCAAGAAAGCTGATCCCTTCCTCTCACTTTCTGGGAAAGATCTGCGTCAGCTTTTCCATCACAAATATTTCTCTTAATGCCCATCAATTTTTGGAGTTTTGGTTTTATTGTTAGTTTTTTTTTTTTTTTACTGGCAACTACTTTAATTCCATAGATGCAAGTTGCTTTTTATTATACTTCCGTTGTCATGAAAGCAAGATATAAAATGTCACCTTTCTTAAAGAATTCAAAATGGATTTTGATCAACTTTTTAACAAGTAGTCTTACAACAATGTTGAGCCAGCCAGTGTCATTTTAATGGCAGGAAGAGACAATGATGCTGATCAGCTGGAAGGTTTTCCCTTAAAGTTTGGTGAAATGGACACAGAATGGTAGCACACGCCCTACACATGCACAAAGAGGTGAAATTAAGGCATCTTTTCACCGTAGGATTTTGTGAACGCAACACAATAGAAGTATGACCTGAAACTGTAATGCAGATGCTTGATGAGTTTACTTGATGCTCTGAGTCATACCATTACACTCTGGTGCTCAGGTTTTGGCGCCTAACTTGATCACAGCCCTACACAAACACATACCACAGTGCTATTGATGCAACTACTGATACTAAGACTAAAGCTGTTCTTTGTATGACTCAACTGATAGAAAACTTCTCAAACCACAAAGAAAAGAATATGCTCTAGTTTAGTCTGTACTGCCAAATAATCCAATAGCTGGAAGAACTTAAACTTAAACTTATACTTCAACCGCCAAAGAGGTTTTCAGAAAATAAAATATTTCCCTCAAAAGGAGAAAAGCAAAAAGGAGCATGTACAGAGTTAAACTAGGTCATTACTTTTACTAATGTGGTAAAAGGAAAAAAGGCTTCCGTGTTTGTCACAACTTATAGGTAGAAGGCCTGCATGCAACTTTTAACCTTAGCCTACTTTAATTAACATGTAGTTTAATTAAAAATAATATCAATAACACAATAATATCAGTAACAGTAATCTAAAAATACAGATCAGATCATTTGAACAAAATGCAGTACATGTTGCACAAATGTGTCTCCAAAGGTCCAACATGATTTCTTTTAAAAACGTATAACAGTCTTTTTAGGCAGTGGAAAAGAGCCACTCACTTGTGCAGTTCCTTTTATGTATTTACGCATAACGACTGGACCAACTGATTTTTAGTTGTACATGGACAATGCATTTTGACTTGTGGCCCAATATTGTTTTAACTGCTTTATCTATGTTGATACGCTTTATAGCCTATTTATAGTAGCACTGTTTAAAGGCTAATGTTTATTCTATATTGTCCAGAGTGGAACAATGGAGATGTTTATTGTATGTATATTGGTGGGGAAAAAAAATACATATATATATACACATATATATATATTCAAATTAAATTGGCCTATAAAAATTATATTTAACAATTTAATTTATGACATAATAGATGGCTATATTCTTTAATGTTCCCTCTTTTTCATGCCCCCCCCCCCCCCCCCGTGGCCGGTGGTACGCGGGTGGATGACGCGCAAAATGCCGACCTTGACTAAACCTGTTTCTGTACTTATTAATATCCTAAATACAGTCCGTGGTCCTTTATGGAAACGTTAAAATGATAAATGGCATGATGTTCAAATTAATATATATCCAATGAGGGAAATGAACGTTTATAAACAGAGGCACATTGCTTCATTTCTAATCCAGCCCCTTCCTCGACTCGTAGTGGACCGTACCAAGTATGAACGGGGGGTTACAGAAAATAAAAATCTTGTTAAGGACGTAAATTCTTAATTTTGAGCCCACGTATCATATGTCTTGTTATATGACACGGATTTTTATCTTGAATGCGTGAAATAAAGCGTGGGATAAGAGCGGTAAAATGATTCGTCATTGGTACCTCGAAGGCGTGGTTCCCTCCGGCTCGGACAGAGCTCTGGCTGAGTTCTAAAGAACTCACGCGCTGTCTGGAGCTGCACTTCAGCCGATACAAGTTTACAGAGACACATGTGACAATGCCTGCTCCGTGTATGTGCTCTCACAATTTCATTCCTTGAGACGCAGCGATTCCAGAAAAGGAAGTCTGACATTCCAAACCGGTGAGTAGGCTCTCCATCACAGCATCCTTGACGGGATTTATTGATGAGGGCATGATGTGTGTATGTATGAGTGTGCGTGTGTGAGCATGGAGGATGTGGCCGGCCAGTGAATGATGAAACATTTTACAGGGGTGTCATGAGGACTGCGCGGGAGGGACATTAATGTTAATTTATGCGCATTTCTTATAAGAACAAATTGTGCCTGGTTACAGTAACGAGCCACATGGCACCGGTGTGACTTACCGGGTTTTTTTTTTCCGTTTCTTTTTCTTTCCATTTAATCATTTACTACATCCGCATTTTCTCTCATTGTAAACGCCTCGCGTTTTTTTGACTCATCATCCGTGAATCATGTACAGAAAAAAAAGGAAAGGGCTTTTTTTTTTCTCCTTGCGCACGAATTCATTAAAGACCAACGTTAAACATGTCCTGGTTTTCTTGATTGCGATTCCTTATCTTATGACAGCCTCCATGTCTAATAACTGCAGTGAAGGTTACTCAGCATCAGTGGTCCTTTTGGCTGCTACGTTGCGTTCACTGGATTATGAAACGACGGCCTTTGCCTCGTACAAACCAGGCTAATCTGGAAGCGGTTGAGGAAATTAATCACTTAATCTTCTGCTTGGAGAAAGGCGGGAGGCATGCTGTATTTCTGAATCATGGTGGCGACGGAATATTTATTTTCGCGATATTTTGCTCCTGTGGTGTGTTTATAGCCTATGAATGTAGCCTATAAATGCGCTACCAAGCCGCCCAAGGATGCTGAAATGTAAAAGGCATTGCGCACCTTAACCCGCCTTTGGCTGGAGAGTGTCCACACCCTTGAATCTTTTCCAGTGCTATTTATAGTAAACTCGAGTATAAATGTAATGGATTATGAGCGCGTCTTTTACGTTCAAAAAAAGAGATTTATGATAGAGAAATAAGGGAGCTGGGCTTTTTCTCGCCTAGAATCGGAGGCTGTTTGGGAAGTTGATCTCCTCTCATAGGCTATGTGAGGGCTTTTCCCATCCCAGAGAGCTGCGGAGAAAAGATGTTTGGGTTCGTATGGAAATGGTCCCCTCCCTTCAATTATTCAGGACGCTTGAAACGCGATAGTCTCCATAGCTGGACCTGTCACTGTCCCAGCCACCGTCCACATCCAGGCTAATGTTCCCAGCAGGCCTTTTGCCAGAGCCATGACTTACAATGAGATGATCCTCATTCATAGATTTTGCTGCCAACCATGTGATTTCCATGTGAGAAACCCTCTGGATGAAGCAGTAATTACTTGTATGGTCTTTTTCATAGACAGATTCAATGGTGTGGAACAAGTGTTGAGTGTAAACTTGTGAGTTGTTTTCTGTAAATAAGTGTATGATGTGGTTAAAATGAGACTGAAACAATTAAATGTTTGGGTTGGTAAGTTCGCTGTGTTTTATTTATGACTCTTCTTTTTTGTCTTATTGAAAAGATCAGAGTTTGTGTTTTAATTCCCCTTTCAGGTCTTTTTGTAAAAAAAAAAATTATTTTTAAATTTTTTAATCTTGATTTGTTAGCAGGTTTTGGTTATGCAAACTTAATTGAGGTGCAAACCAGTCTGACACAAAACTCAACCTAACATGATAACTAGGCTCTTAGCTGCAACTCATTAAATGTTTTTTCTCAATGACAAAGCAGTGGCACGTTTTCTCAATGTTTTCACTTGTACTCTTATTGGCTCTTTCCTCACTGCAACATTTCCTCTTCTGCCCCACAGATATTTGGTGATAATGACGAAATAGGCCACTTCCTATCACTCTATCCTCATAAACTGACAAACACTACGGGCCCCTGAACCCGAGAACCTTGAAACTTGCAGCTTTGCACAAAGTTTAAAAAGGGACTTTTCACAGACGCCGGCCTTGCCCTTCCAGCCCGCCAACCAAAAAGACGTTTCACCCCTCGCCCTTGTTTGCTTTATCAAATGCCCAAAAACAGCAAGGCCGTCAAGAGAGAGCTTGACGACGATGTCACAGAGTCTGTCAAAGACCTGCTTTCCAACGAGGACGCCTGTGACGATTCCTTCAAAAAGAGCTCGCTGATCGTCAACAACCATGAGGGGGACGGAAAAGAGTGCGATGTGGAGGAAGGGGGCTCGGACAGCGAAGAGGAGGAACGCCCGGCCTGGAACAGCAAGCTCCAGTACATCCTGGCCCAGGTTGGCTTCTCTGTAGGCCTCGGCAACGTCTGGAGGTTCCCCTACCTGTGTCAGAAGAACGGAGGGGGTGAGTTACCATCAGCAGGCCTGTTGAAGTTTCACCCACATGAAAATTTACTAACGTGGAGAAAAATCATTAAAAAAAAAAAAAAAGTTGTTCATTTATGATACTGCATAA
Organism: Naso brachycentron; assembly: GCA_029874485.1. Classification (NCBI taxonomy): domain Eukaryota; kingdom Metazoa; phylum Chordata; class Actinopteri; order Acanthuriformes; family Acanthuridae; genus Naso; species Naso brachycentron. The sequence continues at coordinate 26,958,068 of JAQFJA010000023.1, forward strand.
CTATGTAATGACATTTCAAAACCGGTCAGCCATGATCCAACTGTGTATGCCAAGGAATTGCAACATGGGTGTTGTGTTAATGATGACATTTAATTCAACAAAGTAATTGCCGCAATCTGGAAATGCAACAAAGTCGAGCAGAACATGAAGCTCAAGCATTAAGATGATGAGAGGTTGTAAATAAAACAACAGATGTGCAAAACATGAAATGCACAGCAAAACTGTGCATATACAACTGCAGCAAGAAGAGAGGGGCCAAGGATGCACCAGCAAGTTTTCTATCACGTTCGGAACGAACAGTTTGCGAAACAGTTTTATTATTCGCTTTTGATTTCGCTCCTGAAGTGTTGCTAAACTGCAGATTTGTGTAAAGCGTGTCTGAGCATGTGAGTACTCTGGTGTTCCGCCTCATCTGACTCCTGTTTGGCAACATTGCCACACTGTCAGATATCAGCAGTTAATTTGGTGAGTATAATATTATTACCGATAGAAAGAGTGGCCATAGCTTTGAAGATTCAAGCTGTAATGAAATAGCAGTACAGCAGACTTAAGTAACTAGATAAACATTAGGATGAGCCTGCAGTAATCCAGCAAGCATTTCACTCATGCTGATGATCATGCCCATGTTCATTCAAGCTCATGATCTCACGGGTGGAAGCTTGGATGAAACACTGAAAAAAGTGCAAAGAATATACGTAATAATAACCGTATTTGTAGTTTCTGAGTATAGAAATGTAGGTTTTTGGTGCATCTTTTTGTTTATGTTACTACAGAGAAAAAACGAGAACACAAAAAATTTTGATGTGATTCACTTCTATGGAAGAACGCCAGAGGATTTATTTGTTGTTTCTTTGTTTTTTTGTTATATTTATATTAACAACACAGAAACTGTCGGACACCAGAAGTATACTCTTCCTCTTTTTACCTTTTCAGATCTGAAAACAGCTCGCATGTGTGTCCCAATTTCAAAAAACGATTATGTAGCTTTTATGAAGGCACTGTATGTATTTACACTATTTACAGACAGGGTGCGTGGTCCTGTATCAACATCCATGTAAAAGTGAATGTTTAATGTCTGAAAATTTATAAGTTAAGAAATGCAAGTGTAAAAAAGGATCGGCCAAACCCTTAAACCCTGAAATGCATGTGAGCCAACATGCACCAGACCTGCGGGTATGGATTAATGGGCAGTGTATTCAGTACTACCTGTGTGGGAAGTGTGAGAAAGATGGAGTCCTTTGTATTGTGTAATCAGTCAAAACCAGACTGCTCAGTGACCTTCAGGATCGACATGAGAGTCATGTGACCACCTGCGTTACTGTCAGCATGCTGTCTGCAACATTTCACAGACAAATGGCAGCTAAACTAAATATGGAACTATATGTTACTAACATTCAACCCTGCTGAAGTTAAAACCACATTTCCCATAATACCTTGAAAAGAGGGTGGTGATGACAGCTTCAGGGTTTGTACTCTCATGTGTGTCCGTGTAGGTGTCCTGGGAAAGAAGGTGTTGCACTCCCCACCTGAAGATTATCTAAAGCCATTGAATGACTCAAGAAAGCTGATTAAATGAAACCTCTCAGACAGGTTGTCAGACAGGATAGAAACTCTTAATCCAAGTCATGTTTATTTGTTTTCTTATTGCAAGTAGGTGTTATGGATATGGTCTCCAAGAAATGATTTTATGAGGAGTGATTGATAACTTTGTGGCCTAAAGCACAAGGAGAGGAGTTATGCCGCTCTTGTTACTTGTACATGCAGTTCAGCAGTCTCAACATCAACTCTTTCTGCCCTGCTGTAAGAGGGGGCTCACATCCCTAGTGTTGCCTACATGTCGTCATGGACCTCCATGGGTGAGCCGCTTATGCATTGGTAGCAAGTGAATCACGTTCTCAGAGTATGTTCTTGTAAATAATGTGCTGAAAATTCATCTCTTAGTCTGAGTGTGCTTGTGTGCGTGAGTGTGTGTGTGTGTGCATGTTTGGGTGTGTGTGCACCTGGTTGTTTGCATGTGTGTTAGGGGTGTTCAGCTAAAATCACAACCCCTCTCTGGATCCTGTCATTCTTTTAGGTCTGTTTTAAACAGTTCAGGTCACCCTGCTGTGTTCAAATAATTAGATTAAAATGGGGCCTGTGTGTGTGTGTGTGTGTGTGTGTCTTTGCTTCTTTATCGCCATCTTTCATCCACCCACACCAGGAAACTATATGTGTATATGTCCATACACATTGCCTTTCATCCGCTTCTTTCTGTGGAGTTCAGTGGAGCTAACTGCTGTCTGAGTGCTGCAGTTGATCCATTGATTACTTTCCATTATTCACGCCATCTACTAGATCTTTAAAAGTCGTAAAAATTGCCAGTTTAAAGGTCCCAAACCAAAATATAGTAGCCTATCAGTGATCACAAATTGTGAAATACTGCAAGATTTCTTTAAATATCAGGTTTAGAACCATTAGAAAAAGAAAAGTGTTTGGAATCACTTTGTTTAAATTTGAACACATCCTATGTATATTTATCCTAAGTTGTACAAACAGCATTCTCTTCATCCAAAGTACATAGCCTGCCTTACTAATTGACAAGCTAATGTTATTTTAAGATCTTATCGTTTTACATTCAGCAAACATTGTCACCTTTATCCATGATGTTTTCATCTATTGGACCAAATTTTAAATGTCTCCAAATGCATTGAATATTACATTTTTCCTTTAGAGATCCTCTGACTTTTCATCTGTTGCTGTTATCAAGTCAGATTATTAATTTGTCTAATA
>JAQFJA010000023.1:26984719-26995167 GCA_029874485.1 Naso brachycentron
TCATGAACAATCGTTCATTGAACGCGTTCGGGCACAACACTGTATACGATAATAGATATCCTGTTGGTCTACATTTTGTCCATATTCAATAAACCTTAAACAGAAACAGAAAGTACCTGAAAATGTGTGACAGCGTTAGTGAAAAACTGCAAAATCCTTTGTCATACTGATATTTGAGCTTGGAGGGCGGAACCTGTAAGAAATTATTTTACCAGGCGTAATAACTTTCGTCTCAACAGCTCCTGGCTTCCCTCTCTCTCTATAGCTCAACAATTCTTGACCAAATGAACACAGAAGTTCTCTTTAGAAGAACTACCTATGCTTTTATAACTCTCATGCGTCCTACATTGTTTCTTCACCGTCACTTAACGTGAATGGCAGTAAATGGGGTTTAAAAATGCAGTCTGAGATCTACTAAATTATACCCATGGTCAAATTTTAATAACATCTGTAGAAGATAGTGGCAATCTGTGCTAATGGTGAGAAGTCAAAAATAGACTGGTATAATCCTCTTTAAATTTGCATCTCTCTAAATAATGTGACTTACAGACAGTAAATCAAGACATCAAAGGGATCCGATGTAGGGATTTTCTGTTTCTGTATGTATATAAAAACACAACATTCAAAAGCGGCTCCTCCTCTTCAGTTCAACTATGGTTTGTTTCTTCTTATTTCTGATTGTCTGCTGCAGTTATAGAATGGATAAGTCCCGATTTCAGTTTGTAACTTGCTAAATGTAATGATGTATATAACTGCAGCCTCACATTTAAGAAATTAAGATTTTTGTTTAAAATATGAGCAAATGAGAAAGTGTAAAATCATCCCCTTTCCTTAAAACTAAGTGTTTCGAGGAAAGCTCAGTAGCACTTAAAGGAACGGCCAGCATCAGTTCAGACTTACATCAGCACATTAAACACTGACTTCAGGTTGCATGTGTCATATGAACGCTTTAGAAAAGAAATCTTTATTTCTTACCTGGCAGTTTTCCCTGCACTGCGACCTCATCAAACTCGCTGGGGAACTTCATGCCGTCAGAGATGCGCTCGCCACAGGTCAGCAGGTCGTAGAGCAGCAGGCCGAATGAGAACACATCAGCCTGCTGGTTATAGATCACATTACCTCGGGCCACTTCTGGAGCTCTGAACCCTGCCACATTCACAGTGATTAATGTCAAACACTCCGTGTGCACAGAATATAATAAAGATGTATCATGTTTGAGGAGGCGTTCACCTGGCGTGCCCTCTGAGCTCCTCACGCCCATGCTGCAGCAGTACTGAGCGATGCCGTAGTCTGTGATCTTGGCAATGATCTCAGAGTCGGTCTTCAGGTTGAACAGCAGCACGTTGTGCGGCTTCAGATCCCGATAGATGATCATGGCAGAGTGAAGATACCTGATCACACGGATGAAAAACATGACATGACCATGGTCTTTAAAATTTTCCACATTTTTACACCAGTTTGAAAGGTTTGAATCTGGTTTTGAGGAATCTGTTAAGATCCAACACTGATTTTGGTTGATAATAACAACAGTATTAACAGTATCTCTGCACTTTGCTTGCATCAAAATTACATTCTAATGTGCCATGTTGTAATTTGGGCTGCACAAGACTTTTATTACATTTGTGGGCAATTCCCAAACATTTTAGGGAAATGATGAACTACCTCCTCAAAGCCTCTATTTACTCTAAAGAAAAAAAATAAAGATTAATGAGGTAAAGAACAAGAACTATCACACCATCATCCTGAACTGTCTACCTGAGTCCATCAGCCACCTGCAGGGCGATTCTGTGCTGCAGCTTTTGGTTCAGACTGCCGTTCTCGTGTTCAAAGAGGGAGTCCAGGGAGCCTCGCAGAGCCAGCTCCATCACCAGGACCTGAGGAGCCAAACCGGCTGCCAGAAGACCCACCAGGCTGGGGTGACGGAGGCGACCCAACACCACCAACTCCTGCAGAGAAACAGAAAATGGAAAGTGAAGCAAAGATGATGGCAGAAAAACTTGGTCAATGCGCTGAACCAACAGTTTTCAGTGATACCTGTCTGAGGAGTCTGTGGATGTAAAGCTCAGATGCGTGCTTGTTGAATATTTTCACAGCCACTTCTTCATTTTTGTAGAGACCTTGATACACAGTCCCAAAGCCACCGTCCCCTGTAAATGGAATATACAACACTTGGAGTGATAATGCAGAAAGTTTGAAGTTCATAACTTCTGTGATATTTTACATTTTGGGGGGTCCTTCCTTATTAGATTTGAGGGTCTGAGTAGAGAAGGCATACTACGATGTGCAGATTGTAAAGCTGCTTTATGCAAATTGTGATTTGGGATACTAGGCAATAATTTAGGTAATTACAGCTTTAACGTACCCAGTCTGTTCTCTTTAGACATGTCCACATCCAGCTCCTCGCTGTCCAGCATTGTTCCTGCAGGCTGGTCACTCAGCACCAAGTCAGGAGCGATCTGAGAGATGGGAAGTGTGACACGGGAGTCCTCCGGGTTCACCAGCAGACAATCTGATATACGAAAGATATAAGATAGTCAAAAACAATGTATACTGAAAAATCAAAGAGAGGTGCTTCTGAACACTTTAAGAAACTAACCACTATGTATTTTGTACCAAATCTTCAAGGATATGGAAAAAGGAACTTTGCTCGCACTGAGAAAACAGGCTGTGATTTTCAGTGTGATTGATGTACCGTTGTCAAAACTGGTAAGAAGGTCCTCGAGCTGAATCATTTTCCGCTCCTGCCCGTCCTCAAAGCTGTAGAGCGCCCACTTCTTCAGCAGAGCTTCACCTCTGCCGTGCATGTCGGTGTTCAGCAGACCGGGAAACCATTCCTCCAGCAGGGAGTCGATGTGATCCACCACCTGACCCAGCAGCAGCCGGCCTGCAGGAAAAGAGACGGCAGGTAACAATCAGGGTTGTCACCGCTGACATGATCAACACTGACAACTTTATTACAGTCTGTTCAGTGACGTCCCATCAGGGCACTGATAAAAACAATAAGAAACATATTATCAACACACCGGCATGACATACTGCTATTTATACATGTGGATATTCAGGTTTTCATACCTAAACACACTTAAACATTTAAAACAGCTTGAGCAAAGGTTCATCAAACCTTAAGTTACATACAGTGGAGCTGTGGAAATTGTCCAATTTCTAAGAGTGCAGCCGGTTTTGCAACACTGTCACATGAAAAGCGCCGCGTGTAAACGTGGCAACGTCTTAAAAAGGCAAAAACTGTTGCTATTAAACACGGTTTCACCTCAGTTTGTTACAATATCGATTATATTTTTGTTCTCTGTATTATTGTTGTTGTGTTGTGACCCTAACCCTTAAATAAGTTTGGTTAATTTACTAGTATAAATATATAAGTTAATGTGTCATTATTATATCTATAATTAATATTTTTTACTACTAAGTAAATACAAAGTATTTTGTCTGTATCTATATACTTATGTGTATTTTTCCTTTTAATTTTTTAATCTATCATCACATGCACAATGAAAATTTCAATAAAGCTAATGAAAAAGTCAGTGAGCATCATGGTACATTCTTCCAAACAAAAAGATTTTTCATGTTTTAAAAAAAACAATTTTTTGAAATTTCGTGCATTTTTTAAGCACCTTTCCGTGACGAGGGCACAGTAATCTTGACGAAGCTGGAGGGGCTCTGCTCCTCTGTGTGAGCCTCCACCAGACAGTAGGCGTCTGGGGACCAGCTCAGGTAAATTCCTCTCCTCCAGTAGATCCTGTTCGCTCGCAGCACTTTTTCTGGAAAACACACAACAACATAATTCAGCTTTTAAATCACCGGGTTCATTCTCTGAAGTTGTATCTGATAATTCAGTGACTGTTTTCGCTATATGTTTACTTTACCTCGTCCACAAAGCAAATAAGAAGAAAACTCCAGTAAGCGGCTGATCTGGCGTGACCAGTAATCCATGGGGAAGTACGGCATCTCGTACAGACGCTCGATCAGCTCAGAGTTCTCACAGTGAGGCAGCTCAATCACCGGCTTGTCTTTGGGTAAACTGGAAAGACGAGAAGAGTGGTTAGATACGCTGAAATATCTGTAGGCTACTTGATTTCCAAAAACACAGACATGTGTAGCTGCAAACATTAATGCACCTGCTGGGAACCAGCAGCTGGTCCTCGCCAAAGGGCAGAGCGATCTGAAACTTCTCCAGCAGCTTGAAGAACTGCGTCAGGTGGCTCTTGGGGAAACATTTGGTCTCTGACAGAATCTTTTCCACCATCGAGCGCTGAACGACTCCTTTAGGATGCTCCCAGAAGCCACAGCTCTTTAAAGTCAGTTTCTACACGGAGAACAGACAGAGAACAGCTGACAGATCTGACACATTCTTTAATTATCATGTTCCTGCATACGACATCTGTACTCAGGATTAGCAGTTCAGTTTTAATGTGAATGATTTCTGCGCTGTTTTTTAGTTGGAGACTTTTTGTCACCCTTGAAGTAATGCACAGTATATATAGAGTAATCGCAGTGTTTTCCCTCCATTCATTTGGAGCGTCCCTGCAATGCAACCTTCCCCATCCGCCCCAAAAACAAAGGCACAAAATATTTATTTATTGAAATATGAACTTAAGATTTATACTTGTTTAATTTCAGCAGTCCTGAGCAATAACAACTAAAGATAAAACTAAAGATGAACAAACGTCAGCCCCAAAGGGACAACAAGGCCATTACATCAAAAGAAAAAAAAAAACTGCTCCCAACCTGCTGCTACAAAAAAGTAAAAGAAGAGAAAAGTAAGTAAAACAAAAAGAAAAGATTTGCTTCCAAGTTTAGACAAAACAGCCTGATGCGGTCTTAAAGCATCAGCCTGCAGCCAAAAACAACATCAGCCTGAACAAAGATGCAAAGAGAGTGTGTGTGTGTGTGTGTATGTGTGTGTGTTTGTCACTGTGTGTTCAGATGAGGCTACCTGTGAGATGATGTTGCACAGCCACTGTGGGTCGATGAAGTACAGCTCCTGGAGCTGAAGTGCAGGATCATCAAAGTGCAGTAAAACCCCTTCAGGGAAAGGAAAGAAAAACAGTCAGGCTGGATCTGAAATATTTCTGATCCCACAAACAAAATTTAAAGCATGAAATCATGAAATTTCAGCGGGTTGTAGAAAATGAGGAGTGACTGATAAGTGTGTGGCCTATGGTAGAAGGAGATGAGTCATACAACTCTTGTTACAACCACGTGCAGTTCAAATATTTTGGTGATTATGCAGGGTTTTTCAAGGTTAATAACTTTTGTGGTATTTCTGTTTTGGGTAATTTAAATTTGAAAGTGAGCACTGTCTGAGAAAATGGACAAAATCTGCCTTTATGCAACCATCCAACAGCGACTGTATTTACCTGATTAAACAACCTCAGACTACTACCCCTTCCTAAAGATGAAGAAGCAGCTCAGTGGTTGCCTTTTTTGACAGTAATGATGACATCATCACTGCTGTGAACCACTTTCTGGAGGTCAAGCTCCACAGCTGCTGGATTTTAAGTGTAAATACAGGACGGGACTATGTTGATGTGCAGAGTTTTCTCAAACTAATTCCATCTTTTGTAAGCCATGAATTTATCAATCGCCCCTCATGGTTATGTCTCCACATGGATTTCTATCCCTCCTCCTAACAGTATTTGAGGAATGGATGGTGTGATGTTGACTGCAGCAGGTTTCTGACCGGCTTCACTGAGGAAGTGGACGGCGTGGGACAGCTCGGCTTCCTCCAGCTGCAGCTGACTCTCCTGAATGAGCTGCAGCAGCTCCTGGTGCCTGAGAACAGGAAACTCCGGGGGAACCCTGGTTCTCTCCTGCAGAATCCGGCGCTCCAGCTCCACGTAGCTGTCTGGAACCAGCTGGCCCATCACAGGCTGGTCCTGGATCTGTGAGAGTGAGAGAAGATGAGTAGGCAAGGTCATAAGAGAGGAGAAGGATAAAATGTTTTATCAGCTGTTTGTGTCCTTTTACCTTGAAGCTGGTAACTTCCCTGGCGATGGCCTTGCGGAGCTTCGTCATGGCGTCCGAGTCCTCGCAGGCGGAGACCATGTGATAGTCCCTGATGGCAGGGAAGCCCTGATGGTTCAGCAGCTCCTCTCTGATCTTACTGAGGCAGGACTGAAGCTGCAGCTCCTCACTCACATCTGTGTGGGTTCCCACCAGGACGACGGGGGACTGAGGAGCGACGGCCTGAAGGGCAGAGGAGGACAAGAATATTCTAAAATATGGAAAAAAAAAAATCTACACTTGTACAAAATTTACATCACAGAGTTAGCAGCCATTTTTAAACCGTTTCCTCAGCAGCTCTTACGACTGTAACGTTGGATCAGGTAAACTGCTTAATTGAGAAGAAATTACTATTTTTTCATTTTAGGATTTTTCAAATTATATTTTGGGGCTTTTGGGGCAGTTGAAAGTTGGGACAGGAAGTGGCCGCTGCAGTGCATCAAGGACACAGCCTGTGTCTATGGGGCACCCGCTACCACGGCCGCCCCCATATCATTACTATTAATAGATTTTAACTGACTTTCAGAAAAAATACTAATCAGGAAATTTGTGTTTCATCCTCACTTTGATGTTGAAGAGCCAGGGTTTGAGGGTGTCCACCTCACTGGCTCCTTTGCTCAGGTTGTACACGACCAGGTAAAGAGCTCTGGAGGTCAGGAAGTGAGGGTGAGAGCCACTGAACTCCTCTCCACCTGTGGGGTGAAGCAGCAGGGAGAGAAATTTAATCACAGCAGCTGAATACGATACCCACAGGCCTTTCTCAACATCCGATGTATTCGATCATTGACTATTAAACCCGATTTAAGACTGAAGAGTTGTGTACCAACTCTAATCATCTTGCTTTACTCTTCCTAAGAACAGAATCTGGACTACTTGAACTAACTTGTCTTTGGAACATTGATAGTTTGGACGTAGATGCAAAGGAACATAATTCAATCACTTTTGATTCAGTTCATTACCGTGCGCTGAAACACTCCATTATCATCTGGTTTTAGAAATCAGGCCAACATTTAGACGCAGCAATTGAAAAAAAGAGTCTTACAGCAGCTGACAGGATGATGAACTGTAACTTATCTGTGAACATGCTGTGCCCTCGATAACGAGAGGGAGAAGGCAAAGAGATATTTATGAATACCGTAGAGAAATGTGAGGTCGTCACTGTTATAATGTGTCTTTTGTAAAAACAGGTCATTCTATTAACCTAATTATGGTTTGTTGCACATAACATTTGATAAATGTCACAAGAATTGTGCAGCGCTTTCAATTTATGGTAACTGTATTTGACACGAATTATGGCATTTCAACAAGACAGTTCAGTGAAAACTTTCTCCATGGCAACATTTTCCACCCAATCACCTTACATGACAGAATATGATGGTGTCCGCCACATAACAAAAACTCAACATGACATGAAAATGAAAGTGTGGAGAGACACATTTTTTTGTTGAAATTTCGTTTTGAAATTTCATTTTTGTCAAGCAGCACTTATCAAATGTGTCCAGCGACGAACCATAAGCTGGCCCAAAGCGAACAAGGACCAACTAATATTACACAAGGGGGCACTGATGTGTTGTGGCTCTAACTCTTTTAAGTGGAGAAGAAGAGGAAGAAAGAATGATTTCAGGAGGACACACTGCAAAACTTTCTTGGAGACAAAGCACCCTGATAAACAGCTTCAGTGATGGCTTTTATTCTCATTTTCAGTGTTTGCCAACCTGAGAAGTCCCAGACGTTCAACACCATTTTCTTGTCCCGTTCCCTGATGGTCCAGTCCCGGACGTCGATGCCAACAGCCGTCCGCTTCGAATTCAACTGGGAGCGTTTCAGCTTCATCAGCTGCTGGATGAGGGTGGTCTTCCCGCTGCCCGCATTCCCGACCACGATGAGCTTCATCCGATAGTGCGGCACCGCCTTCTTCAGCCGCTGCTGCAGGAACCTGTGAGTCAGGCAGTAGACTTAGATCATAAGATTTATGTTCTACAATTTCAAGACTGAGTGATCATAAAGTGTCCTGAGAAATAACACAAACATCTGATTTAACGAGCATCTAACCAACATTTTTACACACAAGCAAGCCTCTGACCTGACAATGTCTTTGGTCTTGCTGCCAATGAGTTTGGGATCCAGCTGGAGTCGAAGGCCGTCCAGCGGCAGGTCCCACAGTCGAACCAGTTTCCCCATCTCATCTGGGAAGGAGCGCAGGTTTGGGTTGCGACTCACATCCAGCGAGGTCAGACCCTCCAACAAGCCGATCTGAGGAGGAATCTGAACAGAGACGACACAACCACCAAAGGCAGTTACATAACGATAAATTAAGAGCTTCTGAAGGTAGGAAACTCAAGGTACAAACGTTTTACCTCAGCCAGCTTGTTGTCACTGAGGTGGAGTTTCTCTAGTCTGACCCATTTGTAGATCGGCCCGCTCAGATCCAAATCTTTGATACAGTTCTGACTGAACATCAACTCTCTGAGGTTGCCGGACGCCCAGAAACTTGGACCAGGCAGAGCAGCAATGTTGTTGGATCTCATGTCCACCGAACGCAAGCTGCATTAACAATAAGATAAATAAGATTTCTTTCTTTTTTATACAGCTACAATTCCAGCTTTAAGAGTGAGTTTTTGTTTAGAGAAAAATGGAAAAGTAGCTGCAATTCTTTCTTACTTTGGCAGCTGAAGTATAGCTTGAGAAACTTCAGTGAAGCTGTTGTTTGCTAGTTTAAGTGTCGTGATCTTGGATGGAAGATGTGACAGAGAACCTAGAGAAAAATGTAGAACAAGACAAAAATGTTTGCCTTTTGTAAAAACATTTACAGTACCCTGACCCATGTTTTAAATAAACAAATGTCCAATGAAACCAGTCTCTGATATTTTTGACTGTCAGAACTTAAATATTCTCATTTTGTAAGCTATTTGAAAACAAGCACATCTGATTTGTCTGTCCACATGATCTCATTCACAATTCTGCAGATTTCAGATCTATTAATCAGCTGATTGTACTCACAGATTTTGTTCATGGAAACATTGAAAGTTTCCAGTTTGGGGCAGTTGGTCAGGAAATCTGGAGAAATACTCTCCACGCTGTTCTTGCTCACATCGAGCACCCTGATCTCCGGCAGATGCAGAGGCCCACAGAGCTCGGTAACACTGTTACTGAAAAGAGAGAGAGAGAAAATAAAATTCTGCATCTTAACATATGAAATATAAACATACGAACACGCAACAGAAGTCACTGTATAGCAAATTAACTATGCTAACGTTTTCTCACCAATAGTTTCTTTTCTAATCTGTGTACTCAACCAAGCAGCCTACCCTTCCATGAACAGCTCCTCCAGCTGGTCCATGGCACGGCCCAGCTCGTGAGGGAATGCGGTGATTTTATTAAAAGACAGATTGAGCTGCCGCAGTGACGGGCAGGTGACAGTGGGGCCAAAGGTCAGTACAGGACCCACACAGTTACGGGAGACGTTGAGCATGCTCAAAGACAGCAGAGACAGGAGCTCCACCGGCAGCGACTGCAGCTGGTTTCCCTGCAGGTCCAGTCGAGTCAGACTCTTCAAACTCTGTCAATTCAAACACAAAACAAAAACAGCTTCACATCAGCTTTCCTTTATTTGCTTCAAACTTGATGATTCAGCAGCGATTAGATTCATTACCTGGCAGAGAGCTGGGGGAAACTCCAGCAGACTGTTGTGGCTCAGGTCCAGACGGAGGAGATGTCCCAGCTGCTGCTGGACGAAGCCGTCGTCCATCAGACAGGACAGAGAGTCCAGCTCGTTACCCGACAGGTCCAGCAGGCGGATCCGCTCTCTCTCTTTAGGCAGAGCGGCAGAGTTCTCACCTGATCCAAACACTGAGGACAAGACAGATCATTAATTCTCAAACACATTCTACACCTGTTTTAGCATCTAGAGTATATAATTATACGTATAAAACAATATAACCTCTGCGTCTATCATAATTAAAGAGAGTATATAAGCACAGTAAATCAGTGTAGGTCAGTACATAAGATCTCATCGGGGTTTATTTGAATGACAGGCAGCACATTTCATAACGCTACCCAACCCTGACCTTATTTTCTTTGCCATAATTCATATGACAATTAAATTACATAACCATCAACCATTTGTAGGTCAAAAAGGAGCAAACAAAGGCTTTTTTGTGCAGAAACTGGCAGACTGAAAATGAAGTTGAACTGAATTAAACACGATAGAAAAACCTTTTTGGTTTGAGCCAGTTCTTCCGTATCTCCTGTGTGCAGGTTCACTGTGTTCATTCTCAGTTGGACCACTCTGGAAAAAACGATAAGTGAGGGAACAGTTAGTGTCTGGTAGGATGTGTTGTTACTGAGAAGGGACTGCAAGAAGAGAAAGATTCATTCTTTACTATTTTAATTTAGTACAGTCCAATAAAAAAGAATTTTCTGACAAC
>JAQFJA010000023.1:27043956-27054862 GCA_029874485.1 Naso brachycentron
ACCAAAGTGTATTGAGAGTTCCCTGACTATGTGGTAGCTTAAGATAATTAAGCTGACCACCAGTGGGCGCTAGCCTGGCTATTGTCAACACTAACTGGTATAGACAATAAAACTGTAATATTTAAAAATGAAATGTTAATATTGTGTTTAAAATACACATATCACAAATAATAAAGAACGTCTTAAACCATTTCTTAATGCTCGTTGCCACCCACCATAAATCAGCAAAATTCAGTAAGTGTGATTGTTCTGTTTGAAAGATTTTGTTCAGCTATGGGTACAGACTCTCTCATAACTGGGGCCCGACCGTTATATCAATTTGCTGGTATTACTGGCCAGTATTAGCCTATCGCTGATAAATCAGTAGCGGTGTATATGTTTTGCAATATGGGCTGATATTAAAACTGTTTTCAAGGTCAGAAAAAAATGCTTGAATTGTCAATTGTGTAATAATGCATGTTAAAATGTTAGATACCCTGCCTCTATCTTTGTCACAATTATGTGCTAACCACATTCAGACAATATTATGTATGTATTGGAATTTTTTTTGGCTCTTTAATATTGCCATCGACCCCAAAAATCCCATATTGGTCAGGTCCTACTCACAGTCTCCTTTTCCTCATGTGTCAAGTACAGTTTGCGCGAAAAAAGACACAAATCACACAATAAAAATGTTAAAGATTAATTTGACTGATAGTATTATTTATTTTTCAAACTTAATATTGTGATCATATCATTATCGTGATTTCTTTAGGCCATAATTATCGTGTAGTGAAAATGCAGTTTCATGACGGCTCTGATTTACAGCCATTTGGGTTTGGGCTTTTTATCTGTGCCACAGTACAAATCAAAGGGAGACTGACCTCAGTCTTAAAAACTAACAACAAAACTGGCACTCTGAGTTGGGCAATTATTTGGTCAAAATCTCCTGTCAGATATGCAACTTTATATTACGGTAAAGGCATATTACAGTACACTATTTGTTCTATAAATTCAGTGAAGAAATTGCTTTTCATCACTGTGCAGTTAAGTAAATTTTATTTCAGATCAAACAGCCAGAGGAAATAGGGCTTGTAATAATAATAGGCTCGACTGGTCTCTGCAGGCTGCACTGCTATTACATGAGATGCTTGACATCATGGTGTCAGTGTTATATTAGTGATGCCAGATAACAGCAAACACTCAGAGTTTATTTGTTGTGCTACATGATCCAAATTTAATGAAACACCTCTCATCATAGGCTTAACGTGTGTTTGTGTGAGTGTTTCCACTCCTGAAAAGGATGCGTCATTCATAGCGCACGTACGTGTCCACAAATAAAGTGTATCAAGCAGGCTGGAAAAAGAGGGAGGCTGTAAAAACATTGCTGTACCATCAGTTTACAGTAATGTGATATTAAAAAGTGAAGAGTTCGATCTGCCTTGTTTTCTATGGCCTTGTTCCCATTTTAAGCTTCAGCTAGATTTGTTGTGGCAGGTGTGAAAAAGACACTTAAAAATGTGAAAGCAAAGAGGTAAATGAAGATTTCAGAGTTAGGATGAGGGTCTTTGCCACAAACAAAGTGAAGCTTTAGTTAGACCCTGTCTTTTGAAAACTGTTTGCTTTGTTCACCACTGAGAGAAAGGATCCATGTTCCCTCCACACTGACCCCAGCCTGTCTGCCAGTTTTTCCTCCCCATGTTGACAGCTACAGAAGATCCCTAACTGACACCTCCTGTCGCCGAACCTTACCCTCCCCTCCCCGCCCCTGATAATGATGGGGTGGTCTGCTCCCTGACCCTTGACCTGCAGGAAGCAGTAAAGCCATTATCAGCGTGCCACGGGGACTTGGCGCAGCCTTGTTTGTTTTTGAAAGCACATTTTCCGAAAGGCTCACAAGCTCGAGGATCAGAGGGATATCCACACACATCCAGAGCTTTATTAGAGGAAGATGAACCGATGAGCTCAGGTCAGCAGCAGAGCAGTGTCAGCCTGCACGAAGCTGCTGCAGATTATAAAACTCAGTCTGTTTGCCCTGACGGAGGCCTGAGTGTGTGTCTTGTTTTCACAAGCTGTTCTCTGTATTTGCTGTTGCTCTGTAACACACCAAGTGACAAGTCCTGTGAGGATAAAACCTTTATAAAAATAATGGTGACTCAGTTTGGAGTAAGGTGTAGTTGCACATTGCTCTGTTTAACCCAAATCCTTTTTGCATATTTTAAAAATGTTTTTAATAGAAAGAGCCCAATTTCCAAACTGTGTCTTCCTTGTTTAAATATAAGCAACCACATGAGATCCAAACAAAAAAAAAGTCTAAAATTGTGATTTAAATCAAGAAGTAAAGATTACAAATCCGACCAGACATTTAATATAATTTTATCTACTGGAGTGTCTTTGATCCTCTGTCCAGCAGACCGAATCTAAGTCTGTTCAAAACAAGTACTGAGATTTGAAACTTCGATTTGCCGTGTTCTCGCTCTAATAATCCTCAGAGATTATTTGTCGAGGGCAGAGCTGTTTTTGGGGACAAGTCCAAGTCTCAAGCCTGTCAGAAGTTTAATTTCTCAGGTCAAAAGTCTTTGATAGACAAATTTACAAGTCGAGATCCAGTTCTTTTATGACCAGTAGGTGACAAACCATTTAACCTTTTCCTTTTAAGGATGTGTCGATGCTGTTTCTGTTACTTGGCCAAATAATCTTCTTGTCATGTGACCGCGCCAGCGCTGTCAGCCCCTGTTTCTCAGTACTGCTATTTATTCATTAAATTGCTGGTTCTGATTTAAAAATTACTTAATGTGCTGAAGTAAAATTGACTAACTGACTGAGTTAAATTGCTGTAGCGCAGACACTGAACAAGGTCTCAACACTTGACCCGAGGCTAACTCTCTTTCCAGCTCAGCTTTTTACTAATTTCTGCTTCATATCCACTAAATGCAAGTTGGACGTTTAACCCAGTCAGAGTTTGTGGCTTTGTGCAATTAACATAGTCTATAACTACAGCTTGGCTAAGTGGTTGCACTTAAAAAGAGGTAAAATTATCCCTTTGGGTCCAGAATAATTATATGATAAAGCCTCCTTGATGCTCGTGCTTCAGTCGTGAGGATGGAGATGCAGAAAAAATGCTGAGCCTTTTTCACCGGCTGGGTTGGCATCATATTAACCTCATCCCGAGTCTTTGACGGGCGGCAGGATGCTGAGCCGGCTCTCCTCTCTGATGCCCCTCCTCCTGGCATCTTATGGTCGGCCAGACCAGCATTATATCCTGCTGGGATCGGATTATGACTTTAATTCTTGGCTTCCATTGCCGGTCACCATGGCAACCACATCCTTTATGTCACGCACTGTACAGACAGTACAGCCATAAAGACATATTGGTGTAACATTAGGAAATGTTGAGTTTCCACCGATAGAAAGTTACAGCTTTTATCAGCGATGAATGTTTTATTAGCCGATGCACAGATTGTGTGCTTGTGGTTCCTCCCGCAGCTCATCTGCGGCCTCGTGTTGAGGGAAAGTAGACAGCGCTCTGAGCTCTTTGTCTGGTGCAGTAGGTGGTCCTGTCTGGCTCAATAGGCAGAGCGTGAAACCACTTCTAACAGGGTTTTTGATACTAAAAATGTACCGTCTCATTGTACTGCACGGCTGTTAAAAAGCATCTACCAAAGCCACAGAGAGTCTTTGTCACGCATCTATCCTGCAGTGGTACAACAGTTTTATTTAAAATTTCATGTAGATGAGTTAAAATCTTAATTTTGTTTTGCCAGGTTATTGTTTGAGATCACTGCAAGTTTGTATTAGTCGGCAAACATGCTCTCAAAACCAGATCTGTCTCAATGTCCACTTCTATATATTAATGCCCTCTTCTGCACAGTGCGTTGCCTTGCTTGCCTCACAATACACACAAATTTTAAATTCTGACAGTTTTGTTTAACCTAGAAATCATTTTCAGCTCCCAGTAAGTGTTTCTCTTCAAACCTGCACACAACCCCCCTCAGACACACACATCGTCTGAGCTCTGTTGCACTAATCCCCTTTCTGCTGAGGTGACTTTTTTTTTTTGCATATTTGTGTAACATGAAACTCTCCCAGCATGCAGCATCTTAATATGATGGCAGCCAACACACGGGACAAAAGAATATTGTGCAGTAAAAGTATAGTGGTAGTTTATGTTGTATAAAGCCAGACGTCACTGAAATATTCCGCTGTACCTTTATGTAAATAATGCAAGTTAGTAAAAAGGATTGTAAGAGGGAATTTGAGAGGTTATTCCTGGAAATATGGTTTTGGGATAAGTGCTGAAGCCGAGAGCGGTCATAGTTGCTACTGTCTTTTTTTATTCTGTTATCTTTAGATCACAAAAAATTCTGTCGTTATCACAGGATAAATTAATGCGTTACTGGGGGATAACAAGGCTCATTTTCCCGTGTTAATTCCCGGGATAATTTATCTGGTTATTTATCTGGTTAGATCACTGCCACTTTCGGGGAGGATTCATAAACTAACAGTAAGGAAAGGTGTAAATGTGTAGTTATGATTCCTGCAGTTAGAGCAGACGACAACGTTAAAAAAGATCATAAGGAAAACATCATGTTTATAATGAAAGTTGTTCATCAACTCCCACCTCTGCATCAGTCAGCAGCTGCTCAAATAAAGCCCAGGCCTATATTAGTATAATGACAGAGATAAAGACATTATTAAGAGTTTGGCTATCTATATGCTGGTGCTGAGGGGACTCCTGATCTCTAATAAAAATTAGTGAAGAGAAAACAATCTTTTATTTGAATAAGGACTTTGTTGTTCTGTTATTACAGGAAATTATCCTTGTTTTCCCATGTGAATGCATTAATTTATCCCATAATACTGAGATGATTATTTGGTGATCCCAAGATAACAGAATGTAATAAAACACCAGCGACCGTTCCTGCTCTCAGCTTCCACAGATCAGAACTTGCGTTTAAAATAGTTTTTTAGCAACAATTGTGCCTGAGATGGACCAGTTTTTATCAAAGAGTCATCTGTAAAATCTGATTTGTGCAGCAAGTTAGCACTGAGAACACGATGAAGATACGTCTTCTTATCTTTTTCTTCAGTTCAGTTCAGAATACTTTATATTATGAACCTGCCGCCTTAAAATTGGCTCTTGAAAGAGTCTTGTTTGCAGTATGTTAATGGTGGGACATTGTCCTTCACACACAGATGGAATGAACAGTAATGCTGATGATCAACCCTGTTATTTATCTGGTTTTACAGGTGGTTTAAATAACACATTTCCTGCTTCAAAGTTTGATTTTGAGATCATTTCTTTCCTCGTGTGATGTTTAATAGTCATGAGACTGACTTACACGTCTGAGTAACGTTGAATGACGTGAACGACAGGATTGTCACATGCTCAACGCTCACAAAAGTAAATGGCACTGATGACTTCCTCAATCATCACTTCACATTACTGACATACGGATGAAGATACAGGACCTTTAATCAGAGAAGAGCTCACTTCACTGCAGTGTTGAACAGACTGCTGTGTGCTGGGATGTTTGATGGAGACTATTTATTGTCTGCCGTGTCTATAACTCTTTATTTTTGTGTTAAAGTTGCTGGGAAAACAACTCTCCCTCAGGGAAAATAAAATCTAAATGTAAGTCTGTGGTTTTGTCTTTGACTGACAGGAGGCTTTCTGTATTAGTAGTAAGTGCATGCTCCTGTAATTCGCAACTTACCTGACCAGTTTCAAATTGTCCTCGTGTTAAAGTGAACAGGTGAACTCCACCCAGCTGGCAAGCGTTTTTTAAAAATGATTTTCTGATGAATCCTTCAGTTAAAAAGGAAACAGATGAGGTGACAGCCTCAGAGCAATCAGCTGCCCTGTCACATGATTCTCCTTTAATTTCTCGTCACAATATCTCAATACACATAAAAGAATACACTGAAAAAATAGAGATTTGTTTTCAGACGTCACAATTTGTTTCAATGGCAGATATTTTGCTTATTACAAGCAGAAAACACCACATATTCCTTCCTGCTTGTTCTTGAGGTGGTAGTTTTTCCAGTGTAGGCTCCTTCCCTGCTGCTTCACTGCGATTACAACCACAAGGAGGCGTGTCATCATCGGCTGGCCCCGCAGTGTCTGGCCACAAGCCAAGTGTGTGACTGAGATACACACACACTGTCTTACATTCTCTTTCTTCTGCACACACTCTTCTCTCTCTGTCCTTCACATAGGCTTAATTGTCTCCTCTATGAAGGACAGTGAGACATTTCGTGCTTAAAGTGGAGTGGGCAGCACAGCGGCAGGTGACATCATTGCGAGCTGCCGCACTGCTGCACTCAGCAAATCCTCACATAAAAATCCAGCCTATTTACTCTCCAGTCTGCAGTGACCACTGGGACCGGAGCATTTGCCTGTGTGTACACGAACAAAGGTTGCTCCAAGTCGTATTTTTCTCCATGTGTCAAAGAAATAGCCGGGTCCTCCGCAGCACTGCCCTCTCACTGCAAATGACAGTGAAGAAATGTGCACATCTAAATCAGTGTAAAAGAACCAGGCTTCATAAATGTTGTTTCTGTTCGAAGGAGATTTCATATGTATAAGTACATGGGACAAGTGAATTTAAGTGTTCATTTTCCTCAAACATTTCATATTCAGAGAAGCACACTTTTAATCCAAGTACAATCAAAAGTAATACAAAGTGAGCTTGTGTGATATCTAAAATTAATATCACAGTATTGTCCTGCCTAAATATTGTGATATATGATATTTTCGGCAGGGGGCTCACCATTTTTTCCAGCTTTTAACCCAAATATTACAGAGTTGGCGAGCTGGCGTTCTTTGAAACTAATTCCTTTGTGTTGGCATATTAAAGCACTGTATGCATGCCTACATCATGCCATTTAACTTGTGATAACATCTCCACCTCTTCGAACAGCAACGCTTGTTGCCTTTGCCACCATGGCAGTGTCGCATGCATTTTCTTTTCAAAATAAAAGCCTATGAGTTCCTGTAACAGCTGCTTGATATTGGATATTTTGAAAAATATCACAAATGACGGTAAATATCCCAATATTCGATATCGGCCTAAGTCAAATATAAATACTTTTGTTTGTAAAATAACAACAGGTTTGACATAATTCAGTGTCACTGGCACAAACTTGTAAAAAGTGATAACTGTGAATGAATCTCTTTGTTTTTAGAAAAAAACATGACCATTAACTCTTAGTTTTCTGCCTGCTAATCATGTGTTAGACATGTTTTTTGTCAGGTATGCAAAAAAGCTCATCTAATAAAATCTCAATAAATAAATAAATCGCATCTAGTTTTCAAAACTATTTAAATAATTTACTTTCTTTTTTTTCCTTTTTTTTTGTGCTGACAGCTGGAGAGGAACTGTAACAGTAGATGAGGTTGGAGGGAGTTTGTAGACTGCAGTCTCAGACAGGCACACACACTCTCACACCTCTGCTGCATATCCTTCACCGCTCCCCTGCAGCGATGTGAGACGACCGTAATGATTTATTGACCACAGTGAGGAGGAGGAGGTTCGACGGCGGGATGGCTGCAGGTTCAGGCGTGTTTCAGTGTTAATAGATGAAGCAACAGCTCAGAAACAAGCTATGAATGGGCAACGTTATGTAGAGAAAACAGGTCAAACAACATCAAATGTTTATGTTTATAGGCAGAATTGAACTTACGCTGTCATAATCAAGTGCTTTAAATGTCTGCTCAAGTTGTTTGCAGCCCTTTTTTGTTTATATCTGTATCTGTTACTGGCTTACGATGGCCAGACAACAAGTCTCTTCTGCGGGGACATCTCGACCCTCGACCCTGATCCTCACCTGAACTTTGACCTCGGCTCCTCCCCAAACACTCAAATCCATTGCCTGAAAATAGACGAGTCACCACAGCTGTTTTTAACGGCTCTGGTATCGATACAGTGATGCTCAGTTTACTGTGCATTTTACAAATTAGACCACACAGACCGCGACATAGGCTTCAATGATTAATGATGACAATCAATGAGAGTATTGATCTAAACTTTAGGCAAATGAAAGGGCTGCAAACTGAGCCACTTCTTTAAATATTTCTAATCAAAATTAGCTTCTTTTTCCCCAAATATGAAGTCCGAGTCGACATTGAGCTTCAGTTGTAATTATGGCCACCCTTATTTCAAACACAGTGATATTTGTTTGGATTTCACAAAATAAATGTACAATTTGAGCTGCTGTGGAGCCTTAGTGGGGCTTTATTAAATCAAAATCAAAATTTTATCAAGAATATTTTTTGTGGTCTTAGACTAGTCACCTTGTTTCACTTATATTAAAATGATAATACAGGATGTTCATATCATCACACAGCACATTTAGAAGGCAACAGTGCAATAAAAATCACTTCCCGGCTGTGGAAAAAATAAAATCTGTAATTCCTACAACCTCATTTCAAAATCAGCTCAAACCTTGCAAAATCTTTTGTCATTGTTGGACCTAACTGAGTAACATGAATATTTGTAATGTTGAAAAAAAGAAAAAAATTAAATCTCCGAAACCCTGTAGGTGCAGCAGGGACATGCGGTGTTTGCATGCAAATGAAAAGAGAGCAAGTTTGGGAAATGCCACCAGATTCCCGGGTGTGAAAGTGCTGTGGGAGCGACAGACAGGATTACACACCCAATTAGTGAGCTAAATTGTCTGAAACAAAGACCCCCCTTGTGGTTACTGGAAAGGATTAGATTTCTAGAACGCTCTTACGGGCCAAGGAAACATGTAATTGGTTAAATATGGTGAATTTGACATGGAAGCTAATTGATTTTCTGACTGGGCTCACATTTGTTGTTTCACTGTGAGATCGAAACAATAAAAACCTGAGCTCTGTGGAGTAACTGAGGAGGATTAGAGATTTTTTCTGTTTCTTTGTGTGCTTGTGTTCACTCAGGATTTGTGCTCCAAGGCTTCGTGATGTTCTTTTGAGCGCAAACAGCTATTCTCACTCGTACCTGAGGGCGGCTCCATACTGCGATTGTTACGTATCGTTACCACTCAGCAGGTCGACTGCGCCGGCCTATTAAGGGAAATAAACACTATATTTACATTTTTGTTTTGATGAGAGCCAGCTAATCCAGACAATCTTTAGGAGAGTGACTGTGGCTATTGTCTGGCTACATGTAAGATGAAACTGATTAGTTATAATTGCAGATTTGCAGAAATGTCTAGGTTTTTTCTTAGGTAATTGTTAAGCTGACAGTTGGGTTATTTTGCATGTCTGTTTTTATGTTTGAACTTAAACCAGTTAGATTTTATTCAAACCGACTGAACAGGCATCTGTCGGGTGAAAGAAATAACAAGCAGAATGTGATTAGTTAGAAGGGGGTAGGTTTAGGGCTGCAACTAATGATTATTTTCATTATTGATTAACCTGCTGATTATTTTTACAAGTAATTGATTGTTTATTCCATCAAAGGTAAAAAAAAAAAAGCTAAAAATGCTCATCCTAATACCCCAGAGCCCAATGCGTCATCTTCAAATTGCTTCTTTTGTCCAAACAACAGCCCAAAACACAAAGACTCCTATTTTACTATCATAAATGACACAAATTCTCACATTTAAGAGGCTAAACCAGCGAGTCTTTTTACTATTTTTATGAAAAGTGACTGAAACGATTAATTGATTATCAAAATAGTAGGCGATTAATTTTCTCTTGACGGATTAATCATTGCAGCTCTAGTGTCATTAAACGAAACTACATTTAGAAAAAAAATTCCTCAGTGACCAACAGTTCAAAGAGTCAGTTGTTAGAGATACAACAGACTGAACATGAATGAACCCTTGAAGGACGGTGTGTTACCAAAAACAGGCAACAGAAGAATAGAGAATAGTTTGCATTAGGGGCCTGACTGATGTTTTAGTCTATTGCCCTGTATCAGTATCAGCGTATTTGTTCTATAGAATGCGCTGATATTAGAACTGTTTTTTTAAGGCCAGAAAGAAATGCTTGGACAAGTGATTTGTAATGGTGTAATTGCATAGTTTGTCCAGCAGAGGGTGGCCCATTATTTAATAATAAGTGAAATGTTAACTGTTCAATGCACTGATGTTTGGAATAAAGTTTGTTAAAATGTTAGATATCCTGCCTCCATTACATATCGTCATCTCGGGTATTTCATAAACACATTCATATTCAGACGTTTAACATCTTGTAATTTTCTCACTCCCGAGTATCGTTATCCGCATCAGCCTCAAAAATTCCATACAAGTCAGGCTGTAGTTTGCATATGAATTTGGTATCTTCACCTGTTATTCAACTCAGTGACCATTTTCTGTCATTCCTTGTGGACATCATGACCGCCAATCGGGACATTTCCTCTCCTCCCTCGCCTCCGTCCGGCTGTGTAATCCTGCAGCCCTGACGCCGGTGCAGCACTCAGATCCAGTGTCACACAGACTGACACAATGGTCGCACTGTGCTCCCCTTGCCGCATTGTTCTCCTCTGAACTTGGAGGCACAATGAGGCCCTTATCCCTGCTGGACCGGGAGAGCGAGCGGCCCACTGTCAGGTGCTTTTCTTCCATGCTGGTGTTAGAGCTGAAACATGGGGAGAGTTTGTTTAAAATGACACAGAGATACTTTCTGATGCCATGTTTAAATTAATTGCATTGCATTAATTGGTTCCTTCATTTCAGCCTAGTGTGGTGATAAAGTTGTGGTAAACTGAGGTTAAGATTGATCACGGTAACAGTACGTAACAAGCATGAGATTGAGAGTCAGACGGCTGAGTGATGTGTACCTGCATAAAGAACAATTCATGTGCAAGTTCTTTCTGACCTGCTAAAAGTAAGACAGGAGACTGGGGTGCCCGGTGGCTCAGTCGGTAGAGCAGGCGCCCCATATACAGAGGCTGTGTCCTCACCGCAGCGGACCCGGGTTCGATTCCACCTGTGG
>JAQFJA010000023.1:27056350-27070569 GCA_029874485.1 Naso brachycentron
CACCTGCATCCAGCAGAAATAGACTACGTGCTCACTTTCATCGCTGAATGAACACAGTGCCCCCGTCTCTCTTCTCCCGCATCCACATTTCTGTAGTTAATCCCTGCCAGATTTCAGCCGCCAACATTCAGGACTCATCACTTACATTCAGCCTTTCAGATGGACAGACGGACACACTGAGGCAGTACATGTTAACCCAGCTGGCAGGTTTTATGGGGCAAAGTATTGGGTCAGAGTAGAATGTTGATCCTACATGCTTAACAGTCGCTCTTTCTGTTTGCTTGTTTCTTTAGTCATTGGCCGGCCGTACTAGTACTTACCTTGTTTTTTCTAGTTTTATTAAATACAGGCAGAGTAAGAAGCACTAAAGTTATGCTTTACTATATGTCACTATATGTTTATTTCCTGTCCTGACTCCTGATGTTAATTTTTGTCAGTATTACTGGTTTTATTTGATTATGACTGTGATCCAATAATTACAAATGATAATCGCAGAACTGAATTCTCATTTATTTATTTTTATCTGTATATTTTGGATCAGTGGTTTGGGTGTGGTTGAACTTTTCTTCCAGTGCTGACTGTGTCTAATGCCAGCTAGTTCTCCTGCTTTAGGCTACATTTGTCTTGTTCGGATTTAAGTATCATAATGTAAAAACATAAGCTCAGGAATTAAATATAGATCCTTTCTAGTAATAAATTGTGTTTCTGAGTAACAGGTCTTACTGACAGAACTTGTTTTTCTTTTGTCACTTTAATTTCAGGTGTTGTTCATAATATTTGAAGGTAGTTTTTCCAAGAAATGTCCATTAATTCTTTTAAAAATCATAATCATAAACTGAACAATGGATTGTGTGGCAGATCTGTTGCACTGGGTTGCATATGATTATTCAGGTTTGCCTAATTAAGTGGTGAGCGAGTGAACTTTCTAATTCAGCTCATTTCTCTGTTTTATTTTTTATCTCCTGTAGGATTCGTCCTCAGCTGGCCAGAGAGAAAATAGAAGGATGCCACATCTGTACGTATGTGATGCCCGGGGAGCCTCAGGTGATCC
Source organism: Naso brachycentron (assembly GCA_029874485.1). Classification (NCBI taxonomy): domain Eukaryota; kingdom Metazoa; phylum Chordata; class Actinopteri; order Acanthuriformes; family Acanthuridae; genus Naso; species Naso brachycentron. The sequence continues at coordinate 27,057,402 of JAQFJA010000023.1, forward strand.
TGGGCAAAGACAAGTCCTTCACCTACGACTACTTGTTCGACATGGACTCCCAGCAGGACAACATCTACACCGCCTGCACCGAGAAGCTGATCGAGGGCTGCTTCGAGGGCTACAACGCCACCATCTTTGCATACGGACAGGCAAGTCTTTGTCCTCAGTATCACAGCTGCGGTGCTGCTGATGGTGTTTCATTGCTGGGTGGATGCAGGGAAATGGGCGAGAAAGAGAAAGGAGTGTTTGAGAGGTGGAAAATGTTGACATTTGTGGCAGAGGAGACCAGAGGAAATTTCTGTTGTGGAATTTTAACCTTGGTGACCTCTTTATTTATCCTACCATGGTTTGAGAGGAGTAGTTTTATATTTTGGGAGATTTACGTACTCGCTTTCTTGTTAGGAGTCAGATGAGAAGGTCAGTGTTGCCCTCACATTAGTACATTTGACATGAAGCTAGGAGGAGGTTAGCCTAGTTTAGCATAAAGATTAGCAAAAAGGGGAAACGGCTGGCTTTGCTCTGACTGTAAATAAAAGCAATACTTATCTTTTTTTGTCTGGACTAAACAAACAATAGAACTTATTTTTTTACTAAACTTCAAATGTTTTTTTTGACCACTGGACTGAGACGGACTAATTCCTTTCCTCTATTTCCAGCCTCTCTGCTGATATATGTTAACTGGCCACTGGCTCCAGTTTTGTTTTTGGTATGGCCCAGAAAAATGTATGTATTTGTTCCAGCCTTAAAAAACAAGTTTAATATTGGCGCATATTGTAGATTATATCTTCCAGTAATATCAGCAAACTGATACATCGGTCAGGCCCTAGTTTTTTAACAGATATGAGAGTGGTATATTTTCTGATTTCAATATGCATCACAATAAGGCAGCATGTCAGCCTTTTTAATTTTGCCCGAACTCACCTTTTTTTTTTTTTTTTTTTTCCTCAGACAGCTTTTTAGTCTTGTAAGAACTTCAACCCATAGACCCCCATTCAGGATAAGATAAAAACTTCGCCACTAAGAGAAGAGGCCTCAGAATGAGCAGATCAGGGGAGGTTGTTCGTCTTTCTGGGTGATAAACATGCAATAAGAGCACACATGAAGACGCAGTTGTGCATTTACATTGGAGCTGTGAATCCTAACCAGTGGGTCTTGTACCCAGGGGGAAAGTTTGTGGGGTAGCTCTGCTAATTATTGAAACAAGTTGAATAAGTCACCTTGGGCTTTGAGTAAGTCTTATGGGCCTTTTCACAATTGTCAGACATTTAATGGATCGGAAGATTAATTTAGAAAATTATCTGTAGCTTTATGGATACTGAAAGTTTCAGCCCGACTCCTCTTTTTCGTGAGTTACTCCCTCTTCTGTCTTACTTTTTCGCTTCCTCTTTGTTTCCATCCCCAAGTTCACCACATGGAAATAACATGCAAGTTTGGGCCTCATGACCCCCCTACAGCACCACTCTTTACCAACCTTCCCTACTGCTTAGGTTGCCGTGACAACAAAGCTCCTGCTGCATGGCACTCACACAACCAAAGTGAAGTCAAGTGCGCAACCACCTTTTTAGACGGCTATACATCTTTAATTTGTGTCCATGTTAACCCATTTCTCCCCAGTAACTGCCGCTGTCACTGCTGGCCTACTTTTGAAAGCACACACACATGCGCACACACGCACACACACACACTGCAGTTAGTTTGGCCTAGATCAGACCTGTTTGCTACTGTGGCTTCACAGGGACTAATCTAGATTTAGTGACCCACTCGGCTGCATTACAAGAACTCTGTTCAGTTGGGTTGCAGATAAAACAGACAGTGAAGTTGTGGAATGTGAATTTTTGTTTAATCAAAATGATTCGGGTATCCGGTGGCAAAATCCTGATTTGTTCTTTAAGCAAAAACAGGCTGAACGCTAGAGTGTCATTTTGCGGTTCTAAAACATGAACAAAGCAAAGGAAAAGTGTTGGTTCCCCTGACAGGAGACTCAACAGATGGCACACATTTTAAAAAGTCACATTTTCTTAACTGGAAAAACTTGCTCACCACCCACATGTTTAGCCCCCAGGTACGTAATTACGGTGAGTTCATGTCTGTCTCGGGGGGATGTCAAAAGGTATTTTGGGAAACATAGGAAGTCAAAAATGTACTAAAGAAATAGATGGCAACACAGAGTTCAAGTAAACGAGTCAGTAGATGGAAAAAAGATGGTCACAGATGGTCATATTTTTCAATAAGCTTAATTATAATTATTTTTCGCGCAGAATTCCTGTCACATCTTGTTTTTTCTTCAGTGATACCGTTTCGGACCATTCGTAATGCTACAGCATACAATGATATTTCAGTGTTTAAGTTTTCTTCCAGCTTTGGGGAAACAGTTTGAGGAAAACTGTTTTCTTTTTTTGTTAGTTTGTTCACGTTCACAGTCGTGACCTCAACCCTTTCTAGCTCTGTTGGGATGAACTGGACTTAACTTCATCAGTTTTACCACCAGCACAACTGGCCGACTTCACTAATGCTCTGGTGGCTGAGGGAGAGCAAATCTCTGCAGCCTGAGTGAAAGCCCAAAACCAGAGGAGACTGCTGTGACAGCAGCAGATTAATGCCCATGATGCCAAACTGAAGGGTTCAATAATCATGCTGTGTGCTGTTTGGCGTTTACTTACTTTTTTAGTAGCATTGTAAAATGGAACAGATATGACAATAAACATTAATTAGTTAGTAGTTAGTCTAGCATAACCAAAGATGATGTCTTTTAATTTCACACATTCTTCCATTTTGACACCTTCATTACCCACAATGCAACTCAGTTGCTTACAGTTTTGCAGAGATTTTCAAGTTTTTGATGTGTAAACGTTGTGACTTCCTCTTCAACGCAAAGTCTGCTGCCTCCTGAGTGTTGCTCTACTCCTTAATGTTTCTTTTTCAATGACATTGTCTCCCCCGCATGCAGACGGGTTCAGGGAAGACCTACACCATGGGGACGGGCTTTGACGTCAACATTGTAGATGAGGAGCTCGGCATCATCCCGCGCGCCGTCCACCATCTCTTCAAGGGCATTGAGGAGCGCCGTCAGGTGGCTCAGGAGCAGGGACGTCCTGTGCCAGAGTTTAAAATCAACGCCCAATTCCTTGAGGTAAAAACGGCAGCATTATCATTTTTTCTTATTTTGCCTGCCGCTGTAGAATTAAAACTATAAAGTACAAAAACAGACAAAATATAATCTTTGTCTCACCAGCTTCAAGATGGGCTTTACATGTCATAGGTCAGACTTATATTGTTGACACTGCTCATTTAACAAGCTTTGACACAGCGCTCCATCATTTGAAAACATCCACACTGACAATTGAACTGCAGCAGCTGTCATCGGGGGGAGAAGAGGTGTGAGGGGGGGGTGGTCTGTCGGTCTGCACAGCATGAGTTAACAGGAACGATGTGAGTGGACAGTTGTGCCGCTCCATCAGACTGTGACAGTGTTTGAATTCCGACAGAAGAACCTGGAACTGGAGAGGTGGATGATCTCTGTGGCCAAGAAATTTGGACATGCACAGAGATCAAACACAGAGCAGATTCTCCAACAGATACAATTCATAATATTAAACTTTTATGTGTTTTACATGGCAGCAGTTCATATTTCCACAGACTGACAGCTTTTTTGAAACAGCGTCCAACTCATCCTGAGACACTAAAACTTTAACACGCCTCGGGCTGTTGAAGTCTGACTAACAGATGTTTTAGGGAAAATAAAAATTTGAATTTAATAAAGCGTCGCTGCAGGATTTAGCAGGGAGTAAAATCTGTGCTATGGGCCGTGAGTTGCAATAAATGGCCGAGAGCTTTTAATCGCAAACAAATACTTCAGGCTGACACTGACGAATTATACCTGAACTTTATTTTTTCTAGGCCCACTCTATGCAGACTCTGAAATAACACTTATAGTCATTAAAAAAAAACAAAAAACAGTGCATATACTACATCCTCATGTATCAATCACAAAGGAGCTGGCTTGAAGCAAAATACATTAGTGTGTTAACAATACAGATATTTACGGTCTGTATATTGATGTAATGGTCCTGTTCATGCAGTTGGAGTTAATCTTACAAAGGTCTGAAATGTTTTAAATTTGAAAACCACAGATAATCTGTTAAATTCGGCTTAGTTTTACTCCATATTTTATTTTGGTCGTCCATCAACATGCAGAGTTTGAGATCCTCTGATTTAAAGTGATGAATCTAGCTGGTTACATTTCTGCGTTTGCCTCGGCTCCCTGTAGCTTTACAACGAGGAAGTTCTGGACCTGTTTGACTCGGCAAGAGACATGAAGCAGAAATCTCACATCAAGATCCACGAAGACGCAAGCGGAGGAATCTACACAGTCGGAGTGACGACACGGACCGTTTCCTCCGAGGCCGAGGTAAACAAGCGTGTGTGTAGCAAACATTTCGTAAGCTGGAATTGCCAGGTTAACTGAGTCAAGTTTGAGTATTTTCTCAGTACTGTTGCTGTTATGTACCTGATGTGTCTTTGCTCAGAACTTTATCACTGCACAAATCTGGAAAATTTGCGTGCGGTCTGTTTTCATTGGTTAGCATTTAGTTTGATCTTGATGACGTATCAGCCATTAAGGCTGTTTTTGAAACCGCCTACTGTATACTATATATTATGTACTGCATACTGTATATACTACATACTGCACGGCACATACTGCATACTAAAGGAATGATTAGTATGCAATCTGTTCACACTGAGGTACACAGACAGGTTACCCAGAATGCATTACACACAAACCGGTATTGAGATTCTTTTTCTTTTTCCTTTTTTTTTTCTTTAAACTTTATCAGCAAATGCCCGACCAGATTTTTGTTGTGTTGTTGCAGCGCGCTGAACTGTAGGAAACAGCTGAGAATTATTTGGCATACTGCAGATTTGGCTTGTGTTTACATACAACATACTACATACTAACTTTTGACTAAATCAGTATGTACTGCGAGGAGAGGATGTGGTTTTGAAAACAGCCAAAGATTTTTTTCATGAGTCATGTTTTGGCATAGTTTCTTTTTTTATTGCACTTTATTTATGTGAATGATGTTATTAAAGCCAATATGCACATGAAATGAAGAATCAAATTACTCAAATTTGTGTTTATTGATAGAACTGTACTCATGAATGTGAGCCTCTTTGCCACCACAAGGCCTTTACAAATACACTTAAATTCATGTGTTATTCATATATTATTCATTCCTGAATTGATGTTTAGTTGTATGACTGCTACAAATTGTTTATTGTTGTTTCCAAGTTGTGTCAAAGTGAGCTGAAGTAGTGTGGTCATATTTAAAGCTCTTTCTCCTCCTGTGTAGATGATGCAGTGTCTGAAGCTCGGCGCTCTGTCTCGCACCACAGCCAGCACTCAGATGAACGTCCAGAGCTCTCGATCACATGCCATCTTCACCATCCACCTGTGCCAAGTTCGCGTCTGTGCCTCCAACAATGTTCGTACAGTCCTACTGTCATTTGTGAATGTCAAGGATGCTGCATTGGTAGCACCGTGCTGTGTAACTAACAGGTGTTTGTATGTGTCCCTCAGCAAGAAAATGAGACTGATAACAGAGTCTCCAACGGAAACTCTGAGATGGATGAGTACGAGACGCTGACGGCCAAGTTCCACTTCGTAGACCTTGCTGGTTCTGAGAGGCTGAAGAGAACCGGAGCGACAGGCGATCGAGCCAAAGAGGGCATCTCCATCAACTGTGGACTGGTGAGCCTCTTCCTGCTCTGCATCACTCCAGCAGGATTTGTAAAGTCACTTTGTGATGCAGAGAAGCCTGAGCCGCTGATAATGTGGAGTTTGACTGCCGCCTAGTGGCAGAATTTTATAAATCCATCCTGCCCTATGCAACAGAAAACACAATGTACAAAAGAAGGACAATCATTTTATTGTTAAGTCTACGAGAGACATAAAAACCCTTTGACATCTGCACTTTATTACCCAAAACAAGCAGAAGCTTCAGCCCGGAGATCTCTCAGTACTGATTAATTTGGACGTGTTGATTGTGATTTTATTTTTCTTGAATAATGAAAACATGCTTAATTTTTAGTTTATTTGTCATTGTCTCCATCATCGTAGGGTTTCTCCTGTTTACTTGGCTTTCTGGAGTATTTTGAGATGCTTTGTTCAGAATCTTATGAAGGTCAGGATGGAATAAAAGAAACCTCAGAATGTGAAGTTGCGTTTAAGGTTTTTTTTTCCACATATTGAATTTGACTTGCGGTTGTGTAGCTGCAGGCCCATCTGAGAGGCCTTTTAGTGACTCAGAGTCTTTAGTTAATGATGCTTCAAAAAAGTCATAGAATGAATTGCAATATCTAGAAACCCTGTTTAGCAGATAAGGAACATGTTCATATATTGTTCTTGTAGGTGACCTATATAAAGTCCATTTTCATACTGTACATGTTAAACTGCTGCATCATGCTTGTGTATTTTTCTTCTCTTTGCTCCCCTCTCTGTGTCTGCAGCTCGCTCTCGGGAATGTAATCAGTGCTTTGGGTGACCGAGCCAAGCGGGCCTCACATGTGCCTTACAGAGACTCCAAACTCACCCGACTTCTGCAGGACTCACTAGGAGGAAACAGGTTGGTGGACTGAATGATTTCACCGTTTCTTCCTGAAGTTCCATCGCTGTCACTGTGCTGTGAACCTGATGCTGAAACTTGAGGTTTCAGTGTTTAAATCAACAAACCAGATTGCTAAATCTGAAGTAGGACACTTGATTTCACAATTCAGATTCATAATGGTATTGAAACATGAATTTATTGCAGAATAATGAAACATAAATATAAGGTTTATAAGTGTTTTTTATACAGTATTTTTCCTGTGGTATTCTTTACAATCAAAACAATCAAGGGAATAAACACTATTTGACTACATTACAAGCAAGTTATTGATAAACATTATTGGTTAAGAAGAGGAATAATTTTCAGAAAACAAACTGACCTTTAAGATGACTGAAAGTGATTAGTTGTGTACTCAACCCAGATTCAAAATGTATAAAAAAGCCTGCACTGTCTTATCAGATTTAATGATCCACTTTCTGAAGCAAATGTACCCACATATAAACATGCATGCTAATTCATATTTATCAAAGTATCAAACATTATAACAAAGTAAAACACATTTGTCAGAATTTACATCATTTTTTTTTTTTTTTAGAACTGACAGCTGAACTCAAACATGAATAAATATCTGTTTCCTTTTTGTCTCAGCCAAACAATGATGATTGCCTGCATCAGCCCGTCTGACCGTGACTTCATGGAGACACTGAACACATTAAAGTATGCAAACCGAGCCCGGAACATCAAGAACAAGGTGATGGTGAACCAGGACAAGGCCAGCCAGCAGATCAGCGCTCTGAGGACAGAGATCGCTCGACTGCAGATGGAACTGATGGAGTATAAGACGGTAAGAAGAGGAGAGGAGCTCGAAGGAGAGCAAGCATACTGAAAAAAATAAATCAAATCAGTGTTTAAGAGCCCTCTGTGTTGCCTCCTCTTACCCCCTGCAGGGTAAACGCATGGCAGGTGAGGACGGTGTGGAGAGCTTCAGCGACATGTTCCACGAGAACTCCATGCTGCAGACGGAGAACAGCAACCTGAGGGTGAGAGTGAAGGCCATGCAGGAGACCATCGATGCCCAGAGGGCGCGGCTCACTCAGCTGCTCAGTGACCAGGCGAACCAGGCCCTCACCAGAGCAGGTGGGTTTAAACCAGCAGACTCATCAAGTCTTTTAGTGATGGCAAAAATCTGTTTTAAAGGATCATTTTGTTATTATTTTTTAATTCTGCTCGTTGTGCCTTAAGAGGTAGAGTGAGTCATTTACTTATCACAAGGTTAATGATTTAGTTCCCACTTCCTCCTGTAAATATGCTCTTCTGACGGCAGGAAGGGCATCAGCATTAAAAAAAACAAACTATACCAAATCAAATCTGCAGATCATGCAGATGATGGTATAAATCAGACTTCCAGCTAAATCAAGCCCTTAAAATAAACAGCCAAAAGATGAAACAGAAGACAGAAATGGATCACATCAGTTTGGTTAAAAAGTCTTTTTTTTTTTCTCCTTCTTTCTTATCTTGATTCTCTTCAGGTGAAGGTGGAACTGAAGAAATCGGAAACATGATTCAAAGTTACATCAAAGAGATTGAAGACCTCAGGTAAGCAACTCTGACTGGAGATGATGTGAATATTAACTATGCCTCTTTTCCATTCAACATAAATATTCAATATTAATACTTCGCAATAATTTATACTTTGTTAGTTTGTATGCAAAAATATTATGTTTTATGATTATACTGTATGTACCTAAGAGACATGAAGATGTACAAGAATTGTGGGAGGCATAAAAATAACACTGAATAAGCTTTGGAGTTCCTCTCTGCTCCACATAATAAAACAAAAAGCGACAAAGAACAAGTTATGTTTTCAAACTCTGTGTTCATGCTGTTTGTGTGCCTGTATTTCACCATCAGAGCCAAACTTCTGGAGAGTGAGTCTGTGAACGAGCACTTGAGGAAGAATCTGTCTCGCGCCTCCAATCGTCAGTCGTTCTACGGAGGAAGCGGCTCCTTTGCCTCCACATCGCTGGCACCTGAGAAGGAGACATCTGACATCATCGAGCTCGCCAAAAAAGACCTGGAGAAACTGAAGAAACGAGAGAAGAAGAAAAAGAAAAGGTAGTTAAGCTATTATAGACCGTATGCACTGTCATTTGTTGTTGCAGGGATTTAAATAATTTTCAGACTGACGCAAATGACAGTGCTTCACCCAGAAGTCAGTTTGACCCATTGTACATGTATATGTTTTACATTATAAATTATATTGCCAGTTTTTCACATTGGATCATCCATTTTACAAGCCTGCAGACCTTTAATCAAGAATTGCAAACTGAGACACTGTAGCAACAATAATAGATGCTCAAATACTTTAGGTGCTGTTTTTTGTCTTTATTTATAGACATAAAACAAGTAAAATCAAATACAGTTCTAATATTAGCGATGTAGATTCATTTTATGACAGTGTTTTAGTGGTCATACACACAAAAACTTAACTCCAAGGAGTTTATCCTTATGAGACCTTCTGATCAGAGGCTGCAGGCTGAGAGCGATCAGAGCCGTGCTGTGTGGCGATTTAGGGGGGATAAAAGGTGGGATTTGTCAGTGCAGAGCTTCCTCTGACCATTCTTCCCTCCATTCTTCCTTCCTTCGTTCATCTCTCGCTTCCTTCTCTCGTTTGACCCTTCACCCCTCCCTGAAGACTCCAGCAGCTGTTGGAGGAGAGAGAGAGGGAGGAAAGGGAGGAGGTGGTGGAAGAGGTTGAGGACGGCAGGTTTGTCAGAGCTTCCACCCTCCTGTTGCCATTCCCTTCCTTTGCTTCCCTTGATTAAACACTTTATTTTACTTTTTGTTTATTTTGGCAGGTATTTCCCCACCTGGATTGAGACTCGCTACCATAGAAGCACTTCCCTTTCATAAAAACATTATTTTTCCTCTATTAAAAAAAGCCATATTTCACATTAGACCTCCTGTGTGAACCCCTTAGCTCATCCATTGACCCATCACGCCACATTCTCGCTTTCTATGCCACCTTTTTATGTTTCACTGACTGCAGTGATATAAAGACAACCTGGAACCAGAGAGCTTGAAAGATTTTTTTTCTTAAAGTCCCTACGAGGAACTTATTTGCTTATTAGTTATGAAGCAGTCTAAATTTAATACTGATGGCTCACATCTTACCTACAGCAACAAATGAGACCTTCGGCGAGGAGAGTGGAGATTATGATCCTATCTTGGTTGGAAGCAGTAGCATATTTTTCTATGGGTAATATGTTGTGATTTTGGCGGAACTGGTATTGTGCAAATACGAGGAGTGTTTATTTCACTCTCTTCCAAAACAAATGCTCACACTGACAATAAGCAGTACTGCTTTTGTCCACACGGGGCACTACTATCATCACAAATGAAAGTTCCTGGGAGGGGCTATAAAACATTGCATCATAAATTACACTATGTACTCTCTTGCGTTAATATTTCTTTTTTGTTTTTGCAGTCAGTGTATCTGATGTTTTTGTGCCACCTTAACACTGCTAACCCTCTTTTGTTTGGATAAAATATTTATCCAACAGATCCGCTTCATGGACTTATTTTCTGCATTTATATCCACGTTTTATTTTTTCCTTTGCTGTTTTTTTTCCTCTAGAGGCTGATGAGATCCCTACCTCCATAGTTAAAAAAAACTCACACTGTCTTTTCAACAAACATGCTCATGAAAAGGAAGCAGTGTCATCCATAAAGTTCACTAGGTCATGAGATAAAGCTTACAGCTCTCGGTATCTATGTTACGGTGCATTAGTGCAAAAACTACTTCTGTTATCACAGAAAATAAAGTTTTGACAGGTTAAAGCTTTGATTCTCTTCAGTGGTGAAGCTTGTTTGCAAAAAAGACAGTGCCATTCCTTAGTGAGATCTGTGCTTCATGTAATTTTAATTACAAAATTTAAAAAATTTAAAAAGTCTCTTTATTACCCACAGATGTTTTGTTAGAAATGTTAACAAGCGTGTTACAGTACCTGTGGAGGTGCTACATGTTTTCTGCTTAGACAAACCTTCATGTCACAGTCATAGAGGATTCAAGACGTCTTTGCTTCATGTTTCAGCGCCAACAAGGAGGAAGTTCCTGACAACGAGCAAGAAAAGGGCACAGAGAAGGAAATGACGGAGCGAGTTAACGAGGACGCAGAAATGGTACGACTGAAAGCCTCGAGTCTCAACCTCACATTAAATCTGTAAAGAACTTTCAGATTTAAAGGTATTGGTGTTTAATCTCGTAGGAGGTCCAGGAAGGCAGCGACCATGAGGAAGGAGAAGAGGAAGACGAGGAGGAGGAAGAGGAGATGGATGTGGAGGAGAGCTCCGATGATTCTGACTCCGAGTCGGATGAAAAAGGTATGAGGGCCTGCTTGTAATCTCTTTCACTTGTTGCTGATTTGCCACAAGGGGGAGCTGTTCACTCATTTACAGACCACCTTTAAGCAAACCAACCTGCACCACATTTAACTGTACATGAAGGTACTTAAATCCTTTTTCAAAGTATAAGTAAGTACTAATGGCACTCCTTAGACATACTGTTATGAGCAAAAGAACTACTTTGAAAATGTTACTTAATTTAAAGTACGAATCAGGAAAATGCATTTTAAGTCCTGAAAGTAAGAGAACTCAATTCAGATCAATTTAAATATTTGATTAAGTGACACATTTACAGTGTTTGTTTCATCCATCCAGCAATTGAAGCCTCAATTTTTTTAACAATAATTAAACTGAACAAAGTAATAAAATAGAAAACTTCAGGGTTGTGATTCTAAAACCATGAACTATTTTTGGCAGGTACTTTTGGGTATTTGTATTTTTTACTAAACATGTTTTATAAACCCTCTGTATGTTTTTAAAGCACCGATCTTAATTTGTAAAGAATCTACAGCTTTCAAATGTAGGAGAGTGAAAAGAGCAATGTTTCTCTTTAAAATGGAGTGAAGTAGAAATGTCACAAGGAAAGAAAATAGTTAAATTTAGTTCAGGTACCTCAAATTTGTAAGTACAGCACTCAAGGAAATGTAATTAAATGCATCAAAATTCTACTTTGGGGATTTTTATCAACATTTAGAGCTGATGCCTTTTAATAATTGCACCTGAGATGCTGTAAAGATGCAAAAACAGGTGGAACTGCCAAATACAAAACACTTGACATAATCTGAGCTTTATGGATGTGAGTCTTTTTTTGTAACCTTCACAACATCACATACTCATTAATATATGAAATAATATAGAATGAAGTTAGATCATTCAGGTGTAATGTTATCAAACACAACCATCGTCGTGTCTTGCTGTGATGCAGCTCTGCTCAGTTTTGTTGATGTTCAGGTGCTTTGCAGAGGAGCTGTTAGAGCCCAGAAACACTTCAGGAAAAAAAAGCAAATTATTGCCAACGCAATAAGCAAAAGTGAAGCAATGAGGTCTGTAAATGGCTATGAGATGTTTACAAACTTAAATGAATTTGTTCCAAGCTCAGCAATTAAACTTACTGAGGCTTGAAACAGAGAAGGAAAGAGCCATGAAGCAGCTAAAACCCAAATAATTGAAACAGTTTGTGTTGCGTCAAGGCTGTTAATATGTGGATGTTATAGCTCCTGTTTACCGATTTCGTCCTAAAGAAAGCACTTTATACAGTTTGTTAGTTGTGCAAACAACAACCATTAACTTGTGTATTTAGCAAAACTTGGCCAACCGTTTCTTTATACAAACTGTAAAGCAACAAACACAAGCTAAGGCCAATCAATAATGAGACAGTAGAAAAAGATCAAATAATTCCAAAGGAGCAGCATTAGAGCACAAAAGATGCTGTTATTTTGACTTTACATCACTGTGAATTCTTCATCTGATCATGTGAATCCAACAGAGAACTTCCAGGCCGATCTGGCCAACATCACCTGTGAGATCGCCATCAAGCAGAAGCTCATCGACGAGCTGGAAAACAGCCAGCGGCGCCTGCACACGCTCAAACAGCAGTACGAACAGAAGCTGATGATGCTGCAGTGCAAGATCAGGGACACCCAGCTGGAGAGAGACCGCGTCCTTCAAAACATGAGTAAGACAAGGATGCCAGAGGAGGGAGCTTTGCATTTTGACATCCTTAATTTCCCCTCAGGGATCAATAAAGTACCAATCTATCTCTATCTATCTTTCTTATCAAGTCTTTGCAGGCAGTTTTGATAAAACTGTGGGTTTGGCTTTTAATGTGGCTGCTTTTGATCAGTTTATTCCTGTCTTAATGTGAAGTATATTTAGGTTGTTGCTTGTCCTACTTGTATTTGGAGGAACATATATTTTACTCTTCATGTTTGATCTCAGTTTTTACAGACTTGAAATACTTCAGTGAATCCTTTAAAGCTGTGTTATTCATGTTCTTCAGCAGCAATCAGCACTGACGGATCAAAATGTTGTCTGACACAGATTAAAAACGTGAAAGTTTTTTAGCTTGTCTAATTTTTAAAAAAAAACATACGGAACTTTCTAACACATACACATCAAGTTTTTTGATGGTATATACTCTATAAGAGAAAATATCTTTATATCTGCAA
>JAQFJA010000023.1:27158264-27170220 GCA_029874485.1 Naso brachycentron
CATCAAGACTCTTTGAATCCTTTCTTAAGTCTTAAGTTGATCCAACATTCTTGCAATGATATCCTCATGTCCTGAACACATTTTCTGCTGTTAAAAAAGATCTAAAAATTAATTAACTTAAGCAGCAAAAGTACAAATACTCAGACAAGAAACCCTCATTAAAAACAGTAGCAGATGACTTTCCACCTCTGATTCTTACAGTCCCACATATTACCACATGGCCACAGAAAAGTAGCTGATGAATATTGTTTTACATTCATAAATACGTAGAATATACATAAAATATACAAAAGGCAATCAAAAAAATAATAATACTCTCACCAATGTCCACTGAGTTTACAAATTCCTGTTTAGAAACAAGACACGACTGCAGCACTTCCTGAAGGCAAACTGCCACGACTGAGCAAACAATCTGTACATGTGAGTTTGTACAAGGTTTTCTCATCAGCACCAAGCAATCTCTGAATTGCACCAAGAGTTAATAGATTTAAAATTGATCATATTGGTGTCTTAAACCAGTTAAAGCAATGGTAAGAACTGAGTATATTAGATTTAGAGGCAAAGACGGCCTGAGAAAGTCAATAGACATTCAAACCAATGACTCGTGAAGATGGAGAGTGAATTCATTTGGACTGGAATTAAAGGGCAACACAAGAAGTCTTCAAAGCAAAACAACTTGGCTCCAGTTTGCTGGACAGTTTCACAGATTAAGTAGTGCTGGACTATGTAGGTCTCTCAATGGATGACTCTTCGATTTTTTTTTTCTCTCAAAGTCTTGTGCTAATAATTGTCCAGAAAACTAGCCCAGCTCACATTTCATCACATTCAATTCAAGGTGATCTTGTTAAAAACTTAACTAATCTGACATTTGAGGTTAAGAAGGGAACTTTCCTACGGCATATGAAGGGATAAAGACACACAAATAAGTTGTACACCAAAGCAGGTCTCCCAAAACATTCAAGACAAAGCAAGCATGAGAAGTTCCTCTCCGGGATCAATCACCAAACAGAGCAAAACAACGAGCACATACAGAATATTTACAACTTCAAGTCTGACTTTCAAAACAAGAAACAATCCTTTTCCAAATGAAAGAAAGCTCATGTCCCTCCACTCATTTGTAGTGTTAACTGGAGAGTGATTATCCTTGAATCACGTCTGTTGGTCCCAGGGAAATCTTGTTCTTCTTGATCACAGTGAGCCTCTGTAGTAAAGAGTACGGGTTGACGGACATCCACATGATGACACCAGCGAGAGCAAAGAGAACAGAAACCGAACCAACCATCCAAGATGGTTCCCAAAGGTCAATGTGAGTTCACAGCTGTATCCGTTTCTGGTGAAGATGTCTCGAAGCTCTTCGTGCTCTTTTGTGCCCCATGTGACCTCTTAGAGCAACAACACCTTTAATAATGGCCCTATGGAGGCAAACATTACACCACTCCTTCACTACGAGATCTTACAGTTCCCCTTAGAGGACGCCGACGAGTTCTTTGGAGGACTCTGTGGAGGCCTGAACGACTTGGAGCGTTTGAGGCTGTTGGCTTTGCTTCCGCCGCCGCTTCCACCCGAGGCTGTGCTGTTAGCCACTGAGTAGGAGCGTCCGTGCATCATGACCGCGTTCATGCCGTTGGCCATAGAGAAAGACTTGAGGTGAGACTTGATGGCCACAGGGAGGGGCAGTTTGTCAATGAGGTGCACAGGTGTGCAGGAGACGATGGACCGGCAGCACAGATCTTGGAGGCTGAACACTGTGGAACAAGAAAAGACAATATGGGTTGGGATTGATGGGAGATATGGCAAAAAAATATGTATATATTTTTTTTAATAGCAGGATCACAATCTCAATTTAATCATGATTCTTAAATTTTTCATATTAATGAAGACTATTTTACAAGTTACAGCAAATGCAGGACCCACAGTTTTGTTTACAAACATACAGTAGGCTTATGTTTGGTTCCAGGTTCCTCAAAATGATTTTTTTTTTTTTGGTTTATGAATAATTAAATTCTAAGAATTCCATGAAAAGTAAATGTGTTTTTAACTAAGTGCAGGCTTTGCAAAAGTAAACAAATTAAAACAGAAAATATTGAACTCGTCAGGCGAATTCATGTGACGCTGTGTCGTGACAGCAAATCAACGTTCCCGACGTCTGGACACTGAATCAGAACAACTATTGCTGCGTAATCTAACAAGTCGTTAAGTCTGTCAACGTTTCTAGGACTTCCACAACTGATACAATGCAGAGGTGAAGATTATACTAGATTATACTAACACAACTTTACAAACCTCTGGACGATTTTATGAACACAGACACTGTGTCAAAAAGTTCTCCAACCTGTCCTGGACCTCCTCAATCGATATAGTCAGCAAAAACGGTAATATTGGCAGTGGTTAATAACAGAAAATGGCGAGTCCACCTCTCCTCTGAACGGGCTAATATAAGCAGGCTGTGTACTTTTACTCACGCTAATAATGCGATTTAACTGAAAATACAGTAATTAAGACCACGCAATGCAATACTGGCATTTCTTGTGAATGCAGCTTTAGGAACTAACGGTAAACTTTGACCCGTCTAAGTTGCTTTCCTTTTGTTTTTCAAGACTTCCTGTTACGTCGTGAAAGGGGAGGGAAAAAGGAGCTGTGATTTGGTCGGAAAAAAAAAAAGCTGTGTGTATAAGTCTAGAACTGCAACAGCTAGAATGTGAACGGTAGCCCGATGCAAACGATCTCTTTGTAATGGTAGCTTGTGGACACATTCTAAATAGTTCATGGTCTAACATCGTCATATCGCACACCTGTAATATGGATGTTAAAACTGAATTTCATGTCAGATGCATCTACAACAGCTTGCCTGCTTGCTCCTCAATACATCTTTTCACTGAGTCATTTAACTGGACTACATGGACAGCACAAAATGAGTGGAGACTGAGCTGATGCTTTCTTCCAGAAAAAGATTTCAATCTATGCACATTTCTTATCATTTGTAACATAAATTTAGTTTTTGTTTCATACTGTTATCAGTGTTTAAGCTTTCCAAGCTTTCTACTTTCCATTTTGCCTTCTTCTGTCCTTCCTGTAGTTCATAAGTAATAAAGTTGGAAACTAGCCTAGAAATCTAGAAGCACCCTAGCGGCAGCAAATAGATTTGCTCAGCCAGTACGTCTAGCAGCGAGCCATAAGGACTTTGTAGGTCCTGAACACCATTTGTGTTAACTAATCACAGCGCTCTATGTGTTTAGAGAGTCGTTGGGCGGGCTTAACGCGATGACGACAGGCCCGCCTGTGACGGTGAACAACAAGAAAGATGGCGTTGGCGAAAGAAAAGCAGTTGTTTGGCATTGGCATCAACTTTGGCAGAATTAGACTTGTCCTTTTCTTTGAAAGTTGAGCAAGAAAATGCACTCAAATCATTTCTTTCGAAGAAAGATGTATTTGCAGTTTTGCCGACGGGATAAAAGTTTAATTTACCAGCTTGCTTGCTGGTAGGGTTAGGTTACTGCTCTGATTGGTCGTAGCGCTACCCTATTACGTGCAGAAGCAGTTTGAAAGACAGCGCTCATCCCACCCCTTGGATTGAGTGGAGGTCTATCGTTCGTTGCCAGAATATACATTTTAATGCTATAGTATGGCTTGCCAGGCTAAAACATTATAGAAAGTAACTGAAAATTCTTACTTTTATTTTTTTTTGTGCATGTGACAATGTTAGTCAAAAAAAAAGATGTGTCAGAATTCTTCATGCTAACATTCAAGCTAAGAAGGCAGCACTTGTAAGGAACTATTTTTCCAGACGCAATAACTTTCGTCTCAGCAACTCCCCCGTCTCTCTCGCTCGGCAATTTTTGACCAAATAAACGCAGACATTCTTTTAGGAAGGTTGAATTACCTATACCTAGCGCCTTTCATGTGTCCTATAGTGTTTCTATACCCAGTTTTAACATGAATGGCAGTGCATGAGTTTTTAAAATGCAGACATTTACTAAAGCATACACAAATTTTACCATTTGAAGAAGATGGGGTGATCTCTGCTCATGGTGAGAAGTCAAAAATAGACTGGTATGGTCCTTTAAATACATATATTAGTAAATAGTAAAAGTACTGGAACCAGGAAGCTGACGTTGCACATCAAATGCAGTATAATATCAACTTGTTCCCACTAGCGTAGTTATACCTGAGCTGAGAACAAGGTCATAAAGAGAGGAATTCACGGCTCCATTAAGGTGTGCTGTCTTCTCCTCAAAACACAAATCTGATGAGGCCTCAAGCTTTCCTGAGGAATTTCCAGACACCCCAAATACTTGACATCAAAGGTTGCAGCCTGCCTTTTGAGTTTTTCACCAGATGATTTATGACATGGTTCAGCTAGTTTTACATTTGCACATTTTCTGTCGCTCTCATAAACGGTTTTATCTCTCTGTTTTCCCACAGAACGGTAATCCACAGAACCCTTACTGCAGTGGCATCGAAGGAGTGATGGAGGCCTATTACCAGAGTCTTAAATCTGTGCGTCTCTATGGACCCACCCACTTCTCCCCTGTTATTAACCACGTGGCCAGGTAGGTCCGCTGTAATCATAGCCGGGGACATGGAACATGTAGGCAGACATGTACGCAAATGTCATGCAGCACAATGCCACCCCAAGAATTACAGATGTGCCAGAGAAATTCTCCCACGATCAGTTGGCTTTGGTGACTTTTCAGCCATATGTGTGGCCTTCTGCACAATGATCTGTGAAGCAGTTGAACTGCAGAGAAATCAGTACTTACTTTGGCAGTTTGGACATGGGCAACAACCGTAACCAGTTTCCACAATGACTGATAGGCTTCCTTCAGGTGCAAGAGAAAGCATGAAAGACGTCAGAAAAACATGCGCAGCTGAAGAAACAGTACTGTGAATAACTGCTTATATCACACCTCTCACCATTTTAAACGACTGTGAGAGAAACCAGTAGAAAATAAAAACCTAAAAATCTAAATCAGGGGAGACATGTTGGCCCTCGAGTGTGGTTAAATTTTTATTGGTTTAACAAATTCTAAATGCAGAAAGCTGCTCTTCCACTGTTTTAAATATTTAAAACAAATAACATACACTTCTTGTAGATATTGCCAGAAGCTGTCAGCAGCTCCTGCTAAATTTACACAAATAACCACTGATAAATGTAATGTGCTGATTGTAGTACAGTACTTTCCGACTTCCACCTGACATTCTTAATGCCAGATTATCTCTCACGATCCTTGTCAGGACTGACTGTAACAAGCACTTTTCCCACCTTTCATCATTGCCTTTCAAATTCCCCCCAACCCCTCTCTCTCTCTCTCTCTCTCTCTCTCTCTCTCTCTCGATCTTTCTCTCTCTCGTGCCTTCCGCCCACTCGATCTGAGAATAGCTGCATTGTTCATTGCTCACTACTGTGGAGCTTCTGAATAAAACCCGGGAAATCTAAGCTAAAAAAAAAGTCACATCGGATTCAGATTTGTCCGTCTTTTTGTGCTTAAGTTTGTTATTTATTGTCCTGAGACGTCATTTCAAACACAATACAGAATAAAATGCAGCAAGCATCAATTTAGAGGTTAAAAAAATTTTTTTGACTTCATTCTGGATCAGTGAAAGTCTATTAACAGCAAAACCCACAATATATCTTATAGTAAACTCTTTCTTCTGTGTAGATGACTCTAGCCTGTTCTGGTTAAATAAAGTTTTAAAAACCACTTTTGAAAGATCTTGCATTGAAGTATTAATTCTGTGAAAACTGATTATTGAGATAAAACTATAGCATGTTAATTATATACTTAATACTTTAAACAACAAATATCTTGCAAATGATTTTCAACAACAATAAAAATACAAATTTTACATTTTACATGACGCAGTGTTATCTGTGCAAGGCACTGATCCTACTCTGTTATTGTGTAATTTGTCCTTAATAAAATACGATTGTTTTCAGTAATCACTTAGGGGTAATAGCCAAATATTGGATATTATGCAATAAGGTTTTTGCAGTGGAAACAAATGTGGTTTGAGATGGTGATGCATTAGAGGGAAACTAAAGCTGAAGTTGGTGAACTGGAGTGAGACAGATTGAAAGAAAGAACATGGGATGGAAGCAAGCAACAATGGAAGCAACAGAGGCCGAGATAACCTGACGTTTAGTCTCTAGTACCATCAAGCTCTAAAAACACTGGAACCTACATTTCCTATATTTCAACAAGGGCCCGACCGGTACGGATATTAGGACGCAAGAAAACTTGAATATGCGATTTATTGGCCAATATTATTTGTGTATGATATCAGCTGAAAGTGGTTATTAAATACTTGAGACAAAGATATGTAATGGAGGCAGGACATCTCACATTTTAACAATCTTTATTATTATCTTTACAGTGCAACCGTCAACACTTAACTTATTAGTTGTTGACCGCCCTCTGCTGGACAAAACAACATGATTACACCATTCTAAATCACTAGTCCAAACATTTTTTCCTGCCTTAAAGAACAGTTTTAATATCTATGCGTATCGGAGAACATGCGCTGATACAGATATATTGGCCGATAATATTAATACTAATAAACCATTATTGGTTTGGCCCTAATTGTTACTCATTTGCATCTTTTTATCAGATCCTTTCTGAATATCTTTAAACTCAGGCTTTCAGTTATTAAAATACTTCCCATGATCCTGACCTGGTCGAGGTCATCTTTCTACATAAATTCAGATGAATAAAAATGAAAAGTGAGAATATTCTGTTAACATTAATAAAATGTCTCTCTCCATGCCAGGTATGCGTCAGCAGTGACAGACGGCTCGCAGTACTTCATCCTGCTCATCATCTCTGACGGTGTGATCACAGACATGGCACAGACCAAGGAGTCCATTGTCAATGTACAGTACCAGATTTAAACTCAGTCTATGTACTCTGTGTTTTACTGCTCCATGTCATGGGTTAACAAAGATAATTTAGACTATCATTGACAGCAGAAGTCAATGCACTTCATACTCATATTCATTTAGTTAATTTACTGTAAAACATGTGAGGACCCCCGGGGTTCAACTATGATTTAACCACTAATGGAGGTTGTAACAAATGCACAAACAATATGAAAGAGAGATTATAAAAAGTAGTTCAGCTGCTGTCTTTCTCTCTCAGTGCTCCTCTCTCTCTTTCACTCATCCTCACTAATGAGGGAGGACGGAGGGTCGGCAGGTCGCCTCCCCCGGCTCCCCCTGATCCTGCTACGATCAGCTTTAATAACACTTCTTTTTTAATTAGAGTTAATGAGTGAAAACATTTATTTTTTTTTTATGCAACCCACAATTCCAAGTTTAGATGCTTTTGATTCACAAATAAAACAGAATCCGATAACTTTCTAATCCTTTTTGAAAAAATATTCCATGGCAAAATGTACAAAGTATATTTGATGTTTTATCTCATCAACATCAAGTATCTGGTGTCCTAAATTTGATGTCAGCAACACATTTCAAAAAAGCTGAGATATGGGCAACAAAAGTCCCGGCAAGGTGTGGAATCCTGTTTGGAACATTGCAGAGGTAAACAGGTTCATTGGTAACAGGTGATGATATGTTTGGGTATGAAAGCGGCGTCCTTGAAAGGCTCAGTAGTTCATATACAAGGGTGGTACAAATGCAAGTTAAAACCCCATCATGCAAGGCAAAGGCCATATATCAACAACATCCAGGAAGGCTGCCGACTTCTCAGGGCTCAAGCTTATCTGAGATGGACTGACAAGTGTGCTGAGAAGTCCAAGTTTCAGATTCTTTCAGGAAATCATAACATGTTGTGTCCTCGTTCTAAAAGAGAAAGAGGACCATCCAGATTGTTACCTGCATCTGTGATGACTGGTGTGTGTTTGAGCCCATGGAGTAGGTAATTTGCACATCTGTAAAGGCTTCATTAATGCTACAAAGTACACACAGGTTTCGGAGCAACATATGCTGCCATTCAAATCAGGCCTTTTTCATTTTTAACTGGCTTATTTAACGAAGACGATATCAAATCATATTCTGCACATTCTGTTGCATCAGCCTGTCTGCAGTCCTGGCCTGTCCGCCACAGAAAATATATATGCTGCATTATATTATGTAGCGTAAAATATGACAATGGCAACCCTGGACTTCTGAACTTCTGAATTTGTGTATCCAGTCGGAATGTGAAACAGTTTCACTTTCAAAACTTTAACAGTTAGTGTCCTTCATCCCCAAACTCTTGCTGCATGTTATTGAAGATAAAGGTGATGCAACTCAGTGGTAAACATGTTGCTTTTTCCAGCTTTTTTGGAATATGTTGGAGACTTCAAATTCAAAATTAGTTTCTATTTACAAAAAAATAAGTTTTTCTGTTTGAAAGTGTAAAATCTTGCTGTTGTATTGAATTCAGTTGAAGATAGTTCAAAAAAGTTCTGCAAATCGTTGCATTCTGTTTTTATTCAGTCTTTGCACAGCGTCCAAACTTGTTTGTAATGAGGGTTGTATATTTGGAGCCTCAGCCATCTGTGTTTGCTGCTCTGAATCAAATAGCCTCCCCTCCCCTCCCCGACGACCACATGTGTTGTAATGTTATTGTAAAGTTAGATTTGGGAGTAATTATTTACTAGCCGGCGGAGGATCCATGCTCCTCATATCTCAAGCAATTTTGCGGACCACCTAATAACTACAAGAAGTTATGAAAGATTGAAAAACCTCCATTCATCACTCTAACTGTACTTTGCTGTCCCACTTGGCTAAGATTTAATAAACAATATTGCAATGCAGGGCGTGAGTTCAGCCGCAGCTCAGGGCAGAGGAAGATGTAAATAGACTCATTTTTAAGATGTCAAGCTTTGGGAGATTTAGACAAAGCTGTAGATGCATGAAATTAGAAAACTCCAGAACTGGCCTGACAAGAGGCTTTATAAAACCGGCTGCAGAGGGCAGATGGGATTGGATGAACCCCATCTGTCTTAACAATGGCATTAAAATTTGCTATTGAGCTTCCTTTCTATGGACTGTTAGCTTAGAGTTAGTAATTCACGGGGTATTTCACTGACAGCCTGCAGTGTTTAAGATAGCAAAATGGTGAAAAGAGCAAATGTTGCTTCTTTTCCACTTTTGATGTGCCTATTTTGTGTCCCTCCACCCTTTACAGGCTGCTTCCCTACCCATGTCAATTATAATAGTTGGGGTTGGACCAGCGGAATTTGACGGTAAGCAGGGTGCAGATCACGTGCATGTGTGTGTGCATGCTTTTGTGTACGTGTGTTTATTTGCATTTAGTAATCCTTCGCCTCCATTCTTCTTCCTATCTCGCCTCCCACATGGCTCAACCCTTCCTTGGCAGCTCGTCTTTTTTCCTCTCCTTCATTCTCCTTCCCCTTAATCCTCCACCCAGCTCCTCCTCCACTGAATCTGAGGTTAAGTGGATGTAAAAGAAATTTCATTTGTTGGACCAGAGGTGCTATCTCACCTCTCTCCTGTGTTGACATGTTTACAATTCACAGAGCAGCCCTCTGTAAAAACAAATTCTCTCACGATGAGCAATTAGCCAGCAAAGTCGACGGGATCCTGGGATTATCACGCTTTTGAAGTCAGTGTTCAGGGTTGCGTGATGTCCCCGTTGTGCACATCGCTGGCTGTGCTTACACGTATTCTTGCATGTTTCCCCCGTGTGCGCAGTTGTGTGCAACTTCGAGCCCGATTGCTTCACGCTCAGCGATGCAAATCCTGTGTACTCATGCCATGTTGGCCTTTACCAACACTCCAAAGGAATGTAACCCATTGGCACAGAAATGGCTTTGGCAGATTAAAACACAGAAACTGTGTGTCCTGTTTGCTCTGCGTGGCAAACATGGCAGTTGGATTCTCCGGACATGGTGTGACTGATGTGTTTCCCTCCTCAGAAATGATCGAACTGGACGGGGACGAGGAGAGGATCTCATCTCAAGGACGATATGCCGAGAGGGACATTGTTCAGGTACAGACATGGCTGACTAGCTGTTCGCTCAGCAGAATGTCCTCAGAGAAATGTGGGATTTATGATTAATGGGAAAAGGTCACAGTGCTTGACCCTCTTCTGTGCTCTTGTTCTGAGTCTGCCAATTTTTCTGTCTGACTCCTCTCAAATATATTCACCTTTTCCTTCTCTAATCCTTTTTATCCTGTGCTTCTGTTCTACTTTCTCTTACCTGATATTTTATCTGAAATCTCTTGTTTTATATCCTCTACTCTCTCTGTTTCCTGTTTTCTTTTTGTTGTTTGTTCTCTCTTCTCCTTTCATCTTGTTCTTTGTCCCCCTTTCATCTACAACCATCTTCTCGTTTATTCTCCTGTTGTCTTTTTTTCTATCCTCTCCTTGTTTCCTTTTTTGATTCTTTTCTGCTCTCTTTGCTTCCTCTCTTTTCATGTTCTTTCTCATGGTCTCTCCTTGTTTCCTCTTTTTTGCTCATCTTATCTCCTTTTTTCCTTTTCCTTCCATCACCTCTTCTAATTTATTTTCCTCACA
Organism: Naso brachycentron; assembly: GCA_029874485.1. NCBI lineage: Eukaryota > Metazoa > Chordata > Actinopteri > Acanthuriformes > Acanthuridae > Naso > Naso brachycentron. The sequence goes on from JAQFJA010000023.1 coordinate 27,168,752, forward strand.
TCTTCTTTCCTTTCATCACATCCCTTTTTCCTCTCCTAATCTTTCCTTTCTTTTTTCTCCTCTCAATTCTCTTTCTCTTTTCCGCACCTCTCCTTGTTTCTCTTTCACCTGTCTTGCTTCTCATCTCCTCTACTTGTGTCCTCAACTCTCTTCTTCTCTGGTCTCCTCTCTCCTTCACAGTTCGTTCCTTTCAGAGACTACATTGACCGGCGGGGAAACCACATCCTCAGCATGGCTCGTCTGGCTAAGGAAGTGCTGGCTGAAATCCCAGACCAGTTTCTGTCCTACATGAGGACCCGAGGGATCAAACCAGGTCCCTTACCCCCTCCTTACACCCCCTGTCCACCACCGGCTCTCCACCCCCTCCTCACCAGACGGGTAAGCCGAATCTAAAGGCCGATGTATCTCTCCAGCGCTGGCCATCCAGCTCTACTGGTCTCTGCTCTACTCTCTCTGCTTCTTCTTCTTCTACTCTTCACTGGAAGCTTTGAGCACATGGGGAACCATGCCCACGCGCTCAAGTTGCACTTTTCAGGAACGTTTGGCAATGAGCCATGAGCGCGATCGCGGGATGCTTTCACTTTTTTTGAAGGAGGGATTCTTCCCATAGTGGGCAAAGGTGTAAGTTTTTGGAGGGTTGTAGTGGCGGTCTGAGAGGAAGAGTGAACAGGACAGAAACTAATCACTTGCAGCTGTCAGACTGAAAGGGTCCAAACAGCGGAGGCCCTATTTCTGAAACACTATTCATCTGTTTGCTATTTCTATTTCCACTTCCGCTATCTTTCACTAAATCATGTCTCTCAGTATACAGTATAAATGTTTACAAAATTGAAGACTGGAGTGGAGAATTTTTACAGGAGGAAATTTATACCGATCAATGTGAAAACCTTTCAGGATCCTTTTTTTCGGCTGCAGAAACTGGAGATTGTGACTTTGTACAAAGACGTTTAGGCCCTGGTGCCACATTCTTCATTACAGAGTGTGTTTTTATTTTATAAATGGAGCATGTGCTAGTCTAAAAGAAGCATGCACTGTTGTCTTGCACTCAGGGCTTTGTCCCTCCCACACAACCCCTCCTATACCACCAAACCACCACCACTGCCATGTTACATTAAAAGCAAACCCGTCACCCACCTGAAATCTTCCTCTACCTTCGGCTCCGTCCACCTGCCTTGACTCAGAAGGAAGCTGTGCTCCCTGGGAGTCTGGTCCAATAAATTGCAGCAGGGACTTTGAACCCGCCTTACTCTTTTGTCAGACAACTCTCACATGCACAGCGTCCGCCGTGGGTTCTGGAAATGTGGATCTCCAAGCCCAGAAGTCAAAAACACACATCTCACTACCGAACCAGGCTGTGTGTTGTATTTTTTTTGTTTGTTTTCATAGAAAATCATTGTGCTTCAAAAACATTTTTTGTTTTGTCTCTCTACCTCTCACTTTTTTCAGTATTGCCAAAAAATGTTCAAAAA
>JAQFJA010000023.1:27170465-27182194 GCA_029874485.1 Naso brachycentron
AAAGATGCTTATGCTTTTTTTTTTTTTTGAGATTAACATATAGATCTGAACAGTAGAAACTCTGAACAGTTTTTATTTCAATGTTGCCCAAAAGCATCGAAACATTAACTGAAATAAAAACAGAAACAATCAGTAACTGAAAGGTTTAATAGCATTAGTGGCTAATCAGTATGAATTATGGTCCCTACGAGGAACTTTTCACCGGTTATGATGCCTAACATCTTACCTACATCTGCAAATGAGACCATTGGTGAGGAGACTGGACATTACTATCCTGTCTTTTACAATGCCTTTGCCCTGTCTGCTCAGTCAGCAGAAACACTATGAAACGCTTTACAGCATGCAGACTAAAAGACATGATTTGTTGTTTACGAGCATGATCGATCCGCTGTTTTACTATCTGTGGTTGAAAGCAAAAGGATATTTTAATTAAGATAATTTCAATGTTTTGTGTTTATGGCTGAACTGGCATTGTGCAAATCAGTGGCGTGCTTCTTTCACTCTATTCCAAAACTAATGATCTTTGCGACAGTAAGCTGTACCGCTTTTGTCTCATGCGGGCTGCTACAGTCACACAAAATGAAAGATCCTCGTAGGGGCATTAAAGGAATAGTTCCCTGAAAACCAGTGTTTTTTAGTATCAGTTACTCACCTCCTGAAGGCTTGAAATGTGACTCTGAATACTTGCTAGTTCTGTTCTCAGCTTAGATTCATAACAGTTACAATGGACCTCAGAGACTACTTCCTAGTTTCCACATTTACTCAACTTCTTTTTGTAGAGATTCAAATACACCTTAAGGTGTTGTGCCCATCATGGGATTTAACATAAGTAAATTTTTTTGCCAGAACCTAAAAAAACTCATAGAAAGACATAAAAAGCTTTATTTTAACCATAATTTCATTAACGTAGCTTCCTTCTGTTGCTAACATGATTAACTCTTGACATTTGTTGAGTCCAGTTACATCTGCACATGTTGTTTGGTTGCAAAAACTTTCCATGGACGTTTTGAAACTGGACCGCTTTCTAATCTAGAGCAGCTGTTGTGAACATAAGCTAACCAAAGTTGTTGTCCTCTGCAAAAGACTGAGCTAAGGACTTTCCAGAGCCTGCAGGTGGTAAGTAATGTAATATTCAAAACTTTTTGTCAGGGAATATTAATTTGAAAAATGGGGAGATAGTCAAATCCCAAAAACGTAATTGCACTGTCACTTTTGGCAAATTGTGGGTTAAAAATCAATGCAGCCCTGCTGTTAAACCCAGTAATGTGTTAATGAAATGAAAACTTTACAGTTTGATTTTAAGCGAAGCACAAACTCAGAAAAGCAACAGCCACCTTTCAACTCATGTAAATGTGTGACGAACAGCATTTTTTCATCTTCCTCCGTATGTGTGTATGACAAACTGTAGATCCTATTCGTACTTTTTTAGGGCCCTATTCAGTCAAGGAAACAAAGAGAAGGTTTGCAGCGTTTTTCTTAACTTACACCTCAAAGTAATCATATTCTTTGCTGATGAACGTCTACTTATAAACTGCTTGTAAAACATTTCTGAGACATTTATACACTACAAATTTTTGCCTTTTTTGTGTAACGGTCAATACAGTCTACTGTATGTGTAATGCTGCTTCTTTACTGCTGATATGAGTGTTACATTTTATACGGAGGCCTGTAATCATATTTAAATTATGACTAACAGGCCTTATTCATGTTTATACATAAGTTATTCATATTTAAATCATGAACGACAGGCCTGTATTTTTTTTAAATGGATGGTTAAATATTAATGTATATTTCATGTGTGCAAGATGTTTAAAAGTAGACCTGCCGATCAAGCTGTAGCAACATTTTTCTGCCAAATTCCACATTGTTAAGTGTAGCGTCTCATTATTTGCTGAGACTCATTCAACAAAGCTATGTTATTCAGTTTGACTGAATAGGGTCCCTCACTGTGGGGACAGGCAGTCTGATAGATTTTGTACTCTCCTGTATTGTTGTTTCATCGTGGGGACCCCGTACGACAGTGGGGATGTCGAATTGCACAATGTAGCACTGGTCTCAAGTCTGGTATTAGACTGGAGCGACACCAGACTGAACCATATCACACCAGATCAGGCAGGAACAGTCTTTTTATATGTGTGTGTAACATATTTACTGTGTATATACTGTTTTATGGAGAGTTGACTTGCAGCGAACTGCCGGGACTCTGTGACTCTCCTCCTGAAACACAAGGCAGGGCCTTTCATTTATTTATCACGACAAGTTGTCAACTTCATCTCACACCCACACTCTCATATATACTGTACATCCAGTACATGGTTTTGTATATGAAACATGCATGACAATTACATAACAATGAGAGGGTCGCGTGAAGTAAAGGCTTTTTGCCTGTTTTCTCAGAGAAACAGTGCTTTCAGAGACATGATAATTATCTCAGCATCAGCACCTTTAAAAACTGCGTTTTTCCACCTTTTCTGTCCTGTGACCACATTTTTAGGTCCTTGATCTCAGGCTTGTAGATTCTTAAATGGCATATAATCCTTGGAGGCAACTCCAGATGAATTATTTTGAACCTAAAAAGGCAAAAATCTCAGCCAAGATAGCACAAACTTTAATGCCCTACATTTGTATTTTGATAATAGAAAATTATTTAAACATTTAAACATTTAAACATGCGTCTGAAACGTTTAAACATGCGTCTGATTAACGGAGTTTATCAAAATACACATTATGATCATGTCACACATGAGCCAGATTTTTGTAAATGCACCGGTTGTGTAGTGGTTCATTATAAGATGAGTAAGTAAAGCAGAAATTAAAAAAAAAAAAAAAGATTGTTTAAAAGTATGTTTCCTGCACTTTTGAATGAGGATCTTTACACTGTCTTTAGGCCCAAATGTTCACCATGAAAAAAGGGGGCGGAAATTTTCTTTTAGGTGCGATAATGATGATAGACAGTAAGCTAAGCCCCATCCCCTGTCATCTCTGTTGCTACACCGTTCAAGCTTTACATTCTTACGTAACTTCTCATTTCTACCTGATAACTATCGATTTTGCTAGCTAAGCTAATGTTAGTTCCATGAGTTACATTACAGCACTTCTCTCTGGAAAACCTTTTCATTTATCAGCTGACGTGTTTTAAAGGAAGAATAAAGAATTTGAACTATACCCTTGATAATAACATCCATGGTATAGTGCTAAAAGTTCTAAGCTAATAAGTCCCAGACAGAAAGTTAGCATCCTCACCAATCCTTGCATTGTTGAGCTAGTAAATGCTAACACTAAAGGTATGATAAAGAAAAAATATTATCCCAGACATAATCCTGTTTGACTGCTTGGCTTACTTAGCAGAACGTACTTAATTATAGTTTTGTAAACAGCGTGTTTTTGTCAAATCTAATATTACAAAAGCGATGTTACAAAGTGGTGCTCATCCTAAAGGCTAACCGATGTAAGCTAACTGCTGTCAGCTAAAGTAGTTAGCTGGAGTTGCTAATGATTGCAACTCAGATAAACACAACATTTACACCTTTATTGTACGAAAAGTCACACCTTTCCTCCAAACTCTTGAAATGCCAAGTATTGATCTGATTAAAACCACTCACACACAATTTCAGCGTGTGCAGAAACCCGAAATGTAACAAATCCAGCGTACATAGTTATGGTCGCTAAGCTATCATCAGACAATCACTGCTCGAAGGAGAGGTTTTACAAACGTTATATCATGAAAGTGACTTAATGCAGCAACTTCATTAGTATGACAATATTCACACGACAGATGTGACAGCATGCAAATATTTCCTTTTGAATTCATGGATTTGCCCTCAGGGAGAGGACATATGTTTGCATTGGACTTAAGCGGAGTTTGAAGTCTTAACGTATATCAATGTGTATGTCACGTGCGGCTGCAATGTGTGAAATCACTGTTCCTCTGAGGCTGTGTCAGCGTGGGAGTGACAATCAAAAGCATTTATTGTGTAGGAGACTACAAGGCGGAAAAAAAGCCCTGCACTGTCGGTGGACGTACAAGTCTTAATGAAGCAGGCTTACATGTCGCTTCCTCCACTGCTCATCGCTGCATTTGTGTCACTCTGCCAAGGCGGTACCATGTCAGCATGCCCGGCCATATGAACGCCCACGTAATCTTCATACACACACAACATGAAAGTTGTTTACTGTACCTTATAGTATTAAAAACAGTGGTTTAATCGAAAGCTTGTGATGAATATCCTGTTGAATTCTGATGTTTTTATAGCATGCATTAAGTTTGCATGTGTAGATTTTTTCTAACAAAGATGCACCAGTGGGTTTTAAACTAATTGTAATATAACATTTAAGTGTTATTTCGACGTATTTTAGACGACTTTTTTGCCTTAAAAAACCTCACTGATCAATCTTGGAATCGTGCAATGCCTTCAGAAGTTTCTTTTAAAGACTGATACTCGTTCTCTGGTTTGTTTTTCTTTCCATCTTTTTGTTTTTCTGTTTTCTTCTTTGGTAAGTTCATGCACAGCCACTCATGAGACTTATCTCAGCGTTGTTCTCTCAGACACAGTGGTTGAAGTGATGTAAGAGCGAGGGCGATCTGGACAGAGAAAAACTGGGCTGTCTGGCTTTCAGCAAAGGGACAGAATCAGTCAGCTGGAAATGATGTTCTCCAGCCTCATAAAGCCATGTTTTAAGTTACTACAGATCTTTATTTTTTATCATAAACTTGAATCATCTGCTCCAAAATTTATTAATCCAGCTGTTGTTTTTCATCAGCCCTCATTTTGAACCTCAGAAGAGTGACTCATGGCTTCTGCATGATGCTTGTGACACTAAAAGACCAATCAAAAATGATTTGTCCATTAACGCATAATATTTACTTAAAATCAGTTCTAAAAGTTAGTGATAGTGCAAGACAGCACAGGTCTTACTGTTCTAATGGGACAAACATGAGCCACTAAAACGACTGATTTTAAAATGACTATTTCTGTAAGAACTGAAGTCTTAAAATAAAAATTCATGTCAAATCTGTTTTGTTGTGTGTGTTGTTTCAATGGCTCCTCAAGATGTCAGTCATATGTACATGTGATGCTATATCAGTACATTTTCATCAGTGTAGTTGCCTGTTATAAAAGACAAAAATAAAATTTTCTGATGTTACACACACTCGCCGCAGTGATAGGCACCTCTCCTGGATGGTAATGCCAATACAATCTATTTAAACAGAGCCAGCACAGTGTAATAGACGTACTTCACACCATTACACCTTTAAAGTGTGGATTTCAAGATCTAATATGTTATAATGAGGTGACAGGCTGTCCTTTTCCAAATACTCCAGATGAAGAATCTGATGACTAAACAGTGTGTCATTGGCAGAATCAGTATTTTAAATCTATAGTGCATCAGTCAGTTATTTAAAGTTAAAAGTTAGTTATTTCTTACCACCAGCATACGCCATTAAAAGACCAAAATAAACAATTTTATAGTCCGTTTGTCAATACTTGTATTTTCACACTCAGTCCCAAACCCATCGGTGCCTACAGAGCATGTCAATCATTAACAGCAAGTCACAAATAAATTGTTTTCTTTCTCGTCCTGTAATGGTGCATTTACATGTAGGTAGCCTTGTCAACTTGTGCAGTCAAAGAAATGTCACATGACTTTCATCAAGCTCTGCTGCTGGATACTTAAGGATCTGGGAAAAAAGCCACTGCAGGACATGAATAATAGAGGCCTGCCACAATTCTACCATTCATGTTAGCAGCCTTGATGCGGTTCACACTATTTTTGACCACTTCACTGCCTTTGTGTTTTTGTAACAAACCTTGTAAACAAATCTGAAGCCTACACAACCCTAAATTGGTCATAGGTGGAGAAAAAAATGCAAGCTATGAGTGCTTGACATGCTGTCACAAGCTCACAAGATAAAATTCATTTCATTTTGCTTACTACTACACTACACTGAAAAAAGTAACATTCCACTATGGTCTTAATCCATGTATAACCTGCAGCAGAGTTGTGTGCACACCCACCTGTTTTGAGGCCAGGTGCTGGATAAAACTACATGTAAAGGTAAGGAGAAAAAGTAGTGAAGTACATCTCCCAGTATTTAATAGACTGCACAAAACAATGTTTCATTTCGACAGGGTCTCCATCAGGCAAATGCGTGTCAAAGTGTGCGGATACTCTTTTTCTCCTTACCTTAAGCCACATATAATCTACCAGCTCTAAGTAAAGATGGATACAACTCAATCAAAAGCACTGTTTGCTATCAAAAAAATAATATAAAGTATGTGGCAGCTGTTTACAAGATCAACCTGACATAAACTCTGAAAGTAAGGCTAACCACACAGCTTTCCTCGCCACAGCTCAGCTCAAACCAACCTTCTGCTCTGAAAGAAATCATGGGTAGATGGAAAGAAATCATGGGTAGATGGAAACAAGGCAAAAATTAGAGTTAAGATCAAAGGTTAACTTGGATCAAACTGAGCAAACAAAATAACTAAGAGGCTCCAAGTGTTTTAGGAAACAGATGGGAAATGTCTTTTGTAATTTAGGGGATATCTAACAGTTTTGTTTAATAAGTTGTGTATCAAATGATGGGTACACTTGCAGATGTACCCATAGTTGTGTGTCAATAACCTGCACACGTTGAATGTAGTGTATGATGTAGTACATTTACTTCTTGTGTGTGTACACTTAACAGCATTTCCAGTGCTCAGTGTAGTAAAAGGTGGTCTTGATAACTTTATCATGCCTGAGAGAGCTACCACAGGAAGAGATGAAAACAGGTTTCAGTTTTAGTATTTCTTGACTTTTGGTAAAAACTTTCTTGCACTAAAATCTCAGAGTTTAGGAACTAATAATAAAGGACTATATTAATTCTCCCATGCATCGCCTGTTCTATCCAAAGGATTTTAAAGGGGTTTTGTGTTTATGAAGTTTATACGTGACAACGGCAGTTAGATGTCTATGGAGTGGCAGTGCTGTCATTTACTGTACCAACACCTTTTTCACTCACATTGCGTCATCTGGAGTTAACGCCTGATGGATTCCTTCGAAGTGCTGTTACTTTTCACATTAAATGACACTGACATTTTTTGAACGATCACATTTCATGGAACCTTTCCTGCATTATTTATCTCCATGTGGAGCGTCAAAAGCGCAGCTACGTGAACAGAAATAAAATAACATCATGGTGTCATCTGCTTCACGGTGCAGCAAATCAGATTTAAATTTATATTCCACATAAATGTGTGTGCTATACGTTATTTCAATAGTGGTTTGCTGATTTTAGCGCTGATCTGGTGAGTGTTTCAACCTCCTGTCTGGTCTTATAAAAAGTCTAATGCTTCTTTATTAAGTTTGAGGCATTTCTGGTTTATTCTGTTGGCGCAGATGTTACATGCTTTCAGAATAGCAACAAAAACAATCGGTGGATGCTCTTGGGAAGCGATCTGACATGCTAAGAACGTAGGCTGCTTTGTAACAAGTGACAGTGTGCTAATTACAGCCAGTAGATTTCTCTCTCCTCCTCATTCCAGCCCTGTCCAAGATTTTAATGAGCATCTATTGTTATATGCTCTGTATGTTTATCTGCGTATGACTTTTAACTTCCTGTCGAGTTATTATATTATTATGGTCGCCTTCCACTTGACGCCATAATTAGAAACTGTAATTGGCACTCTGAGCACCCCCACGCACACACACCAAAAGCATGGTGGGTTGATGTAATAATGTTACAAAATAACAACCAAAGAAAATACTGCAGAGAGTGAACGTTTGCTGGTAGGGAGGCTAAAACTGCATTGTGACTTGGTGACATAATAATCTTGCTTTTGGGAGCAGCTTCCACAAAAATACAAAGTGTTTTCTTTTAGTAGTCTGGCTGCTGTTACCTCAACTTTTCAGACAAGTAAGCAAAGTATTGCAGTAACCAAAACATGATGGTGTAAAAGCACATATACTTTGTTAATTCATTAATATTAGAGGTGCTGCTATCCATACTTTTTTAACTTTGGATGGCGCCAGACGGGCTGTTTCTATTTGCTGTCCACTCATTATTATGGCCTGACCGATGCAGGATATTTTGGGGTGGTGCGGATTCTGATATTTGGGAGAAAGAAAATCCTGATATCCAATATAAATGCAGCTAATATCATCTATATATAATATCTGAACGTGGTTATCAAATACTTGTGAAAAATACATGTAATGGAGGCAGAATATCTTACATTTTAACAAACTTTATTTCAAACATCAGTGCACCGAACAGTTAACGCTTTGCTTATTAGTTATTAAATAATGGACTGCCCTCTGCTGGACAAACTATGTAATAACAGCATTTTAAATCACTTGCCCAAGATTTTTTCCGGCCTTGAAAAACTGTTTTAACATTGGCGCATACAGGAGAACGTACTGTATGCGTCAATACTGATATATCTGTGACAGGCCAATATCAGTTGGGCTCTAGTCATTATGCAAAGTTTCGTTAATTGTCTCAAGCCTGTGGTATTATGATCAACACACTGTAATATTCTCATTTAACTCTAAGCAAGAAGGGAATAAGAATATTTCCCTATTGTCAAACTATTCCTTTAATGAGAATTATGTGAATGATGGTGTTGAACAATAATGACACAAGCAGAACAAAGTATTTGTTTAGCTATTTTAATCACATTTTGCAATGCAGCTAATGACTTTTAGAGCCAAATAAGGTAGATAATGTCTTTCTGAAATTTAGTTTCTCATAAAACAGAAAAAAATGATTTTATTATGTTGTTCCATTAGAACTTGCTTCATCCTATCAAACAAAAAAATTGACTTTTTAATATTCATCTCTCAAAGGGAATTACTCATCCTAGCTCCACTCACTTCGGGGCCACCTGCATCAAGCTTTGAGACTCTAAAGCAATAAAGCAGACTTGAACAAGCTCAGCATGAATCGGTAATATCACTTGAGCTAGTGAGGCTTGAGTCTCTGAGCTGCCGTTTCTATTGGTGTTATTTCCCTTGCCCCCCCTTTAATAAGCTCATCAGCTGTGAGATACCTGCACGCAGAAATAGGCAGTGATGAGTAATGGAGTAGGGAACAGTGTGTAAAACTTTGATGATGTGCAACTCAAAAAAAAAAGCCTGCAGCCAGCACACAAACATGCAGCAACCGTGCAGAAGGCAGCATCTGTCCGCTCGACTCAGAAAGTACAGGGATAGAAACGTCCTGGCAAGCACAAGCCTTAGTGAGAATGTGAAGCATCCCTTTGCTATTATTAGCAGTGGAAGGGGTAGTGATGCTAAATATAACCAGATCGTTTTGTGCCTGCCATTCTATTTTTACACATGCTGAGGCCTTCCTGGGCCACTATGGTCTTTTCTTAGACTATTATGTAATAAGTAAATCTTAAGGCACGATGAAATAATGGAGACTGAGACCCAGAATGAGGTAATCCACCATAAAAATGGAAAAGAGAGATCTAAAAGGTTTTGATGCAGGACTTGTATGGGGATTTCTGTGAAGCTGTGTGGCTGTTTTTGCAAAAACAAGTCTAATATGTGCTGGAATCTGGACAGAGTGAAACAGCTCAAAGGACAGTTTGTCAGCTTGCTGCTAGCTCAGATGGTGGACAGCGAGAGAAAGGTAATGAGTTAGTCTTCAGGGAGACATGTCAACTTGAGTATGCAGACGTAACATCATTAAAGAGGAAAAACGCTGATTTTCAGCTCTGAAATATGCGCCTTGGGACAGTTAACATTCACTGTTTGTTCTCATATAGTTAGAAACAAGCCAGCCGAGCATCTCCAGTCTCTGCATCTGTGATGTCGCACAGATGTACGGCTCCATCAACGCTCAGCCAGCCAAATTGGAGAATGTAAATGTGACAGCGCCATGGAGGATTTTCCTGAGACGTGGCTCTGTTCAGAGCTTATATAACTTTTGTACAGCTCAGTGTAAACGCCTGAATGCATATTTTTAACAAAGTCAACGCAGATGGGACATTCTGTCAACAAAGCAGCTTGGTGAAAGATGGAATTGGTGTAATGATCACGTTATAAGCTCGACTTATCTTCAACCAGATGTTTATCAACTTTGGACAGGACCGGAACATGTGAATGTGATAAGCAGGGAATTGTTTGCACCGCTTGCAGGCATCGCTAACACATGGATAGATTTTGGACAGGTTGATGTTTGTATGATGGATTTTATGGAGGATTTTGCCCTGAATTGAGGTGCAAAGAAGGAATGGACCAATTCTAGAATTAAGTCCCTGCAAAAGTTCACCGCCAGGTCCCCTTCAGAGTCAGAATCAGAAAAAGTTTATTGATCCAGGGTTGAAATTGGGTAGATACAAGTGTTTGTACTCTGTACTGCATAGAAATATATAAGCATAGGAATAGAAATATAATAATAAAGAAGTGCAAGCAAATGAACATATATAACATAAAATACAAATACATACACATACACCAATGTGATGATATTAAAATAAAAGGGTCTGTTAGTACAAAACATGCACCAATATATGTAAAATATGTGCCTATGTACGGACAAAACAGATACGGTATCAGTACAAAATGAATTGTGAGGTTGTACTATTGCTGATTGGGTGAAATTAATATACTCTGAAGGAGGGGGTAGAAAAGAACTCCCAGGTGTTTTTGGTTTGAGTGAGGGGACTTGACGTGGCTGACCCAAAAGAGTCATATTTATTTGAAATGCCTCCATAGTCAAAAGAACGTAGCTGTTGGGGAAATGAGGGAACTCCTCCTTTACAAATCTCAAATTTGGAAAAAAAAAAAAAAACCAGAAGAGGTGAGAATCAGGTAAATGGCTGATTAGGTTTGGTTCACACTAGCCATGGAAAATTTTTCAGTTGTAGAGGCAGAATGAGAGTTGGCACATGATGCAATTAGATTAAAGCGCTCTCCGATTAAAGGCATAAAAGGAAACACATTGCACATCACGGGCTGATGTGTACAGTGTAATTGAATCAGAGCAAAAGATTGTTCTTTACAAAAGAAATTCACAGGTGACCGACCTCTCTTTGCCTCTGACCACCAGACTGGACAGAGGAAGGAATCACATGACCGAGATGTGCTCAGGTCACCAGCGAAGCCCATCACACACACACACACACACATACAGAAATAAAATGGATGCAGATCATTTTTCCCTCTTGCACTGACAGAAAACATGAAAAACACAGATCAAAAAGACACGTCGCATTTTGAAAAAACATAAATTATGAAACAAATAAGATCTAAACACATATGCAAAATGAGAAGAACAAGTGAGCAATAAATGATTAATGGTCAATTTACTGGTGGGCCTCTGAAATATTGAGAGAGAGCTCAGCCATGAAATGCAATGTAAATGGATCTATTTATAGTGTAGCAGAGGAAGTCATGTGGAAGAAGCTAGTCGGGGGTGCCTTGTTCATATAGCTTTTAGAAGCAACTGACAGGGGAGAAAAGAACACACTACACCCACATTTGCATGTAAAGCCACTTTTCATGGAGACATTAAACTTTCAGACAGACACGGCAAGAATAGCAACAAATAATTTCCACGCTGAGAAAAGATGCAAAGCCCCGAAAGCTCGACTCCCACGTCCCCTGTAGCCTCCCATGCTTATTAACCCCCACCTCCCACTTTGTCTCATGGGATTGTTTTGGAGTGAAAGGGAAAGGAAGTGACACGTTAAAATCTCTTTTTAATAATTCTGAGAGGAGGGAGGGTTCGGTGG
>JAQFJA010000023.1:27348907-27367187 GCA_029874485.1 Naso brachycentron
TGTAATCCTTCTGTCATCATATATCAAAACAATATAATTTTTTGACGCTCCTGGAACCAAACACAAATTTAGAAAGAGAAAACGGATTTTAATTTAAAAAAAAAAAAAAAGTTACTATAAACACAAATTCATCGATAAAATCGATTTATGGCCAGCCCTACATCAGATGAGCTAAAACATCAGTGATGTGCACTTTGTTTTGTGCTACAGTGTTACTGTCAAGTTAAGTGAGTCGGTGAAGGTGAGGATGATGCACATGTACACATACGTACACACACACATACACACACCATCCAGCATTACGTCTTATCTGTAAACACACACATACAAGAGTACTTTGTTTTTATTTCTAAGGATTTCAGTTTCTCTAGCTAGCAACTTCATTCATGTGTAAAATGAGTTTCTGTTGTTCTGTTGCTTCAGTCTCTGGTTACACACACACACACACACACACACACACACACACACACTCACATATGTGGGGCATGTGTGAGGTCTGAGTGTGAGGCACACATACATGCTGGGTTTCCTTGTGTGTGTGGGTGGAGTTTCCTCAGGAGTATCAGGGTTTCAATGCCCTGACCGACGCCCTCATTCTCAACGGCCCTGTCACCTCCACTTCAATGGGTGGGTGGGACAGTTGTGTGTGGAAAAGTACAAGAACGTGTGTGTGTGTGTGTGTGTATTTTGTGGGGTTGTTTATACCATCCTATGACGTCATGTTTCTGCTCCTGAGCCCCAGCATAAAGTGAACGTTTCCTTGAAGAAAAGTGTGCCTGTTACAGAGTGAGAGTGCAGTCGATTCATAGAGTTTAACGCTGACTGATCGGCCTGTGGGTCAGTGAATAACTCGCGCTGTGCCGCCAAATTTAACTCAAACTCACAGAAATCCAGTAAGGTGATGCCACACATATGGAACTGATGCTGTGTTGTTGACCGTTAAACTCGTCACACAGCTTTCTTAGAATATCTGAAACAGGAGCTGATGAGGTAACAGTGAAGACTAAATGAAGGAAGTTGATCAGAAGTTGCTGAGTCCTGCAGTTTTAATAAAAGTAACATCAGAAAATGATTAAAAAATCAGTTTCTCAAGTTTAAATCTGACTACGAATACGTCCTTCTAACAACACAGTTTGACGTTGACTTAATCCCACAGGAGAGTCTCACACAATACACAGTTAAAACCTCTCTGAGGAAAAGTCTCATTGTGTAACAGACTTCTCACAAAAACCTGAACACAATATCTCAGACATCACAAGAGTTTAGTGAAGAGCCAAAGCTAATGAAAGTAGCTGCTTTCATAAAGATTAATAGTTATTCTGTATCTACGGGTTTTGTCTGAACCTTCGGAGTCTGTGTGTGTTTGTGTCATCACAGTTAAACGTACTCTTGGAGTCACCTCTTGCAGCGGGAACTACAGAAGAAACAGCTCAGTCGGACACGATGCTGATATCAGACTGAAAGATATCTGGCTCCCAACTCAAAAGTAGTGATGACTGCTGTGTCACATGCTCTCGATTTGAATTTTGAAATGGAGTTGTAAAGTTCATTTTAAAAAGACTTATCTTTGTTACTTCCTCACATTAACTGTTTCCATCCCACAGTCCATTTACCTGCTGCTTTACAATTTATAGTTTTAATAAATGAAAGACTACTCGTTTATTTCGGACTGTGCCTCCTAAAATTGAATAAAACCCTTCCCACAAAGCTGTGAGTAGGTAAGTTTTTGAAGGGATGATGTACATATGTAGGCCTACTAAAGTTAGCGTCACACTGGTTCCCTCGGCAAAAAGCTCGCAGGATTTTTGAATGAGATTTTCCATTATATCTGAAAATAAGCTCTGTGATAAAGACAAAGTTTATGATACTTAATCGTTTTGTTCAGCAGGATAATCTTCACACATGAATACCACTTTCGTGTTTTTGGAGCCTAAATTAAATTCCCAGTGGCACAAAGCTATTGTTAGTCTCTACATGAACTACATTGTGGTCACATGACTTAAATGGTGCCACCTTGAAGAGTTCAACTTCTGAGTTGATTTAGCGCACTTACTTTTCTAGAAAACTCTCTCCTCTTAGCATGACCGGATGCCAATAATTAGTCTCACATCCCTTCTTGAAGATATTATATATTTTATTCCTTTTTCACGTGATGACGTCTAACATTTCCGACAAACACTGTAGTCTCTTTGAGCCACTTGTTAACAAACAACTTTTTAAGACGTATAAAACCTGAAAAGTTTAAGAGTTAGGTTTATACTGGCATATTTTATGTCGCAGAACCAAACGTCTAAAAATCTTTTGCCTGTGTTGACCACTGACCTTATATCAGACATTTAACCAAAAACCTATAGACCTTTAGACGAGGGAACTGTACATGCAAAAATGCTAACTGACTTCCGCGTTTTAGGACTCAGTACTTCAGCACTCTATAGAAAACTGTAGTGATATATTTATTTTAGGCACTCCTGTCTTATCTGTGTCTCATTATCTCAGTTGTATAGACAGAAACATCTATCTTTTAACTGTAGACATGATGCTACATTAGTGTTATGAAGATAATGATGGTGTTTTTATCAGCTGGTGTTGCTAACAATGGCTAACCTGGCAAGAACTGGAAATTGGTATGATGTTGTCTTGGATTTGAGACTTTTTGAACAGTGCAGGAATCGTGTCAACTCCATGTGATGCATTTGCAGCACTGACCTCCACGGTAAACAGAATGGAACGTAAAAGCCACCGGAAGCTAAATTCAAACTCACTGTTGCTGCCTAAAACATCACAAAGAAAAAGGCTTTGTCAGTTGTCATGATACAACACTCACAACCTCTCCATTCACGCAGATATGACATCATCACAGAGGGACAGACGGAGAGCTGAAAGAACTGACTCAGCATTCAATAACTGGTTTTGTGTTGCTGTCTGAGCAGTCCACTTCATTTGACCTATTCCTGAGGCTCGAGCCATCATGGCTACTGACAGTGTTGCCAGTGAACACGGGGAGGACATGCAAAGGCTCGGCGCATTCTGGGTTCAACACTGTCATCTGAAGTGTTTCAGTACCTTATCCAGGATGAACTTGTTCAGGTACGGCATGTATCCCTGGTTGGAGACGGGACCTTCGTCGTCGTCCTTAAAATGCTCCTCCAGCGCCACGGGGTCATGTGGAATCTTCATCACTGTACATAAGTTGTGGGACAACACCTGGACAGACGGGAAAAATCTTTTGTTTATTCTTGATTAAAGGACAGACTGACAATTATTTTCAATTTCAAAAACTCTGTCGAGAAGTTCAATTTACGGACAAACTGTTTAGTCTATCAAACCTCATAAAAACAGAGAAAATGTCCATCACGAGTTTACACAGCTCAAAAAGAGACATTTTCAAAAATGCTTGGTTTGACTGACAGTCCAAAACTGAGATGAATTTGACTGACAATGATATTATACAGACAATGTTCGCATGTAAGTTCAAACCAGAGAAAGTTTTGCATGTTCCTGGATTAATAGCTACAGTGATTAATAGATTATCATAATTGTTGTATCAAGTTAAACTAATGACATTAAACCAATAATTCCTCAGGTTTCTTGAGGCTCATGTCATTATCAACATATTCTTAAAACTGGCAGCACCCTTAGACTATTTATTGATCTGTATTTAAGAAATTATCATGATCTTTTGTTTACCATATCAACTAGCCCCACCTGCTAAAAAATCTCATTTGAGAACTATTATTACTACTTTGAAAACGACTATTACTATCTAGCATTTTTGCTCTGAATTACTTTTTAAACAAAGAGTTGTAATCAAAATTCTTGGTGGGTAATGTTTTGTCTCTAATCTAAATTAACTGACTTGTGGTTTTTAACACCAGTTTTTTTAAAAAGAATCTTAATCTGTGAAGTTTTGCTCATCACAGAAGAGCATTATGAAGAGGTGTGAAAAAAGATTAACACGTCAAAGTCAATATGCTTGCATGTCTTGTGAAAACAGTTGCATAATGTCCTGTGTCTGGAGAAATTAAACACTGATGAAACTACTAAGAAAAAAAAAACTACTAAAGTGACATCATTCAGGCTTTAAGACTACAGAGTTTCAAGAGGAACCTCGGTGACCGAAGGTTGAACATGACAGTCTGCTGAACTATGTGCTCACTAGAGTTAAGTCTTTGTAGGAGGAGGATCTAACTTAAATGATACATTTAAACCCATTAAAAATCCACCGTCTCTTACAAAATAGTTTCTTAAATGTGAAAATCGAGATGTGCTGCTGCAACTCAGTGCTGCTTCACTCGATAGCAAGTTATTTTAAAGTCACTTGGATATTTTGGAAGATTTCCGACACACATCAGGAATAACTTTGTTGCTCAAATGTTCCAGTGAACCTTTCTGCCACGCATTTTCTGATTTCCTGCATTTCCCAAATAGCCTTTCGACAGCATGCAGCATTGACATGTATGAGTCAGCAGACGGTGTGGACAGCATGTTAGCAATAGAAGGACTTCCAGCCAGAGAAGATGGAGTTGCACATCTTTCAACATACACACACACAAAAAAACCATCTGTTGTCTTAAAGATGGATGTCATTCTGGTCTGTGGAGGAAACTGTTGGAGGCAAAATAATTAAACTAAAAATTAATCTTTTCTGTTTTGATTCACATGCCGCTGCTGCTGCTGATGAACTTTCCCTTTATTGTTCACCTGCAAACTGCTGAACAATGTTTGGCTGCATGGAGTTGGAAACATGTGGGTGTGTCAGACAGTTGTACACAAGTTCAGATGTATCCACCAGAAATTTAGAGAAGTTTATTTTTGTTTTACTTGGCTGTTATTTGTTTACTGATACCGAACCTGGATAGGATAAATTTTGTGTTACGTAATTTTTCACCAGTGGTGGAACGTAACAAAGTGATTTGTAACCTACAAATTTGAGGTCCATGTACTTTACTTGAGTATTTCCTTCTCACGCCACTTCATGCACCTTTTGCTCCAATACAGTTCAGACTGAAATATTGTCAATTTACATCACTGCATTTATCAGAGGGCTAACAAATTAACTTTATTATTCAAACGTGATGATTTTCTGCTTCCCCTATGAATTATTTTACTCAGTTTAAAGTTTGTATTACTGGTTGAGTAAAACAAGCTTTGTGAAGGTGTCATGTTGCATTTTGGGTAAATCTGACAGCATTTCTCATTAATATCAGGATATTTACAAACCAGACAATCTTTGATGACAAAAACAAATAGCCGATTAATCTATACTAGAATCATTAGGCGCAGTCCCATACATAAACACAAAGTACATAGAATAAGTCACAGTGGGTTTGTTTCTGTATTGGGTATTTTTCATTTTAATACCTCCAGTACCTCTTTTAGATTCTGCTTGTAGAAGCTACTTAAGAAACATTATCAGTGCAGAACTTCTTAAATACTGTTACTGTTATCCCACTTTTACTCAGGCTAAGTCTAGTAAATGATCTAGTTATTATTATTTATTAAAAACCAGCTTCTACTATTTAAAAAAATTCTGAGGTCACATTATAAAAGAATGACATATAGAGAAATTCACTGCATATAACTCACCCTAAGCAAAACGAGGACTTTGTCAGTTTTAATAAGTTTATTATGACTTTAAACTACATCCAGGCTCTTATCATCTCTATTAGCATCCATTAGCTTTTTCCCCAAGAGACGTCGGTGCCTCTTGTTGTGATAAGGTTCCAAATAATGTGATGATGACGTCAGAATTTCTATAAACGCTTCATTTCATCTTAATTGTTTTTCCTTCAGCATTCTTGGTACGGTTGGCGCTTTTTGTCTGCTGCGGTAGTTTCTCTCAGAAGTCGCCTGAAGTTTGTGGAATCAATCAGTTCAGGCTACAGACAGGTGCGTCAGTGCTGCTGCTGTCGGTTCACGCGCAGAAACGCGTCGGTGTTTTTCCGCGAAAGGACGCGTTCAAACTTACGAAGACCGCATATTTTCAGTGGACCCAAACGAAACCAGACGCTTAGACTGCAGTGGAAGAGTTTCCTGCTTGGAAAAAAACATTCGCTCAAACTCCAAAAGAAAACAACGTGAACGTGTTTTACCTTCAGCTGAGATTTGGACACTTTGCCGCTCTTGTCCACGTCCAGCGCGGTGAACGCGTGCCATATGGATTTTAAAAGCTCGTCCCGCAGCGACATGATAGTCAAACTGAACTTTCGGCTCCTGTGGAAGGATGTGTGTCGAACTCTTCCTCTCTCGCGCACTGTGTGTTGGTGAGAGTGTGTGTGAGCTGTCTGTTGGACGAGATGAGGAAAGGTCACATGACGCGCTGTCAGACTCTCTTGCGTGTTTGGCGTGATGATGAATGAAGAGCTGCAGCACCGCTCAGCGAGAGAAAAACACAAAACCTGCGGCGTTTTATTAGTGCCTCATTCCCGAGCGAGCAGGGGGAGACGTTGAGCGCAGGAAAATAGATTTTGTAAGCGCATAAATTATATTTTGGGGAGATATTAAATGCAACCAGAACTTTATTTGCACATGAAAAAACTTTTCGGTGCTCAATAAATGTCTTTGCATGTTTGCTATCATCCAAATGGATATGCAATGATAAACCCTCACAGTTTTTTTTTAGTTTTTACCTTCACTTACAAACTCTTGCTCTGTGCGCGAGCACTCACTCAAACTTATCCTTGTACATAAAACCTTTTCATAGGGTCATTTCTCTAAAGGTGGTGCTCATAAAAAATGTAAAGGTGATTATGAAATGTAAACTGTGATTTTATGCTGAGTTCACTTGTTTGTTTCACAGTAATTTGTGGTCCAGACAAGTTACTGAAAGTAACCATGACGTTACTCAATGTTGAGAAATTTGTATTTCACTCCAGAGGGGGATTTCCTACTTCTTAGTGCATAAGCGATACTAATTTAATGAATTCACTCATTTTAAAGATTCAATTTATTGATACAATGTACTATCAACAAAAGAATATGTGAAATACAATATAGATCAGGATTTACACAATATAGAAAGTAATTAAAATGAGCCCCATCTTTACCAGCTGTAGCCTAACATGAAATGATTCATACTTTATCTGAGAAAATTTTAATTTTCTGAAAGTGACAAATCTGCAAAGTCAGTGCTTGTGGCCGCTGGCATTTTATTTTGACGGAATCCTTCAGTGCTCATGATGCATCACTTTTATATGTTATAGAGTATTTCTACAGTTGCATTACTGCTTTTACTTAAGAATGATCTCAGTACTTTTCCACGTGACACCCTCACTCGGGCCTCCCTCTGCCTCACCTGATAAAAGGCATTAAAATAAACCTTAAAAGATCACATCCTCAAAAATTTGCCATATCAGCTATTTTATTCTTTTCCTGCTCAAAAGAGCTAAACTGAATTTTTCACGTCATATTGTATGACTGATGTGTGGTTCAAGTCTGTTTTTACGAAATTCCCAGGAAAATGATTACCTCCAGCACAGATCTATCATTGACCTTTCAGTGCATTACCTCAAGTCTTTAACACTGAAAAATACTCCTGATTCCTTAAATCACAAGGTGTTGCACCTTTAGATGGTTGTTTTTTTTCCAACAAACAAAATCCAAAAGTGCTAAATTAAGACATAACAGAAAAATCCTCATATTTGATCAGCTTGGCACTTTTACCTGATAAAGTTTAAGTTTATTATCTGCCACTGCAGGCTGCCATTTTAAAATCACTTCAGTCAAGGCTGAGAGGAAATTTAAGATTGATGTGTAGATGTAGGAAACAGCTTGCTGATGGCAGTTATGAATCTAAACATAATCTGACACATCTACATTAGCTGGGAGGAAGTTCCTTCTATATCACATTTCACAGTCAACAGAACAGGAAGTTGGTGAGAATTTATTAAAAGAACATATGTACAGGTTACAACAACAGAAAGGCGTTTTGTGTTAGACATTACAACAAAAAAGATGAGGAACACTTCTAAACAGCAAATGAAGATGAACCTTGTGGTGAAAGAAAACAACATACAAGTTTCCAAAAAACAGGACAGTGATTGTTCTAATGCTACAGGCAGGGTTGGCAGCACCAATCGACAGGGGAAAATAAAACACTGAGTCAGCTCTAACCTCACAGATGAGTTAATAAACTGGTTTTGGTACTTTAAACCAATGGGATGATTTTCTTCAAATGATCATGGCCGGATCCATTTTCCAACCAGAAAATAGATGATGTTGAATGCGGGAAAACAGGACTCCTGCTACTTGAAAATAAGAGCAAATGACCTGCAGAATTATCCAACCTGAAACTGGCCAAACCCTGACACACAAAACATCAATAGCAGCAGGTTTTTTTCCTAAAAAAAGAAAAAACAAAACTATGTGGCAAGTTTCACATGTTGCCTCCAAAGTGCTCCATTACAAAACACAGAAATCGTCAGTTCTCAGACCCTCTGGTACCCAGCATCAGGCATTTGACAGGCAGTAAGGTGCGCACGGCTACGGCAAGTACATTCACACTGAAGAGAGCTTCGCTGCGGCTTTGATCTGCTACCAACAGGCTCGGCTTTGTCAAGGGAAGTGCAAGGGCAGAAATGGAGAGAGAGGCTGACGTCTATGCAAACTTAAGGAATGAGAGAGTAGAAAAAGGTACAAAACTACCTTTGAGTTTTTCTCCAAAGTAGAAGTTCACTGGAAAAAGGGCTGAACTATGTCGGCAATGAGAGTACCGAGACGACTTCCAGTTCGGTGTGTTGACAGTCTACAGTTCTGATTGGGCGGAGGAGCCCAACACCACAACTGACAAGAGACCATCTCATCTGAGCGGTTCTGACTAAAAGGTCCATGAGCCTTTGTGTTTCACTTCCTGTCAGGGTGGATTGAAGCCTCAGTAGATTGTGAGGCTGACCGATCGATTCATCTTCTTGCCGATGAGTCTGGAGGTTCTGGGGTTCGACTGGACTGTGGAGCGCGTTAGGATTCTGTCTGTAGACAAAACCTTCTCCTCGGCTGCAGCTCGAGCCATCTGGGCCTTTTTCAGCTCCCTAAGGAAGAAAAAAAAACAGTTAAGCTTCGGTCAATTTCTTTGGCTGAATTAGGGCTGCACCTAAGAATTATTTCCATTATGGATAAAATTTTCAATTATTTTCCCGATTGATCATATATAATGGAAAACTCAGACTTTAAAGTACAAAAATGTACTAGGTGAGCATAAAATGTGTGAAGCATGAAAAATGTTATCCCAGATTCGAAAAAAGTCAGGGGTGAGTCTTTAATGTTTCTTTTTGATAGACCAACAGTAAAAAAACAAAACAAAATATGACATCTTTATCTCAGAATCCCATTTCCCAAATGTTTTGCTTAAAACACGACAAATCTGTCATCAAAGCAGCAGCTGAGTTGTACTCTTACTTCTGAAGCAGCGCGTTCTTGAACTTCTCTGCGTTGAGCTCCACTCTGAGCTGGTCGGCACTCATTCTGGCAGCAGTGAGGAGCACCGGGTGCCTGATGAGCTCAGACGTCGATGGTCGTCTACTCGGGTCAGGGTGGATCATGAGCTGAGAAACAAAATATTAAGATTGAGGCAAATAGGAAAAGGTGGCAATTTGTCTCATGAGAAGAAGTGACTTAAAAAAAACTTAAATATTTTCTTTAGGACCCGATCTAAAACATTTGAATTTAGAAAATAATGAAAATGTAGACTGTTTCCATGACATCTCTGGTCCTCACAAAGCTTCACTCATTCAACAGAAATAAAGATTGAAAAGGAGATTGACTGTTACCTTGAGAAGACTAACAAACTCTGGGGTAAGCACTTGGGGGATGGCCGGCAGTTTTCCCTGTCGAATCTCGTGCCATTTGTCTCCGTTGGTGGGAAGAGGCTCCGCCCCCGAGGCGCTGATCACAGTCAGAGCCAGAGCAAAGATGTCTGCCTTTGTCAAGTTACTGTAGTTCTTCAAAGGAAATCAGAAAAGCAAAGAGAAACATTAACATTTTCATAAGGCAATGCTTATTTTAAAGTAGTGGCACTTCTCAAGTAAGATGACAAACCTCTTGTAAAACTTCATTTGCCAAATATCTGCTGTCTCCCTCCTCCACATGTGGATTGTTCACTCTTGTCACATGACCAAGATCACCTGGACAGACAACACAAACAGATTTTTCAGGTATTAAAAAATCAGTTAAATATGAGTCCTATTGTTTTCAATACATACTTCGTAAAAATGTGCACAAACGGCTAATAGGTACAAAACTTTTTTTAAAAGTTGGTCTAATAAAATTCCTTTGCCTTGAAAAGTTTTTGTCATCAGCTTACCTATTTTGTAGACAACACTGGTGGTCATTCCATCGTCATCGTCACATTCATCACAGTTTGCTACAGACTTTCTTGAAATGAAGATGTTACCTGGGACAAAGATTTTAACGTTTCCATTAGTTTCTAAACAGAAAACAACAACGACAGGACTTCACCTCCTGTTGTATAAAAGATAAAGATAATTTGGATTCAGGTAGATAAATTATAAAACATGACTTTCACATCTCTCAGTACTCACTGGGCTTGATGTCCATGTGTACCAGAGAAGTCGAGTGGATGTACTTGAGTCCTCTCGTGACCTGCAGCAGCAGATCTTTCAGCTCCAGCTCCGACAGGTAACTGAGCCGTCTGTAGTTCTCTGCAATGACGTCAGACAGTGTGCCGCCGTTGCAGTACTCATTTTGGATGAGCATGTGGTCGTCCTCTGCCCAAGCTGAGTAGTAACGAACCACGTGTGGATGCTGGCCCAGCACAGCGTGGGCATACACCTCCCGTAAGGCATTCTGTCTGTGGAGGAGAACAGACCGTTTTAATTAAGACCTGCCTGAGGCAATGCTGAGAGGCAAAATGAAGAGAAAAAAAGTTGCCTCAAGTCTTTCCAGTAAACAACTTTAATCACCTCATCTGTCCAATTAAACCAAGGAGCAAAATGATGACTTTGAGTGCATTATTTTCCACAGGATACTGAGCATTGACAGGCAAAGTTTCATTCAAAATCTGCATGTCAACCATTTTAGTACCACAAAAATCAAACAGAGGTGATTTGAGGCATTACATCTGAAGAAATTATATCACCTTAATACCATTTTTAACAAGATTTTAAAAAATGCAAAGCATAATCATTTGCAAGAATTTTGCCTACTGTAATAAACTCAACTTACTCATCTACTGATCCTGCCAGAGGTTTCTTCGATCTCTTGATGGCGTAGATGCAGCCGTCTAGTCTTTTCACACACTTGAACACGGCACCAAACTCGCCACAGCCGATTTTCTCCAGCTCGAGGAACTCTGAGGTGTACCTGGACATCATGTTGCTTTCCATCATGGTGATCCTCTGAGGGTAGAAAATGAGTTTTACAACAAAATTATTTATTATTACAAAAATTATTTTTTCTTTATAAATATATATACTTTATCTTTTCTTAATCCATTTTTTTCTATGAGGCAAAACAGATTATTAAATAATGCAGCTTTCTTTATTAGTATTTGTGATGAAACTTGAAAATGTCACGTCTAATGAAAGAAATAAACTAGCTGTATTCCTA
Source organism: Naso brachycentron (assembly GCA_029874485.1). NCBI lineage: Eukaryota > Metazoa > Chordata > Actinopteri > Acanthuriformes > Acanthuridae > Naso > Naso brachycentron. The sequence goes on from JAQFJA010000023.1 coordinate 27,360,470, forward strand.
AAGGTTTATGTACCACTATATGTTATTAATGCACTAACTTTAAGTTTTAATTACCTTGGATGGTGGCAAGACTTCCTCCTCTCCTTCACCATCACTTGCCTCCATGTCTTCTCCACATGAGCTGAAAGATCAAAGAGCATGGAGGATGTGGGTTAGCATTCTGTACAGCAGGGGGCAGCAGCAGCGGGGGCTTCACAAGCATATAACAGAGTTCACCAGTAACCATGAGGTCTTGGTTCCCTGCCAAACCTCCTGGCCTTAGTTAACGGCTTTAACGTATCTGTATCTGCAACAATGGTTTTGATCTGCGCTCAAGATTAACGGGTAAAGTAGTTAAACCCGGATATGCTTTGTGAGATTAGCAGCCTTGTATGACTGTATGAAAAAGATCTCCTACAAAAACCTTGTTGTATCTAAATGACTGTTTTTTTAAGAAATGATCACTCTCTGGAGACACAGGTGACTGTAACACAGAACAATTGAGAAACATACTCATTCCAGTGTGCCCGTTTTCTGTTGATTCTCTGCTGTGTGGCTGACTGGATGAGGAGGGAGTCCGGTGTGAAGGGGTTAAAGTTGACCAGAGGGGTCTGCTGTCTCCTGCTGCTGTCTGTGATTGACTTTCCTGAAGGCTCCACATTCTTGAACAGGGCGACTCTCCTGCTGGAGGATCCCAGGCCGGAGCCTCTGGCTCTGGACAGCAAACTCTGAAAAAGACAGATTTAGCTCCAAAGTTAATCACTAAGAGCAGCAGAGAGTAAAAAGAGATCCAGATGCAGACAAATCGGCTTTTTTTAAGGGGCGAAAAACAGGACAATATTCTTCAGAGACATTCAGTGTGTGATTTCAAGAAATCCTAGTTGAATAACAATAAAGTCAAGTATAATACAGTACGTTTAAATTTTAATACTAAAAGGACAATACCGTGTAATGCATTAATCACTGATGTGACATGCTCAGACATGAAACTCTAGTCACCAAATTATCTGGCTGACTACAGTGGTACCATTATGCAATATTGCAGTCTTACATTAAGTGGGTCACTGTAGTAAACTGACAGAGCAGAAGTATCCCACTATCCCCTGGAATTCAAAAAGTTGACCTGATTTGTTTGTGTTAGCTCAGTGCTGCTTATTTTCTCTGGTTTTCCTCCATTTCAAAACCTGATAAGATTGAGAGGCAGCCAAGTCAGAGTTTCAGGAGTGCTACCAACCCAATGTACTTCAGGAACATTTAGAGGATAAATTTAATCTACAAAGTTGTGTTAAAGTGTTTTTGCAAGATGACAAACAGATATTGAGTGTTTAATCTGTTTTCCTTACCAACATTCAAATTAATTCGGCCACTGATCCTTAACAGAACTATTTTGTAGAAAGAAAATATTCTAAAATAGGGTTTAGAGTTTTTTTTTTAAATCAACAAATACCTTTGGTGTGTGCGGTGTGTCAAAAAGTCTCAGTTTTCTGAAGGTTTTGTGTGGAGGTGTGTCGGGGCAGTCTGGGATCGGGGAGCTGGATCCTTCCCCGTCGTCGTGGACGTGGGACCGCTCCGGTGATCCTCCGTACAGCCGAGATGTTTTCCTGGGTGAAGGTGAGCAGTTGGCAAATATAACAGTGCTCGGTGACCGCAGGTGAGACGGAGAACCAAAACTATCTTCGTCCCAAAGCCCCACGTCGTCGTCCCCACCGGACTGATTCAGAGGACTGCTGCTGCCTTCCAGCCGTTGGTCGACGGAGTCCCGTCGCACTGGCATCGGGGAATCCATCTCGGTGAAGCCAGACTCTCCTCCGGTGCTGTTGTTAACGTCCTCAATGGGATCATCCTCCCCGTCGCTGGATGTGAACTGTAATTTTTGACGAATTGGTCGAGATTTCGGCGAGGGGGATCCGTGCCGATGGCGACTGTAGCTCGACATTTTCAGGATTTAAACCCCGGCGTCGTCAACGGGAATATCACGCGGTTACAGATGCAATGGCGTTTCTCGCAAAAAACACAAAGCAAGTCCACTTTGTACTACCTTAAAGTAAAGGTAATGATTCAAAAAAATGTAAAGACACAACAGCAAAGCACTTAAAGTGCCATTAATATCTCAGAAAAAATTAACTTGCGTGCTAACTCTTACACGCCCATCCAACGCTGAGAAATGGCCACGGTCTAACGTTAGTTCACGTTAGCTAGCTAGTATTCACTGTTAGAATAACGTCCCAAGTTTGCTAAAAAACAAACTGAAATAAATATTAAAACGACCGGGTACCGTCAAGTATCGGTATCCGTCACTATTTTGCTAACGGCTTACCGAAACAGAAACACGTCTTGCCGCAATAAAACCATACCAATGTTTACAAAAAAGTTTGAATGAGTCAAGCGCTGTCCTCTTCCTATCACGCGCGTGGCAAAGGACTTCCCGCGACCGTTGGTCACATGTCTCTGCGCAGCCAATCCAAGCGCGTCTTGGAATTTTGAAAGATGGGCGTTCCAGATAGGTTTCGGGAGGCATTACGTCACTGCGGCAGAGCAACAAACTGGCGCGAACGCGTGTCTTGTTCATGTCGCTGAAGTCACACAATCACATTAACATCGAGACAATGCATCCATTACTCAGCCGGCATCATGAAAGAAGCCGCAACGCCTAAAAAGAACAAAGTCCAAAGTTTTATACCAGCAACTATTTTATAGTAGCCAACTGTAAAGTGATAAAAGAAAGCTTCTCAGTGGTTAAAAAGCCTATCCGCTACTTTGAAGTCCTAATGTTACTTTCTCTACTACATAAAACATGGCACCTTAAAATCAAGTTAATGTCAACAATCCTCTCAACAATTTAAAGCATAGCATTTATTGGTGTTTTTATTTAAGACTAAAAAGGTGCTGTTAGATAAAATATTATTTCCCTTTCAGATGGTTAATATACTGTTTTTAATGTAATTTTTATTACTGATCAATCAGCATAAAGTATAACTAAATTTACAACTGATTCACATTGAACAAAAAGCCTCTTCATTTATTATTTTAACCTATAAAAGGGCACCATATTTTAAAGTCTGTTCATGTCCTTGATGCAAAATCTTAATCTGCAAAGTCTAGTTGATGTATAATTAGTTTCACTGCCTTAGTGAAAGCAAGGCTTTGAAAGAATGAGCACTTTCCCATTCATGGTGGAAAAATGAGAAATTGAATCAACAGGCTGTTTCACAAAATGCATACGCAGGTATCATCTGCATCTGCGAACTTATGCAATGGAAACGGTTTCTGTGCCACAACAAATTTTTCAACCTTAATACTATCAATTAATTTTCACTTTTCCATTACACATTGTGTTATATAACCCTTAACTGAATCTTTAACATTTACAACCCTCAGTCAGAACATTAAAACAAACTGCCTAATTTTGCGTTGCTGGGTCTTTTTCATTTTTCCTATGGAAAGTTGAACTGGTAAGTGTTATACTGACCTCTGAAGCAGCTCTGACCAGACGAGGCATCTGAGATTCTCCTCCGTAATATTTGGCACTAACATGATCCTTGTTATTTACTTCACCTTTCAGTTAATTCAACGTTGTGACTGCTTGGTGTTATTCACATCATATCTCTTTTCTGTATGTGCTGAAGGTACTTTGACCTTTACAATTGTGCAATGGTGAATATATAGTTTATGTAAAGTGTCTCTTGAATATTTTGAAAAGTGCTACTCAAATAAAATTTTATATTACTATTATTAGTAGTAGTATTATTGAGATGAACACAGATAAACAGGGACTCATCTGTTTAAGACCAAGGACAGTCAATCACACAATATTTTTTTTCCTTTTACTAGAAATAGCATAAGCTGTACACTGTGCACCATAAACATTAGAAAGCATTTTCCCCTCTCAAATCTTTTTGGTAGAGGGACAAAATAGCATAGCAGAACTCCAGTTATCAAAATCCTATGTACAAATAAAAGCTAAGGGCCTTTGTGGAAAACAAAACAAAACAAAACAAAAAACATGGAGGAAGACTTGATTTCTCTCGCTCATAAAGTCCAATCGAGATGGATTTGATCCTAAATCATAGTCCATAATAAATTCATCAATCATCCAGGCCTGGTGACTCTCCTTGTTGTATTCTTGATGCTATTCTGATGGCTTCCTCCAGCGAAGGCTGATCACTGAGCTACAGAGAAAAAGAAAACAATGTGCGTAATTGAAACACTGATTGACACACTGATAACCTCTGTTAATCGGACACTAAGTCTAATGCAATCTATTTACTCTGCCACCCTTTCAAAAGACAATACCACCTCTCACCGTAAGACTGCTGAATTTCATTGATGACTGTCACACGGTGGTTAAAGACTGTTTGCTTTGTAATTAACATGATAGAAAGAGCAGAGGGGGGTCAAAGAAAACAGCTGTTTTCAGGATAAATAAGGTTTGTCATGAGACCTGCAGCCTTTGATGTAATTGTAGCACCGCAGGGATTTTCCTCTTGAATATCTAATTCTGTATTTAAATGAGTGTAGGAGCATAGTAATGGCTAAAATATAATTTTGATAGATAGAAATTACCATCTTTCAATGTTAGTCGTAATATAATCAACCATTAAAAAAAACAAAACTATGGATAACTATAGTTTCCTTCTGCTTTTTAGTGATGAGCTTGTAACGTAATCAAATCAAATCATAAAACCACAACTGTGAGAGGTTTTTACAGTGTTGGAAGAGTGCTGGTGTTCATCATGTATTCGGATTAAATGTAAATTTGTGCATTCTTGCTGTGGTTGGTTTGGTTTTGTTTGATTCCTAATTCAAATGCACCAGCAGGTGGGCATCAACACGCCTACACCCCCTGAACTTAGACCCACCTACTCATAATTCTAGTTAAGCATTTAAACAAATAGCTCAACAGGGTGGGACATGGGGAGGGATTACTTGAAGAGGACTAACTTTAGAACCCTTCTGACTGAAACTGCTGTCAGTGTCACAGAAAACTCCTGTCAGTATCATGTAAGCAACGCAATATTGTAGTTTTCGGCAAAAACAAATGCGATCGATGCAGAAATGCAGCAGACTCCATAGGATCAATACTATATTCAAACTTTAATGGTCCTCTATCGCTGAACACAGATGCTCTGAAACAACATGGGCAGGCAGATGTGTCTGGTCTTGGTATTCACCAATTACAATTTGGCTCATCTATTAACTCCTATGTTGTCAGTCCACATACCTGCACAGCAATGTGAGTGCCATTGGAGGTGGCCAGTAACGTGACAGGATGAATGTCATCCTGGTCTTGGTTGTATGCTGACTCCTCCACTGCTTGGAATGAGGCCATGTCCGGCGTCATGATGGCCACCTGAGGGAGACAGAGACATCGAACACAAATCACAAACTGGTTTCTTGTTGGGTCACAGACCAGCTAGGCCTTGCTCAGACTGCAGAATCATCCGTTTTGTTTCTAAAATGTGATATTTAAGACTGAGTGTCCGCACTGTCCTTTGCAAGTGATCAGATCAGATTTGTTGTGTCCAGACATCACTGTCTGTACTGGCCAATCAGCATGGATTACCGTAGCAACGATGTAGGTGTCAGTACGTGCACCGGTGATGCAGCTTTACAACACGGAAGTACGACGAATGGAAAAATTGAAATACATCATCTCGCAATCCAAACACATGCGCTGTCAAGTCTCGGTGCTGAATTTCACCTCATAGCAGTCTAGCTTATCTTCCAATTCATAAGTATTGTCCTCTTCACAGACAGAAAAGCTAGAGCAATGATCCGTTGAGTAATTCTTGCATGTATATTTTCCACTCTACTTCCCAGTAAACATACAGCAGGACATTGAGGAATGTAAACATTCAATATAACTTTTAAAATATCAATTACTTCAGACCAGAATTGTTCTACCGCTGGGCAGAACCATAGTAAATGCATGAAAGTACCAAGCTCACCACAGCCATGCCAGCACAGCTCAGAGACATTTGGGTCCATTTTTTTTAACTTATGTGGTGTAATATAAGCTCTGTGTGTAAGTTTAATTTGGATCATTTTATATCTCACACAACTGGAAATAGACGTTGAATGCTTCAGTATTGAATCCCACTGATCTACAGTGAGAGATGAACCAGTGTCCCGTTCCCATTGTGACTTGGTTGGAGTAGTGCTGTCAGGCAGGCATAAACTTAGTAACTTATAGATAACTGAAACTGTTCCTCGTCCGATAGCAGTAGCTCTTAATTTACTATCAGGGACAGTATTAGATCCCAACATGATTCCTTTAGATTTAAATTTAGTTATAGTTAATGTGTTTTAATGAATTATTTTATGTTTTACATATTGTTATTTTATCATTACATGACAGTTGTGAGTGTGTAAACACACCAGCAGAACTGTCTTTTGGGTGTCTGCTCATGTCTGTTGGACATTCTTTGAACATAGATGAAGCTAATCCTCACCTTAAGCCTGCTACAGGGCAGGATTGCCCTGTAGCTCAAATCACCATGGTTACTAGGCTGGGATTCACATTAACCACCTTAATGGAACGGAAATGTGGCTCAGGTTGATGGAATGGAAATCTGAGTTTAGCTGGATGGATCAGGCTTACCCAGAACCATGGTTTCCATGGTTACCGATGTGGGGCTAATCTCAGCCTTGTTGATGGAACAGAACTCTCGCTCACATTAGCCAGACATGGCCATTTAAGCCTGGATTTTCCTTTAACCTGCTTGATGGAATACCCCCC
>JAQFJA010000023.1:27413968-27428750 GCA_029874485.1 Naso brachycentron
CCTACTATGCTAACGTCACTCATGTAGGCTAATGCTACTACTGAGACAACATCTGCGATGATATGGCAAAGTTGCCTCGCAGTTACTAATTACACGGCAGATCTTGGCTGGTGACACGTTTGAAAGGGGCAGTGAAATGTGGCCTATAATTGTTGTTCCAATGATGTTTTCATGTTTACAGTTATTTCATGAACTAACTTACCGTGGCTCGTGGAAGAGGGGGAAAAGTCCGCTGCCTGGGTGAGACTGAGTGGTCTTGTGGTCGGGAGGTTTAGTGGTGTGGGGGAGGGACTTCACTGAAATGTGAGCTGAGCTCAGCGCGTTCCACTGGACAAAATTGTCATTGTCACACTTTTTCTTTTTCTATCGGCGCAATATTTCACCGATACAATAGAACCTCCAATAGAACTGGGGACGTTCTATTGGGCCCCGATATATCGGTGACCGATAATCGGTCGGTCACTAATTAGTCGGTTCTGTCAGAGATTTTTGTCAAGACGCAGTGTTTCCCCTAGAATTTTTTTCAGGCCTGGTGGTACACACCAAAATAGATAAATAAAAAAATAAATCTTAAGAGACAGAACCTGAGTGTAATGTCCTTGCAGTGCATACTCTTGTGCAAAGCTAGACAGCCAGTTAACATCCCATGAGTACTCCAATAAACACACAAGGCTTGACTTTTCTTGTATTTTACTGAAGTTTCCTCATTATCTCTTTTGTTTGTAAAACTAAAATATTACAGAAATAATAACATAAATCAGTATACAGACATTAACCTATCTGTAGAGATAGTAAGCTTTATACTCATATTTACATAAATACACAATTCCTACCAAAAATAAAGCAACACTGTACTGTATAAAATCACAGGCTCATCAACTCTTCCACAAGTTATAAGTCAGTTTGTGTACAGAGTTTAAGTCTACTGCTGTAACTACTAGCTAGCAGAGCACATGTTTTACCACAACAGAAAAGTTTCTAACATAATATACCTAAAAAACGCCAAAAAGCCATATTGGTTTCCTTTTTTTTTGCTTCTTAACGACATACTGAGGCCTCGTTTGTCTCCCCCCAACATTACTGAACTCTTATGTGGTTAATCTTTCTGTATTATATGGGGGTTTGCGGCAGCTCAGTCTGGAGCAGAGTTACTACGCAGCCATCTCCACCCTCGTGCCACTGGAAGTTCTCATTATTATATTCGTCCAATGGCCCAACCAATACTTAATGGATCATATGCCTGCAGTACATACGGTGCACTCACTGGATATCCAATGTAAAAGTACAAGTCAGATTGAAATCAAGTTAAACAACCATAGACAAGAAGGTGAAAAGAACGGCTAAAAACAAAACAGTAACAGGACCTCATGATGCCTCACTTCACTCTGATTTCACAGACAAAAACTTACAAATGAGGCAGAAGGGTTTTTTTGTTTTGTTTTTTTTCTTGGTGTAGGCTTTATTTTATAACTTTTATAACCCTCACATCGTCATTGAATTGACCTCGATTAGGGGTGTGCAATGTAACGATATTAGAAGGATTAGAATGTGTCCATGATCCGTGTTACATAGAGATCGTTTGCATCATGCATCAGTGGACATTCTATCTGTAGCAGTTCTAGGCTCAGAAGGGATACTCAGGATAGCTATACTTCAAATTACCTAGGCTCCGAGCAGTGAGGTTTATAAACTCACGAGAGAGGTTTGTTAAAAAAAATAGAACTGACAGATTTAATGCACAATTTCCTGCAACACAATGTTTACAAAATAGTATTTTGTTTGTTTTACAAGTGAAAATACCCCAAAACAAAATAGATCTCTTTCCCTTAAGAAAAATAATAAATAAATAAAATAAAATAAATTAAATTGTCTCTTTGAAAAAGAAAAAAGAGGTAGTCAATCTACCCAGGTACCCGCCTTGCTGCTGCCCATAATGCCAAGGCTGCTGTTTTTTGGTTACTTTTAAAAGTTTTCAACTATAGCTAGTGAACCTGTTGTAAATGTGATCTTCTTCCGCCTTTGTTTTTCCTTTCAGATGCAGAGCACTATGGGTCGGAGCAGTAGCAGTACTATATTCCACGGTGTTCCAGTGGTGGTGGTATGCCTTGCTGCCTTGCTCCTCAGCAATGTCTTGATCTACCAGTATCTGAACTCCGTGTATCATTATGACGTACAGTTTGTGTCCTCTCATGCTGGCTGTTTGCCTCGCCACTTTAAAATGACAACAATGAAAAAGTGCACACCATGGCTTCAGTGTTCTCAGATAAATGCCGAAGTCCGCAGGCTGAAGCTGATTGGCCAGGGAGTCGTTAAGAAGGTAGAAGGTCTTTTATGCGATGTGATGGCTTAGTTTATTGTGTTAACTAAATTATGTGGAACATGTTCAGCTGTCAGCATTCCATTTCTACACAGTAAAAAAAGATACTTCATGTCTCATAATAATGTAGTGCCTCTCTAGACACTGGAAGTGCTCCACAGTGAAGAGGAGATCTCACGAGCCACCACCACTATATAGCACGGCAGCCATTTTGGTCCAGAACACTCTCCACACACCAGCTTGAGGTGGAGAGTGAGATGAGTGAATAAGCCAATTAAATGAGGCGATGATTAGGGGGCCAGATTGATTGAGCCAGGTTGGGAATTTAGCCAGGACACAGAAGTACCCCCGACTCTTTGTAACAAGTGCCACAAAATCAAGGACACAATTATATTAAATATTTTTTTACCTAATACATTATTTAAAATTTACATGGTCACAGAAACCTAATCCTAGGTTAGGTTAATTGGTCACTCTAAATTGCCCATAGGTGTGAATGTGGGCGTGAATGGTTGTCTAGTCTCACAGGTCAGTCTGTGGATGCTTCTCTTAACTAGAGACTGATGACATGCCACCAATTATTGGTCGACTGAAGCCCTGAAATTTCGACTAAAAATCGACTAGTCGTGGGGGGGGGTCAAAACATCGACTCCACTCGTCCATACCCATCTTTACTCGGTTTTCCACACACACAGGTCATTTATTCATTATGTGTGTGTGTGTGCCGTGTGCACACGCAACGGACAAATATTTATAGACGGACAAGCAACAACTTCATTAATCATCATTTTATTTATTTTAATTTGAAAATTGGCCGGATTCTCTCGCCTTTTCTGTGCCTGGCTTCCTGTCTGGTACGATCTGTTCTATCCAGCTTGACAGCGGTGCTTGCGGCGCGAGCGAAAAATAGAATAGATGCCAAACTGAAGCGCTGCAGCGTGCGAGCCTCCGCGGGCGCTCCGCTCCGCAGCGCGGGATGTTTGACTTCCTCCTCAGCGGGGGTGATGTTGTCATATCACGGCGGCTACGGTCGTGTCATCTCACTTTTTTTTTTCTCTCCTCTCATTAGCTCCAAACTCACTTGTCTGCACCGCGATTATGGACCACAGCATAGTTTTCCACACAACAGCCATATAACTTGTGTCATAATTAAACAGTCTTAGTACAGATTAATGGACGCTGCAATCTGTTATTTCACTGATACTGAAAACATTAGATTAGTATTCCATTTATTGTATTTGCCGTTTCTGTGCATACTTTGAAATTGAATCCTGGCGGCGCCACAGCTCTGAAACATTATCATTTGGTACTTTCCTCCTGATGAAATGAAAACGGCAAATAATCGACCAATCAGATTTTGGCCGACTCAAAACGTATTGACCAATAATTCGACCAGTCGACTTGGAGTTTACAGCCCTAATAACGAGCAGTAAGTTACAAGCTGTGTAACCCGTGTTGCTGTGTGTAACTTACTGCGGGGAGTCTGTGTGCAGTGACGAGTAACTTTAGTAGCCTAACGTTACACATTGTGTAGACAGTTACAGTCCGTGTACCGAGACGAGCAGCATGCGGTGAGTCGCGAGTGTTACTCCGTGTAAAGCAAGCAAAAAAAGCATAAAAATGTTGTTGAATCGCGTACGGTGGTGGAGGGGTAGTGGTGGGGTTTCACCGGGCCATACGTCATATTGAGGTGTCGGCCATATCGTTGTAATAACGCAGAAATCCTCTAGGGGGCGATATAAGTTACGCACTATACCTTTAAAATGGTGTGATAACGAAGTTTGTCCAGCAGAGGGCTGTCCATTATTGAACAATTTTAAAAAAGTGTTTACTGTTCTGTGCAAAGACGTTTGGAATGAAATATCATAAAATATAAGATATCCTGCCTCCATTACAGATCTTTGTCACAACTATTTGATACATTCAAACCCTGGCAGACTGACTGACAGATTGTAAGGCAGGTATGAATCACTTGAAATAGACATACTTTGGATTCTTGGGCTATAGGGATCATCAATTCTGAACGCTGGGTCCAGAACTCTGAAAATAACCTGGAATAAAGGAGGACACTCACAAGATTATTTGACTTTTCTTAAAAACAATTTGGTTAAAAACAGTGTGTAACTCTTTAATGCAATGGTTCACAGACTATCTGTAAGTGAGTAGAGTATTGGAGTACCTCTCCTTCGGTGGAAGGCTCAATGTCAGAGTAACGTGAATCACAGATGACATCATCAACCTTCTGCATTGGACCCTGGGAAACAGACGGGAATGAAGTCTCGCAGTCGTAGGCAAAGTAACGATAAACCTGCCAGGTCATCCCAAAATCAGCTGATCGCTCTATCACCATGGCAGCAGGTCGAAATGTCTGACGGGAGGGAAAGATGTTAGAAAACATTAATATGTGACAGTTCTACTGATTCCACTGATAATCAATGCAACAGAAAAAATGAGCACATCGACAGAGGTGCGACAAAGCTTCAGTTGCTGAATAAAACTCAGTTTGTCAAAGTTAAAACCCTAAAACAGCTTTAACATTTAAGAGTGAACTTCCTGTTCCTCCACAGACAGCAGGATGTTTACAACAGTGAATGATACGCTGGCATCACAGTCGAACCATTTTTAGGTGAAAATATAATAATTAAAATAATTAATTAATTAAAATATAAATAATTGTCAGCTGTCCTGAAAATCAAGTTTATTTTATGCAAAACTAACATTTTTACTTAAAGTTTGGGCAAGTTTGAACAGTTAGACTTGTTTGTTGTTTGGTTTCCATAAACTTTATTACACTTTAATTTATCTGTGCTTATCAGTCATTTCACCTCTTCCTCTCTGGCCAATCAGAGCTTAGTATCTCCACTCACACTGACAGCAGTCACCTGGTGACTGTTACACCTGAAGTGTCACACTGTTTGTAACGGTGTGGAGCTCACCTTGAAGGTCATGATGAGGTGTGTGAAGTGAAACTCGGCCTCCAGGTTCAGCTGGATGGTGACGTTCTCCACACCTGCACACAGCAGATCATCACACACTGATACAGAACCATCATCTCTGTGTCGTACGTAGTTCACACTCTTTTTTTTTTTTTTAACAGAGACAGTTATGCCATTGTTAGGTTGTATTCAGAATCAAAGAATTTTATAACCTGATAACTACGACGTTTTTTTTCTGTACCCTGCTCGATTTAGGATGTCTGAAAGGCTTTTGGGAACGCTGCCCACTTTTAGTCCATTATCACTAGAACAAGCAAAATAATCTCTGGTCGAACTTTTTTTCATTGCTGTTCTTCGTCGGCTGCGGGTTAGCGATAACTTGCTACCACTTTTTTTCTATTCTGTCATCTAATTTTTATCCTCATGAGGTATCTGCTGTATGCCACTTAGGTGGGGATGAGAGAAAAAAAAATTGCAATAATCCCTTTAATTTTAACGGCTGAAACTGAAACATCATTTTAATTGATTGATAATTTTAATTGATAATTAACAGTTGTCGATTTAAACTGATTGATTGTGGCAACCCCAGGGTTTCTACAGCTGAAGTTAAGATCAACTCTTTTTGTCTCTGAGCAGACCTCTTGTTTTCATAAATTACCATCAGCTGATTTGCGGTTGTTATTCCTGAACCTGTAAAAACGAGACTGACTGACTGTGGCTGACCTCTGAGCTGATGGTGTGTGTTTGTCCTCACCGTTCTCTGACTGCCACCAGGTCTTCAGTCTGTTCGGAGCAAAAGTTGTGACGACATTCTCAATGCGATGGCCGCTCATCTGATTGGAAAGCTCGTTGTATGGGTCTGCTGAGTCACACACAAAACACTTCTTCTCCTCCTGTTTAGTAAGCGAGAGGGTGGGGGGTGGGGGGGGGGGGGGGGGGGTTTGAAGGGTTGCGACTTTGGTGAATTCCTCAGATTCCTCTCTGCTTTCACTCAGTGGAGATAACAGTAAACTTTTTGACCATGGTCAGGATCTTGAAAGCACAGAAACATTTGGATTTTATACATAAGTTGTCTCACAATAGATTGAATATAGCATTAGAGACACAGAGAAAAATGTTCCAGTCATGTTTGCCACACATGGTGACCAAAGCAAGCTTGTCAACAAATTACTCAACATTAGACAAAAGGTTGCCAGTTTTGTCTTGAGTCACAATTTACCCTTTGTACATCCACATCAGTTCAGTCATTTGCAAAGGAGTTAAAATGTCCTCATTCAAGGAAGCAGGCAGCCAGAGAGGAAACGAGAAGGAAGAAGCCAATGAAGCTGTCTCATTAAATAATATTTGCATTTGTCATTCAGGACTGACTGATATTTGGGCAGCAGAGGGGGAATTAATACAGCTACCTGCAAACTGATGTCAAAATGCATGAAGACAGGTTGGCAGTGTGGAACTGTGACTTCTTGTTCTGACACCGACTCCTTTCATGTTAGAATCTGCTGCACACCTCATCTCCACTGAGCTTTCCTCCCGTTCACCGACCTTTGGTGTTAGACTGTTAGGATCAGCAACTAAATATGTGCAAGACACATGTATGTGCACACACATGCACACACACACACACACACGCACACAGTATTCATCTCACTTTGCAGCATACACACGATTGCACAAGGGGTGTCCAAGCTTCAGTGGAGGTTTACGAATGATGCTTCGAAAGTCTTGTCGTCATATTTTATGACCTCATTACCATTAAAGTGCTGGTTTAGTCTGATGCAATATACTTGCATTAATTTGACTGTAGTATCATTTGTCGGTATTATTATTAGGGACTGAACCCATAAGTCCTTGCCTTCCAGTCAAGGACGCTATTGTAACTGTACTGTTTCTTTCTTATTATACTCCTGCCACTTCTAGCCCAAATTTGACCCCCTAAACATGCTTAAAAACTTACCACATTTGGCATCACCATCAGGCCTGGTGAAAAATTTTATAAACCTAAAGATTAACCCCAAAAGAACCCAAATGTGCTCTCTAGCGCCACCTAGAACACTAAAATGGCCACTATGTGCTGTTGGAATGTTGTAGAGAGATCAAACCAAAACTTAATTGTTCATCTCATCAAGACCTAAAAATTACCCACTAATATGGACTTTTAGAAGACTAGCCAGAGAGCTAAAAGAGATCCAAATAAAACATCAAATCAAACCCCTGACCTAAATTCAACAGGGAGGTTGCAATTTGCATTTCAAAATAAGATTTTGGCCCCAATTTTGGTCTTGTATCTATCTTTCCCTCACTCCATTGAGGACATTAATCGTATCAGTTGGAAATGCTAATGCATGACTTAGGACACACTGATGATGAAAAGTTCCTGAAACTTTGTCATTAATCGAACGGTTTGGGTTTTATAAGCCGTCAAAGTTCGAATCCCAAATCCCATCATCTGCCTCTTCTAAAACGCCCTGATTGCACACCTCAAACAAGTGGCGATTGTGGCTAAACCGTGAGTCACATTGACAAACGACCAGATGTACAGCGCCACAAGGACTTGCCGATCAAGATGATCTACGTTTTGTGGAGATAATTTCTTAAACATGGCCGCTACAGCGAGAGACAAAAATGGTGCCACCTGGTCTCTTCCAGGGATTTTAAGCGTCAGTTATAATGGCCGCAAATGGGAGAAAATCATGATCTTGTGACGAACTGAGGCCCGTTCAGTCTAAAGTATAAGTTTGACTGCTTTGAAACCCACATAGATGGAAAGGCAACGAATTTTCCTATCCAGATATGATTAATTTATGTAGGCTTTGGCCAAAGCTGTGGGATCTGTGAGGAGGTTTTTCCCAGATTTTAAGTTTGCCTTTCTCCCCTCTCGAACTCTAGAGGTCATGTGACTCACTCTAGCCTGGAGAACATTCTGCAATACACACCCATTATAAAATCTGAAGAGGAACAAAAAAAGCTTTACTGCTAAAACTCTAATATCTCAATAATGGTAAAAGATAGCAAAAACATGTAAATACAAGATTTATAGGTCAAAGTCCTTTGATCCATTTAAAGTTTGAATGAAATCCATGGTTATAACTATATGGAAGCAGTGAAAGTTCAAAAAGGTGTGGGTTTGATCACTTTCTCCATTGAAATGAATTAGAATTCATCTGTGTCTGGCTGCAGCTGCTTCTGATATCCACACAGCTGCCAGTACACGTCAGTCAAAATTTGACTGGGTCACGTGGGACTACCCCTGACTTTCAAGGCCCAAAAAACTTTCAAAATGAAAGCCCTTATTTTTTTTAAAAATAACCCTAAAAACCTTCAAAATGGATATTTTATGAACATTTAATGGGCTGGAGGCCATGACCGGGCCTACCCGACGGGCCAGAGTGCGAGGTCCCGACCAACGCTGCTTGCAGCCTTAACTCTGTTTTTTTGTTTGTTTGTTTTTTAAATTAATATGATTAGTAATCGCATTGATTATAAATATGATGTTTTCCCTCAGCTGGCCATCCTGTCCCAACATAAGGTAAAAGTGGAGAGGTCATTTATCTGACACTCACTCATTAACTCTTTCTTCAGCTCGATAAATGATCCGGTCTCACTAATCGAGCTATTGATCCATGGAGAGGCAGAGGTGCCCAGTGAGGTTATAGATGGTTGTAAAAATCTACAGGATGTTTGTTCTCCTTTAATTGAATCAGTGGCTCTCACTTAAAGCTGTAAAGCTGAGGCATTTTGTGTACTTGAAACTGTGTCAGTGAAACTTCAGCTGTCACTAACCCACCAGTTCCACTGAAAGCATGATAACAGTGTTTCATCCTGATTCCTCTGAGTGATGATGGATAAAAACCTGCTCAGAGTTGTTTTTTCTTCCACTTCTTGGCTGTCTGATGCAACCACACAAATAAACTGAAAACAAAACCTGCATAAACCTATCAAAAATCCCTCAGGAAGCTTCTGACTTTGTAGTTTAATGAAAATAATTGAAATGAAATTGGGCTTATCATTGTTTCCCAGAGCACACACACGTGGATAAACACATTGTAAAAACAGCAGCTTCCAGTAAAAGATAACTGTGGTGTAACTGCTGCTTTTCTATAAGCAGAGAGGCAGCAGTGTGTCTGCACTGAGGCGAGACAAGCTCTCTGAAGGAAAGCACATTAAATTACACCCCCCCCCCCCCGCTCTGTTTCCAATTTCCTCTCTTTAGTGACTTAATGCAGTTACAAAGTTTGGCTGGGCAGGTGTGACGTGTGATGAGCGACCTATTTCAGTCCAAACAAAAACATGTCATGGCATGCTTCAGCCTGATTTCAACGGTGCACTTGAATTAATACTCCTGGGGGGGGCAAACAGTCACAAAGCTGCTTCAGCAGTGACTCCACCCACACACACACAGAGGAAGCCTGTTTCTGACAGGGTAAATTACCTGAGTCTCATGTTCATTATTCCAGTTAAAGCTCCACATTATGAATTCTCATTCGTACATTTTGTCAGCGTTTCACAACAAGAAGGATAACTGAAGCTTTGAGGTGCTGAAATGAACTCAGCTGATTTTCTGGGTTTGTTTCAGCTTAAAACACAGGAGATCCACACTTCCTGTTTCCCACTTATCAAAACCGTGAATTTCTCCTCATTGGCAGCCTGCTGGGCCCTGGGAAAACTGCAATAATGAAGAGGAAAAAAGGGAATAAAAGTAGTCTTCAGAATTAGATATATTTGTACTTTGAATGACCTTCAAAGTCATTAATGGTCTTTCATCGCTTCTTGTCTGACTCCTTGGCTTCCAAAAGGCTGTCCAAAAAGCAGCCGTCTGACTCCCAATCACCAGCCGATGACGAAACCTTGATCACGTCTCCCATATTTTAATTTTCTTGTGAAGTATTTTGAGTTTAGCTGACAGCTCCAGAATAGGAGAGAAAATCAAACTCAGAATGATAAGAAGCCTTGTATCTGAGTTTCCCATGTATGTGAATTATTCAGCAGCGATTTGAACAGGTAAATAAGTAACCATAGCAACTAGAGTTCAAGCTGAAGGAAAAGAAAGGCTTTCAAATTAATATGTGGTTCTAAAATCCAGTTCATTGGAGTTTTCTTTTTGAAAAGAGATCAAAAGTGTGAGAGTGCAGGGGTCTCCGGTGTAACGAGTGTTTCAACCTCAAGTGCATCAGGGTTAGGCTTAGGGCTAGGAATGATTCTGTCCCAGGTTGTCTGATTCATACAGGCAGCTGATCACTGTGAACATGATCAGTAGAAGAATTTTCCAGTGCTTTATACAACATGTAAAAATCCATTTGGTAGAATATTTTGTATATTTAAAGATTTATCTTTATTATTTATCTTGAATTTATCAGCAGCTTATTTCAGAGTTCTCTGATGGACACTGTCAGTTTGCAGATCACGCCATGAAGCAGCTGATGCCAGACTGACGCCGCGTAGCCACAGCCTGCTGCCAGCCTTAGCGTAGCTTAGCTTACAGTTAGCTAGTTGGCTGCCCCTGCCTTGCATTACTTTTGGCTAATAGAAAGAAACCTTTCTACTAGCCAAAGAATCAACTTCCCCATAACTTGCATGATGTCACGCCCTGTGCTTTGTGATGTCATATGCCCCCCCGGACATGTTACCTGGACTCAGTTGCATAAAAAACGATGTCAGCCTGTGCACAGTTAACATGTTAGTATGAGACATTTATTTGACCACCTCCTCCTGAGGCTGTCGGTCAGGAGCTCCAGCCTCACGCTGCTCATCACAGCATTGGCTGTGTGAACACGACCACTGACACAGAGACAAACAAGGGAGCACTGAAGGGCCTGCAGCGTCAGCACATAGGAAACTCTGCTGAACCTCCGTCTGAAAATGTTCTTCAACTTCTTTGATCCTTTAGCGAAGCCAAAGAGTCCACGGCTTCAGCACCTCATGAGTTTTCTATCACTGTAACCTGAGACACTTGTTGACAAAACAACACACGTGAAGACTTCATGCGTGATGTAATGATCTGCCGTGGGTTAACATTACTCCAGAGAGGGTCTTAGCATGTTAATTAAGGTGTTATTTGTGTAAATGTTTAATGTTACTCACATTACAAATGATGCGAGCTCCCCTCCAGGCTGTCGCGTGCTCTCGTAAATCATCCTGAACAGTGACATATT
The DNA here is from genome assembly GCA_029874485.1 of Naso brachycentron. Classification (NCBI taxonomy): domain Eukaryota; kingdom Metazoa; phylum Chordata; class Actinopteri; order Acanthuriformes; family Acanthuridae; genus Naso; species Naso brachycentron. The sequence goes on from JAQFJA010000023.1 coordinate 27,425,371, forward strand.
TTACGATGTCCGCTTCCAGCTCCTCCGTCAGTAACATTAAAGTTATTTTGTTTTTAGTTTCCTATAGTAACTCCAGGAGATTCTCTTAGCAGGAGCTAACATGGACAGCAGCTCTCGGTGTCCTCGTGTAATTCCTCTTCAACTGCCCGCAGCAACTCCGTGTCAGACGCTCGTATAACTCTAATGTTACGTCTTGGTAAACATTCCGTCATTTTGTCCAGTGACTGTGTAACATTAACGTTACTTCATTAGTGGATAACCTAGCTGCAGCTGATAACAATCTTGCAGCGTGTTGGGTGATGTGGGTTTTTTCCCAGAGTTCTTTGTGTGTGTGTTCATTTGTGTCCATTTATGTTGAATCTAATGTGTTCTGATTGGTTTACAGTTCATAATGTATTTAGCTAAGTTTGTGTGTTCTTGTTTAGTTTAAAATAATCTCTTTTATTTCTACACCATGACCGAGAGTGGTAGCGTGACCAAGGACTTCCCTTCTGTTCTCTTGTTATTCACATGCAGGGGCAATAGGGTGATAAACACAGAAATTACATTTTTCGCACAAACATATTGTCTATCAAGATGATGCCTGATGGGAATTTTTTGTCACGTCACCTAACCCTAGTTGGTGGCGATATGCCCCATTCAGCTGGTTTGCTGATGGACCGTCTTCTGGTTGAGCTAACAAGCTACAGACATGTTAGCAACAGTAACAACATCAACTGTTATATTTCCAACTGAATGACATCAGCACATGTTTCATGTCTGTGTGAACAGCTGTGTGATTTTTGACACAAACTGCGGGAATCAGCCCCGTGAACTGTGTGTCCCTCCAGCAGCCCCACCTGCTTATAAACTACAATAACTAATTTCCTGTGCTTGTTCCAGCACCTGCACACACCTGTCCCTTCCCCTCTGTCTGTCACCCCACCTCTCTCCCTCCCCTCTCCTCTGGGAGAAGTGTGATAGTGTGTCACCCCTGGAGTGGATGGTTGAGTGTGGGAGGAGCTTTCATGGAGCACAGTCAGTATGAGGAGAGCTTTGTTTCTGTGAGCTGTCAGCTGCGCCGGGTTCTCGCCCACCAGCCTGTCGCTCCACCCCACGTCTGCAGGGTCAGCCAGGCATGATGAGCAGCTGCTGCATCCTGAGCCTCATTCTTCTCTTAGCTGCTTTCTCCGCTGCTGAAATGCTAACATGATGCCAACACAATGCTATCAGCTCCATCCAGCATGTTGGCAGCTGGTAGCTGCGGCCAGTCTAAGAATGCTCCAGTGTGTGCAGATGTTTGTTACTGATGACAGAAGAGACGTGGCAACAGGAAGACCTCTGCGTGTGTGTGTGGGTTTGGAGGAGGCTCTGTGCTGGTATGGGTGTGGCGGCAGCCGGCGTGTTGTGATGCACTGTTGTACACAGAGCAGCAGCAGCTGTGTTAGCTGATTAGTTTGTACAGGCCGGTTTCTCTGCTTTCAGCTCGGAGTGCTTGGTTAGATTCTGTCATAAAACACTTTTGGGGCCCGCCTCATAGCAAGAAGGACCTGGGTTCAACTCCCGGCTGGGGCAGGGCCTCTCTGCATGGAGTTTGCATGTTCTCCCTGTGTTCTTGCAGGCTTCCTCCAGGTGCTCAGGTTTCCTCCTCCATCCAAAACATGTGCAACTCTATCTCCAGTCAGTAACCTTAACCAAGGTACTGGCTAAGATCCGGAGTTGGTATGTGACACATAAAGTACCCACCTAGTACTACCCTGATTAAAACACAACTTGCACGTAACACACTCATCCGGATATTTCCCTACAAACAAAGACGGACTGAACATGTGCGTCTGTCCTCCTCTTTGGTCTGACCTAAAAATCTCATCATCTGTTGGATGAATTGTGATCAAATGAGCTTCAGACGTTCACGTTCCCCTCAGGATGAACTGTGATGACCTTGTTGATCCACTTACTTTTCATCTAGCACCATCATTTAAATGTGTCTAAGGAGCCATTTACACTGCAACAGTTTTTGCATAAAACACTGAGCTTTTGTTGTAGCTTTTCTTTTACACCACTACACCACGTCTTGCAGGGGGCCTGAAAACACAAACTTCTGAAACCGGGTTCCAGGGTGTAAATTTTAAAAACGCCACCCTGTCGCTGATGCGTAAATGCAGGCAATGCAAAGATTCTGTGAAAGCAGTGATGTCATGGCCCCACCTCACGCATGTGCATTATGTTTTCAGTCAAATAGCCATGCGTGAGTCGGAGGACAGCAATGACAACAATGGCAGACAACCGAGCTGTGTTTGTGCTGCTGAATTTATGAACACTCCTCCAGCAAAATGTAGATTTGTTGTACAACTAAATTCTGAGAGTCGGTCAAAATAAGACTGCCATCTTATAATCCTCACATGTGGTGTTTGTGTATATTAGTTCAACGCTACATTATAGCTCACTTAGCTCCATTTTAGCAACACCAAGGAAACAGTCACATCACGCCATCTGCTTTAGCCATTACTTTTACAGTTTGTGTTGTCATTAGTTACACTGATGTTATGTTTGTATGTTATATGTTTGTTTGTATGTTATACTGGCTGTTTGTGTAAACAGCTAACATTCAGTGTTACTTACCAGTCAAATGATGCAAGTTCAGCATCACATCACATCTGTGTCTCCTCCAGGAGCTGTCTGTAGCATTGGAAAGCCATGCTAATACTAACTCTTGTCTGGCCTTTTGTCACATCGCTCCTCCTCTCGGCTGCAGTCTTCGGTTTCATTGCAGGAGCTTTTGCTTGTGATGGTGATAAAGGTCGTTTTCCAGAGACTTCTGTGATCGTTGTTATTTAGCTAATGTTAGCATGCTACTAAGATGGTGAACATGGTAAACATAACCATGTTAGCTTTGCCCTTGTGACCATGTTAGCATGCTGATGTTAGCATTTAGCTCAAAGTTCCTCACAGGACTGTGACACATTGCTGCTGCATGCGCTGTTAGCAACAGAAAAGAGACGACTCATTTTCATTGCTTTGAGGTCGAGACCTCAGACCCCATTTACACTTGGTATTAAAATGTGTTCTATATCTGGACATGATTAAGGAAAAACGCATGTTTATGCAAGGTGTAAATGCGTCCTGAGTGGAATGTGATCAGATCCGTCTGACCACATCTGGAGGTAGTCTGGCTCACATTGTGTTTGGATCTGAGGAAGGTGAGAACGCAGTTCGTACAACTTGCTGGCACTGGGCTTGTAGTCCATTTTCCCGCCGGTGGTACGTGGTGGTGCAACATACACATTACATTATTTGCCCACCGACCTCAACATCATTTTGCTGTTGCTCGGGTGGTCACCTTATTAAAAAACAGATCTACAGTCGGCGAGAAGTGATGACAAGGTTAGGCTATTAATAAT
>JAQFJA010000023.1:27589260-27604308 GCA_029874485.1 Naso brachycentron
AGGGTGGCATAGCGTGTAGATGAACGGGGGAGTATGATTTAGCCTGAAAAAAAAATTCAGTCAAAAGATTTTTTTTTGCTTTAATCCATGTGATGATATCAGTATATGGTTCACCACTTTGGTGAAGTTTGATTGTAGATTTGGCAAAATAAAAAATGTTGTGCATACAGCAGGATCTACGGTAACACATTCCATGTCATCAAGACATTTCTCAACAGTTTGGAACAGATGACATGCAGCATCTAAAGAATGTTCCTGTCAAGTTTGGCAGCAGGAAGTTGTCCAGGACATGCTGAGAAAGTTTGAGCTCTGTAGGACGTTTGGGTGATTTTTTGAATTTTGGAGTGTGACATGTATGGAAATTTAGATTTTTTGTAATAAGCCACGCCCACTTTAATCAATCATTATGAAATTTTATGCATAGACTGAGTGATGACTTTGAATTGATGCATCTGTTTACGAGATATAAACTTTTCACTTTTTTGGTGCCCCCTAGAGGTGAAATGCAATTTATTTTATCAATTCTTTTCAAAAAAACACTTCTTAACATTTGTCTAAAGTTTTGTGTTGATTTGATGAAAAATTAATTTTTTACAGCCAATTTGGTGTTAACGTACATTTCAGAAAAAAGTTAATTAGCAGCTAAATCGCTCATACTTGCTTCAATCCATTATCCTTGTAAGAGTTTCATTTGTATCAGTCTAAATATTATTCCCCACAAGGTTTCATGGAATTTTATCAGAATCTCTAGGACGAGTTGCAAAAAACAGATTTAGCTAAAATTCGAAATGGTGGAAATCTTTCCATATGCAAAGGGGCGTGGCTTATATTGATAGATTTGACTGGATCCCTGGTGTCAAGGAAAAAAAGAATTTTGTTGCTGATACTTACGATTAAGGAGTTATTGTCCTAAACATAAAAGTTCTGATATAGCACCACCATCTGGTCTAATTGGTTTGTTTTTCGTTGCCTGAATAGTGAGTACATTTTGCAACTAGCCTGCCAAGTTTTGTGTTTCTAGGCCTTATGGTTTTTGCTGCCCAGACACTTTTAGCAGAGAAGAAGAAGCAGAAGAGGACAAAGAAGACGAAGAAAAAGAAGAAGACGAAGAACAAAAGCAACAGGGTTCCTGCAGTTTCGCTGCCTGGACCCCTAATAACATCAAAGACTGACATGACTGGAGTCTGACTGGTGGTGGCTGTTGACATGCTCATGCCTTATAGCGTGTTATATGCTGAGTCATACGTGTATGCCTGTGTGGCGTCAGTGGAAGCAGTGAATGAATGGAGGTCGTGTCTCCCTCCCTCACAGCTGATAGCTGTTATTAAAGTTCTTATCAGAGCCTCTTTCAGTGAAATGTTCTGTATTAAGTGACAGAGATTTTCAGACTTGCAGCTCGGTGACGTCATTCTGCTGACTGTCTGTCTCCTGATTGGCTGTAGCTTCTTTTATTAAAAGCAGTTACAATCTGCACAGATTGTCGATTCACTGGGTTTTATTTTCGGCTGTCGGCTCTTCAGTTGCTAAATGCTCCACAGAGTTTCACAGCTTTAATCTGAAAACAGAGCAGGAAGATTGTGTCTGAAACAATGAGCCGTAGATTTAGCTGATAATTCACCACCAGACACACACACACACACACACACACACACACACACACACACAGTTATTTTGACTTCACAGCCTGTAGCTGCTTTGAAATGTTTTGTTTCATCCAGACACCAAACCTGAAGACATTCAGCTGACTGTGATAAGAGCAGAAAATATTCCCGTTCAGAGGCTGAATCAGGGATTTTGCTTGTTTCTCTATAAATTGTCTCTAACAGCTGATTATCAGAATAGTTAGTAATTTTCTCAAGTGATCAGCTGATGGGTGCAGCCCTTGTTCTCCGTAGACAAGCATGGATGTCAGGTTCAGTCAAGTCATGTGACTTCGTTGACCACAGTCAAACGTCTTGTGTGGGAGCGTGGTTCATCGTTTGTGTGTTTGCAGGGCTCCAGATGATCACACACGTCTGCTGGTCAGCACACCGAACAAAGCTCTGTCTCAGTCCTTTGAGAACCTTCTGGACGACAACAACTTCGGCCTCATGCAGGTAAGAAACTCCAAGACCTCACACGCAGTCAGTGACGTGATGTCGTTAAGAAAATCAACATTTGGCCAAACATTTTCTAACAGCCACAGATGAAGTACTGTAGCGTGCTGTAGGCCGGCATCGAACACTGTGACGCTGTTGACCAACATCCTGACGGACACAGTGTGAGACAGAGTTTAAGCTCCTCCTTCTGCCTGCAGAGTTTGATCGTTCTGGATCGTTTCACCGTGACTTGTTGAGTTTTAGGCCACGTTTACATGAACAACCGAAAGCACTGTAGTGTGCATGCCAGGCCAGTAGTTGGCACTGTAAGTTTGTAATGACATACCATTGGAGCTGCTTAATGTTGTGTACTTCCTGTTGCTGCTAAGCCCTGAGCAGCCACAAATGAAAGAAATTCAGACATAGATTGACTTCTAACATTATTCTACCGACACTTAAATTCAGCTCAACAGACTGTCGTCATATTCGACCTGCCTTCCGTGCACTGCAGAGTGTTTGATCAGAGTTTGGTGGTGGCTAGAGCGAAATATATTGACTTGCGGTAGCATTAGCATTAGCATAGTTACCGCTTTTACAGGCTTTGTGGTTTGCCAGTTTACACACAAGGTTGCTTTTTTTTAAAAAAAAAAAAAAAAGATTGCACTCTGAAACCCGGTTTCAAAAGTTTGTGGTTTCAGAGGCACCAGCACGCCGTTGTCATGTGAAAGGAAGACCGAACCACGACGAAAGTGATAAAATAGTGTTCATGTGGTTTTGGATTGGAGTGAAGTGTCACTTCAAAATAAAGTTCTGATGTATGAAACGTTTCAGCTAAATTCAGACAGAGCTGCAGAGTGAAAGTTCCACTTCAGCAGCGATGAGTCGTTGTTACTGTTTGTCTCCAGCAGAAGTTCAAAAAGGACCCGTATGTCACCACGCTGGGGGGCTTCTCCAAGGTCACCAACTACATATATGATGCTTTCCGGGGCACAGAGGAGCAGCACCAGCGCCCCCCCGAGGAAGTGGCTGACCTGCTGGGTGAAGTCATCCCGGGCCTGGAGATCAACCAGCAGGAGGAGCCTGGCTTCGAGGTCATCACGCGAGTAAGAGGAAGCATCAGCATCACATGACACTTTGTATCAGATCTCTTGATTAGGTAAAACCTGATGACTGGCTGAAGAAGATGTTTGTGTAAGTCTTGAGTAGCACAAGTGAGAACAAGGCTTTAGCAACAAACTGGACTGGCAGGTCTGATGAGTTGTCTGTCATCACTTCCTGTCATGTGTTCTGTATTCAGCACAAACAGGAAGCACCTTTAAAACTGTGTCACCTTTGTACCTGTCAGATCGACCTGGGCACGAGGCCTCAGGTGACGAGGAGGGAGCCTCTGTCAGCGGAGGACTGGACCAAACATCAGGATCCAGAGGGGAGGATGATCGACGTCACGCGCCTCAAACACGCCATCTTTAAAGGGGCATGTAGTCTGGATCGTCATATGAGTTGTGTGTAAAGTGCCTGCGTGCCGTCGGTCTCGTTCTCATTGTGTGTCGTCATGTGACCTTGCAGGGACTCTGCCATGCTGTGAGGAAAGAAGCCTGGAAGTTCCTGCTGGGATATTTTCCCTGGGACAGCACACTGGAGGAGAGGAAAGCCCTGCAGAGAGCCAAAACGTACGGCAGCTCACACCCTCTACTCTTTCTCTGCCAGGTGTACTCAGTGGCCACTTTATTAGGTACACCTGTGCACCTGCTCAGTAAAACTGCTCAGCACATGAAGGTCTGCTGACGTGTGTGTGTGCATGAGCTGCTGAGTTCACAGAGCATGATGAGTGGGTGTCGGCTTGTGGATGGACACGCTGTCGGTGAGCGGTCAGAGAAGACAGTACCTGTAGGAAGCAGGTGTTCGCACACATGAGCAGCTCGGCCGCTGTCGGCTCATCCAACCCTAACCCTCGTGGAGTCCAGGCTGCTCTGAGAGCAGTGTGCTGCACGAGCAACAGCTGTTCCTAATAAAGTGACCACTAAGTTTATCACCCGCAATCAGAACTGCAGAATCTTTATGACTCGTGACAGCTGAGTTAAAATGATTTTTCAATCAATCAGTGGAAAGAGGAAATGATCACTCAGATTAATCTGCAGCTTTTATCTTAATCTTTTTCTTTTTATTTAAGGTTATAAAAAAATAAGTTTGTTATTCTAACAGGGTCGTCACTGAATCGATCAGAAAATTTATCTGTGAATCGTCTCTGTGTTCACTTTTCTAGAATCAGTTGACTTGTAGATGAAAGAAACAGATGGATCAAAAGTTTCATGAGATGATCACTGATACTGATGACTCTGTGTGTGTGTGTGTGTTGACAGTGACGAGTACTTCAGGATGAAGCTGCAGTGGAAGTCGGTCAGCGAGGAACAAGAGAGGAGGAACTCCAGACTGAGAGACTACAGGAGTCTGATCGGTGGGTCACAGACATCATCGAGTGTTAAAGTGTGTCCGACAGTCAGCAGCTCCTTCTGTATTTGCTGTCTCGGCAGAATGTGTGTGAATGTGTGCACGAGAACGTCAGGGAGAAGTGAAAGTAAAATTCAGATGTGTTCAGAGACGAGTTTCACTCTTCGCGCTCTGTTTTTTGCAGAGAAGGATGTGAACCGAACAGACAGAACGAACCGCTTCTACGAAGGCATCGACAACCCGGGGCTGGTCCTCCTCCACGACATCCTCATGACCTACTGCATGTTCGACTTCGACCTGGGTGAGACGTCAGGTCACAGATTAAACTCCGCCCCGTCACAAAGCTCCCTCATGTGTTTGCTGTGTGACCGATAAAACCCCCACTAAACACAGAAACAGACTGAGGGAATGATTGATGATGTCATCAGTCATGAGACTCATTCTGTTCATGACATCATCGTCCTGCTTCTGTTGCTGTAATGGGATGGAGCCACCTGCTGTTCATGTCTGTTCATGTCCGTCAGACATTGAGTCACATTGAAAAGATTTTCAGAGAAACTTGGAGCTCGGTGTTTGTGTCGTCTCACTGAACTCTTTGTGTCGTCTCAGGTTACGTTCAAGGGATGAGCGACCTGCTGTCCCCCATCCTCTACGTGATGGAGAACGAGGTGGACGCGTTCTGGTGTTTTGTCTCCTTCATGGACCAGGTGGTGAGTGGAGTTCATGTGAAAAGTGAAGCCACACAGCAGTTTCCTGGAGTGTGAGGGAGTTGCTCCTGCTGCTGTCTGTGTGACCCAGTCTGATCTCTGTGTGTGTGTGTGTGTGTGTGTGTGTGTGTGTGTGTGTGTGTGTGTGTTCAGCATCATAACTTTGAGGAGCAGATGCAGGGGATGAAGACTCAGCTGATTCAGCTCAGTACTCTGCTCAGACTGCTGGATTTGGCCTTCTGGAACTACCTCGGTAAGAACCAGACACTCATTACCATCATCACCACCATCATCATCACCTTGTCACACACCTTCACTGACCTCCTGTCTTTATTTGTAGTTGGCGGACATTTGCAGGTCCTTCTTTAATGTGGTAGACAGGAAGTGATTTCAGATTGTGAAGGAGTGCACATGTTGAACTCTCATATAGGGCTGGTGTGACGCATCAACGTAATCAATTACGTAAATACGTCAATTCAATTCTGCAGCCTGCAGCTCCAGCTCAGCCCTGCTGTGTTTTTACACAACATTCCCTTTGTTAAATACCATAATCATATTTGAAACCCTCAAACACACTGATTTCAGAAAAAAAATTGTCGGGAAATAGGTCATACAAGCAGATGAACGGGGTTTATTTCAGTCCGTATTTGTAAGGACTTTTAATGTGAAAGTATACCGGAAGTGGTTTTCATGTCCGTAAACAAGGATAAACCCTTTCATTGTAGTGCCATGCCAGTAAATGTGTAATGTGTAATGTGCGCGTGTCGCGGTAAAAATAGGCGACACTCCGAATCTCTAGATGACGCACAGCAATGTCAACGAGTTAGCCGCACCGGTGTGGCTAACGTTAGCAGCGCAGTAACTAACTGATTACCACCACAGACTAACCGACTAACTGACCGACTGACTACTGAAACTACTGATCTGATGAACTACCAACCCACTCACCGCAGAGGGGAGGAGCTGTACAGGTATCCCTTAAGTGACGTGTTGTGCGTTTGTTAACAAAATAAAAGTTGCTTATTTTTTCTAAAAAAAGAAAACGTTTTTCCTCTGCATTTTTAGCCCATGTGTTTTTAAAAACATCAAATCCTGCATTAACTTTTCCAATGGTCATGTGGACCTGCATTATGCTCTTTAAGCAGCAAATTCTGCAAATCAGAGACAGCATGTCATCGCCGTCCTGGCGCTCGCACATAGCGGTGGTTGTGCTGCTGACAGCAGCGGGAGCAAGACGACAGCGGAAGTCCTGCTGACTTTTTGTCCCCACCCAAACCTGATACACATATATATCAGGATCATGAACAGGAGGAACGTGTTGCCGTTGGTACTGATTGATTTTCTGTCGTTAAATGTTTGTTCCCCCTGCATCACTGCTGCTGTTTGACGTCACCTTAACGTCACGTTACACCACGTGTCATCTCACGTTGTTCTTCGGCTGTTTTACTCTAATGGCCAAGAACAAACTGTGCTAGTTGGTAAAGTGTTGAAAGCCAGAGATTCCCAGTAAAGACTGGGCTGTTTTTTGTTGGGGAATAACGCCCTGCGGTGCATACATAGTCATATTTGTTTGTCAATGATTGAAGATGATCGAGTAAAATATCAAAATATAAATGAAAAGTTTTAAAATTTTATTTTGAGTAAATTCGTTGTTATATTAATTGAGTAATAATCAATAGTTTAATGGATAAAAAAAATAATCGTTAGGTGCAACTCTACTCTCATTGGCTGTTAAGCAGCCAATGAAGAAGAAGAAAGACAAAGGCAAATAAGAACTTTAAATTGAGTCATAAGGTGTTTTTTCGAACCGCAGGAACCTTAAACTATTAAGGCCAATTCATACTTTCTGCGTCTGCGTGTCTGCATGGGTCAACTCTGGTATGTGTGATGTAAAAACCATCATTGACCCATGTCCGCGAGGGTCTGTGCGAACCCCTCTGTGGATGTCCGTTTGCAGCCCAGAATTTGTGACCGCGGGACTGTCTGCTTTGGCATGCATGGCATGCCCACTGTGCATGCTCTTTCACGTGTGTGAATAAAGCAATGTTTTGACTTCACTCATAACTGTCGATACACTGATTCACAGCAACAATATAAACTGAAAGAATTCTCATTTTGTTCAATAACAACAAAAAAGAATATAAAACGTCCCTCTCAGGTAAGAATGTGCTCTACCTTCATGTCTGCAGAACCTGTATTTTTCCTCCTGTTGTCTCTGGATGACACAGATTTAGTTGTAGCTGCAACATTAGTAATGTCAGTTTGGCTAATAATGATAAAAGAAAACAAGTGGAGGCACTAAAACTTCTTCTGTTATCTTTTGTGTGTTCTGCTGTGGTCTGCACGCTGCATATGGCCAGACTGTTGTTTTAGTACGAATGAAACTGCTTTTCCAGTCCCCACGAACAGACAAGTCCGTGGAGGTCCACGGGCGAGTGGTGCAGAAAGTATGTTTGGGCCTTTATAGTTCTTAGAACTACGTTTGGAGGAACTATTTTAGCTCCAACTCCAGAGTAGGTACTTTCACCGCACATGAGGAACCGTAGTGAAGTAAGTGCACGTTGATCGGTTGAACTCAGGAGCCAGTATCTGCAACCGCCGTTTTAAAAACCGGCAGCTCTATGAACACGACAACACAAACTACAAACCAGAGCTCGTAACAAGATCGCCGTTGTTTTGTCATCGTATCATCTCTGAGATTTTATGGCGTTCAGTACAAGATTCATGGTACGTTATCATCACGTAAGTGGTAATGCAGTAACGTTAGCTTTTATTTGTTGTTGTTGTAAAGTTATGTTGTAAGTCCCTTAGAAGTGATGGTAGTGTACCAACTGCCGGCCAGTTTATGTAGTTTTCGTAGGAGGTTCCCATTTGTGGTGTGCATGCCAACAGATAAAAAGCCTTTAAAGGTGTTTAGTTCCCTGGGAACTCATCAGTGGACAGTTCTCTCAAAATGTTCCTGTAACTGTTTGGTCTGAAAACACCTATACATTAACTCTTAAAATACATAACATTTGTAACAAATTCACACAATTAAAACCTGATTACAAAAAAAACCATTTTCTGCTCTCTAGTAAATCTTCTACCAGCTTCAGCTTAAGCAGTTCTTCTGCAGAAAAATCAGCAAAATACAACATCTCTCCTGAGTGTTGTTGCCATGGTGACAGAGTTGTCTCACCAGCTAAAAAAAAAGCTCGTGACACCACCAGTAGTCCCCGACACAGTATCTTTCTGTATTTAAAAAAAACTCTATCCTTAGAGCTGCAGCTTCACATTAAAATCATTTAACTGGCAAAACACAAGCTTTTATTTTGAAGTAGGCTAGTCACGGGAAATACAATGTGTTCAGTTAGCTTAGCTAGCTGACCGCAATCGATCATCAAAAATGTGTTTGTGGAGTAAAAAAAACAATCATTCTCAGCGTTTGTTGGCAGCAGATTAGTTTCAAATCTGTCTGGGAGAAGTTTGAAAGGGTCTGTGAAAATTATGGAACAAGAAGGAGCTGTTGATGAAGAGCTGCAGGTAACCGATAAACTCCTCCTCTTTCATTCAAGTGAAGTCACTGCTTTTTGTGTTTTGCTTCAAAAACTGATCCTCTGCCTGGAGGGCAGTCACGTAATGTGTGTTTGCTGCACCGCCGTTTAACAGCAGGACCACCGACGACCGTGGCAAACCACCTCCTGAGAACGTTCTGCATCTTTGGCTTTGACTTAAACTGGTACGAAAATGAAGCTTTGAAATCTTCGTCATGCCTCAGTCCAGTCGGTGTTGGATGTGTTGTAGCCAGTTTCGGTATCTGTCCCTAATATACAAACGGTAAATAAGCGTGTGCAGGCTGTGCTGGAGCGGCACGTTAGTACTTTGTTGAGATGTTGAAGAAGCAGTGAGAGCTTTCAAACATTGAAATGAGCTCTTGCATGATGTTTCGTCCTGTAATCTGTCACCATGTGTTTGCTCTGCAGAGTCTCAGGATTCAGGTTATCTGTATTTCTGCTTCCGCTGGCTGCTGATCAGATTCAAGAGGGAGCTTAGCTTCCAGGACGTCCTGCGACTGTGGGAGGTGACTCCACACACATGAACCCTCTCAGCCTCTGTACTCTCCCCTGCTGTCCCTCTACAGAAAGATCCAAATGATGTCACTGCCCATGTGACTGTGACATCATAGGTTCAGCTTCACTTCTTGCTGCCTCAGAGAAACACAAACTGAAGCTGATCTTCATCCAAACTTTAAAAATCTTCCATCGGTTAATCAGTTCGGTGATTAGCTCATCAACAGCAACTGATTGAGCAAATCCTTTGGTTATTGATAGACAGATTGATTCATTCTAAAAACAAAAACAAAGATTCAATGACTGTGGCTTCTGACGTGTGAAGATTTGAAGCTTGTTTGTGTCAAACGTGAGGGAAAACCGACAGTATTTTGTGACTGTAAGCTTCAGACATTTGAACGTAGAGCTGAACCAGGTCATGTGACCCACATGTCCAGCCGTCTCTAACTGTGTGTCCTCCTCAGGTGATGTGGACAGGTCTTCCCTGTCAGAACTTCCACCTGCTGCTCTGCTGTGCCATCCTGGACTCAGAAAAACAGAAAATCATGGAGGAGAACTACGGCTTTAACGAAATCCTTAAGGTGAGCTTGTGTTGCAGTGTGTTGCTCAGCGTGGCCGCAGTATGTGACTGTTCACGTGCACGCCGCTGACTTCAGTCACAGTGAACCTGAACGCTTCAAATTCTCTCTGCAGCACATCAACGAGCTTTCCATGAAGCTGGATGTTGAAGAGATGCTTCAGAAAGCAGAAGGCATCAGTCTGCAGATACAGAGCTGTAAGGTACATTAAGCCACACATACACACACACACACACACACACACTCTGAAACACTCACACACACGTTCAGTCTGAAAGTCAAAGGGGATCAGAACTTTGTTGTTGTTGTCACTGTCACGTGACCTCAGTGTGGAACTGTGGTCACATGATGACAAACAGAGGTCAAAGGTCTTCCCCCAAATTGACTGAAGGAGCATAATGACACCTGATGAAGGCCATGACATGTGGCTGAAAGCCCTGGAAGGAAACACACTGAGATGAATGTGTGACACTTCAGTTTGTTGTTTGTGTCCTCAGCTGTCATTTATCTTCCTCAGGATCTTCCTCATTCCATCAGCGTCATCCTCGGCTTCCACGCAGATGTTTCGGACTCTGAGCTGATGCGCTGTGGACCTCCAGCCGCCACCAGACCGACGCCGCGAGCAGACGCCTGCTCCAATGGCCACGGACCTTTGAGAGAAAGCAGCTCACACAAAGTTGCCTTCATATCGTAGTGACCAGCAGAGACTGACTCAGTGTGTCAGCAGACAACAAGAGGAGAATGTACAAAGATTACTGAGAATCTTATTTTTGTAATGTCTTGTACCATATTGTCTCTTTCAGTCGATAGTCATTCCTTCTCTCCTGGTAAAGATGTTTTCTGAAGCTCCATTCAGACAGGACGAAAACTTCACTCAGCTCAGTAATTAAACACTGCTGAGCATATAGGACAAGGACAAAAGCCACCTCAGGGGGGCGCTGGAGAGTTGAAGGGCAGGCAAAGACACCACGTAGAGGAGGTCCAGTGTGAATGGAGCTTGGTGTGACAGACATGGAGACGCTCTCCTGCTCAATGACACACGAGGAGCTGTTATTATGACGTAACCTCGTTCAGTGTCAGCCAAATGATACCACACTGCTCATCCCATGTGACAGGAATAAAGACAGTGCTCACGTGGAAGTGATTTCCCCTTGTGTGGTGAAAATGTTCATTTATGTTTTTATATGATGATACTGAAGAATGCAACCTGGTCGTGTTCTTCACTTAAAGAAAAAAGCCACATTTTAGTACTTTAGAATGATGAACACGTCCTGCTGTGTTTACGCTGAAAGAACAGACGTCGCATTAAAAATTTCCAGTCTTATTTTGAGGACAAATGTGTTGGTCGTCGTTCTCAGTTCTCAGAACATAAACTTAACAAACCAAAGTGATTCCACAATTCATCCGAGGAAAGCATCAAAGTGTAACAGACCTTTAGAAAATCTTCAAAATAAAATGTGTGAACGCTTGTTTCAGTCGGCTGCAAATTCATTGATCGATGGAGACAAACAGCAGGTGGTGCTAATTCGCCAGTGAATGCCATTAAATCATTACAGAAGAAGAGGCCATAGCAAGATGATGTCATTAAAGAGGAAGCTTTATGTCTGAAGAAGGTTACAGCCTCCCCATCGTCACACACAGCTCTTCCGTCAGAGTCACGTGACAAATAGTGAAATCAGCTGAAACGCTCGTTTCTCTTCACAGTCCTTCAGTTTTCAGCCTGGGTTGATTTGTTTTAATGCTGCAGTGGTAGATTAACTGCTGCATCCATGGATGTATGGCTGCATTACTAAAAAAAGTCAGTCAATAATGACAACAACTTCCATCCTGTTTCCTGTGACCCTTTCACAATAAAAGCCAGTCAAAGTGTTTGCATGGGAAACAGCAACTTCAGGTTGATTTGAGTCCACAGATTCAGTCCAGAGTGAGACAGCGGCTGTGTTCGAACAGAGTGATAGACTGTTTCCTAAAACCTGAACAGATTTTAGTGCTTTTCATGTAATTGACTGATCACTCTGAGCAGTAAAATGATTCCAGGAGCAGTTTCACTTTTTCCTAAACAACCTGTTCTTCGTCCAGATGCACTAATCAACATTTTTATTTTAACAATTACTTTGTGTGTGTAAAGGGTGACTCATAGTTAAAAACCAACAGAGAATCCAGAGCTTCCAGTTGTGGTTTTGACGCACGTTTTCAGTTTCAGTCTCAGCCAACAGGACATAGAACAGCTGGTGAACACTAGAGAACAGAAACAGCAAAGACAGAGAATTTTTGAATATGAGGTGACACAACATGTCTGCACATGATCATGTTGTTCTGTGATTCCTGCTGCTTCTGCTGAGAACAGGTCGACAAAACATTATGTAAAGCAGCTTTAACTAAAGTGAAACTGTAAAGGAATCGAGAATAGAACCCTGAGGAACCCCACGGATGATTACATACACTTAAAATGATGTGATCATGTTGGTGAAAGCTGAATAAGGCAGGTAAAAAAAATTCATATCAACTTAAAGCTGAAACACTTGTTTTAAATGTGACATGACTTTTTGACAGAGCAGTCATTGAAGCTGAGGCATCTGTTCTTTATACGTCTGTGAAGCGTCTTTCAAACTCTGCCGGTCAGCAACAGCCACAGATGTCGTTCAGTTCAATCAGCTGATCAAGTTTTACTTTAAACAAAATAACATGACAGCACAGCATCCTGACACCCCGGCCATCCCCCTCACGGCGTGTGTTTACTCAGCTAACTCCTCCTCCTGTCTTTTAATGATGATTTTTGATTACAGAAGGCAACAATAAAGACTGCAGCATGGCCGTAAAGGCGGCAAAGAAAAAGACGATAAAGATGATGTAAACGAAAAAAACTCAAGCTTAAAATCAGCTGGTCAGTTTAAACCTACAGGAGGATGAAAAGTCACATGACTGAAAACAATGTTTACAAACATCAAATTCCCTCATGAGCGTAAACATGAAAGCACCAAAGACAGCCAACACAGAAATTTTAAAAATGTTAAATGATTTCTTTAAAACATGACATAATGTGAGTTAACATGTTAAACACTGAAACTGTTTGAAATGATGAAAACCAATAAAAAGGTTCGTGTGAGGAAAGAAACAGCATTAATATTCACACCTGAACAGACAGGAAACAACACAGTGTCGACTTGTGAAGGTTTCAACATCTGAGAGATGATATTTATTTAAATTCATCTTCTTTCATCAATTTGCAGAAATGTCAGAGCTGCACTGAATAACTAAATCTGCTTTTTCCTCCAAATGTCACTTCAGCTGCTTTCATGATGGACACCAGCCTAGTGCCCCCCCCCCATGAGAGACATTTGGCGCTGAAGATGGAGGAAGGTATCACCTGCAATCTGCTCATAAAGCTGCTTCAGAGGGAGAACAAAGCAGCTGCAGCTTCTCCTGCCGTCTCACTGCTCTTTCATTTCCTGTGGGACAGGAAATTGTCGGAGCATGTAGCTGATAGCCGCTGCCACTTATCAGTCTCCATCTCTGTGGGTTCTATTGAGGTGGAGGCGGCTTTGTGTGGACTGACTGTCATTCACTTGCTTGATGAAGCGAGCTGGAGACAAACAGCAGCCGTCAGTCTGTTGGGCTGCTGCAGAAACGCTGAAAGACAACTGTCACTTTGTGTTTTTTGTTGTTTTTTTTTCTGTGCTTGTGGGGTCCGAAACCTGAATTTTCACTCACGGTGGTTTGACGATCTTTGTGGGGACAAAATCTTGGACCCACAACTTTAACATTAAATTTTAGGTAAAAAAGCTGAAGTTTATGGGTAAGGTGTGAACTGAGGTTAGGCTAAGGCATAAATTGGTTTTGGTTAGGGTTAGGAGATAGCTGCACAAACGTGTGTGTGTGTGCATGTGTGGTAAACTTCAGCACTGAAAGGCCCAGAGGAGAGTGTTGGCGTCAGCTGAAAGAAGTTTTTGGGGCCACACTGCCGCCTGTCGGGGGCCAGGTCCAAAACGCTGCCTGTCAGAAGCATCATCAGTGACCCCACTCAGCCGTGTCACGTCCTGTTTTCCCTCTTGTCCTCTGGCAGGACGTACAGCAGCCTGTGGAGCAGCACTGTCAGGTTCAGTAAGAGCCTCTGTCCGCCTGCCATCACACTGCTAAAAAATAACCCACCTGATTATGACCCACAGACTCGTGCAATTCTATGCAGCTAGTATGTGAGATATCTGAATGTATCTGAATTATTTATTGCTATTGAATCATATCAATACGCTCCTTTAGTTCACTATTTCATTTATTACTTTTTTTAATTGTGGCTCATCTGCTTCGTCATTTCGTGCTGCTTTGCATCTTTAGTGAACCGTTTGAACAACAATAAAATGAATCTTGTGCAACCTGTTTACAGGCATGTAAACAAACGAGACAGAGCTGTTAGTGTGGTTTATCTTTCATGTTGTCTTCTATGTAACATGATATTGATGTTTAGTGTTTGTTGTATAGATTGTTTTTTAAGGTGTTTGTAAAAAGGTCTCGAATGAGGGGAAAATCAGTTATTCTGAATGCTTTATTCAAGTGAAAGCTTGTTTAGTTCAGTCAAAGCTGCAGTAAAGAAGCAGCAGAGTTGAGTGGCAGGAGGAGCTGCTCCACCCCCACCCCCACCCCCACCCGCAGTCAGTATTTAAGCAGAGGCAGGCCGACGAGGAGTCAGCATCGGGCGGACAGAGCGTCTCTGAGTGTCAGTGTGAGGAGCAGCAGAGCAGAGCAGGCTGGAGCCCTGGTACTCGTACACCCACTGGTTCCCCATGGCCTCGTCCCATGTGATGAAGGACCAGCCGAGGCCGGAGCCGGTGCCCAGGATGCAGCCGGCCATGATGATGTTCTCCAGCAAGTACTGGGCCAGGAGGGGGCTGTCGCTGGACTCGGCCATGTTCGACCACCAGCAACAACGCCACACTGGGGGACAGATGGTGAGAACGAGCTCTCATCTTCTTCATCATCCTTCTCCTCCCTGACCTCAGCATGTACAGCATGTACAGTACTCACAAATACTTTTACTTTAGCTACTTTTATCACGTTTTATTTGCTAATTATTCAAGAAAATAATCAACAGATTAATCAATAACAATAACTTAGCTAATAAAGATCTAAACTTCACTGAAGAAGTTTTTAATTTGCAAAATTTTAAGAAGTTTTAGTTTTTCCTCTCAGCTGA
>JAQFJA010000023.1:27605457-27626942 GCA_029874485.1 Naso brachycentron
GTGTACCTAATGAAGTGGACGCTGAGTGGAAGCACAAAGAAATAACTGAACAAAAGAAAAGTGAGACCGTGAGGGGAAAAAAGCAAAATCATCAGAATCATCATCATCTGTCTGAGTTGTTGTTTGAGTTTTTAGGGGAAACCAAACAGCTTCATGGTTGCTTTCAGACTCCTGTCTGCAGCTCCTCACACACACACACACACACACACACACACAGAGGGAGAGCAACAGCTGACAGATAGAAGAGGAAGCTGGTTAATGTTGTGAGGCTGTTTTATGTTTGATAGGAAATTCAACTCTGTCAACAGGAGGTAACAGCTGCCTGATGCATGTTCAAGCTTATCAATACATCATGTATCAATACATCATGTTGCTGTTTATTAAATATCAGATCAGAGGCAGAGCGCTCCACCTCTGATCTGACAGTAACAAAAGCCTGTTACACCTGAAATTATCACCTGTTTTTACACAGTGAGCTGAGTACAAATCCTTATAGCAAGAGCCGTGTGCCTGTCTGACTGATTGTGTGTGTGTGTGTGTGTGTGTGTGTGTGTGTTAGAAATGTTTCAAAAACTTGCACAAAACAAAGAGTAGAAAAAAAATCAATCAGACGGAAACAGAGCGAAGATAAAACATCAAATACGTCAAAACGTTTCTGCAGCTTCAAAGGTTCATTTCTGCTGTAAATATTCTGTTTGAGCTACAGAATGTAAATATGTTGCTCCTCTTCATCAGAGGAGATCCGGACAAGAACTGTCATTTGTTTATGATGATGCTGTTGATGTTGTCGTTGTTTTTAGTTTGGTTGTTTTTTTATGTTGATGTCATGGTTGATGTTATTTGTTGTTGATGCTGATGTTTTGTTTTCATCTTGCAGTCGAGGCGTCCGTCCTTCTGTCCCATCAGTGAGACAGCGGACGGAGAGGGCGCAGAGGACGGAGGGAAGACGGCGGTGGTGTTTTCTCTGAAGAACGAGGTCGGCTGTCTGGTCAAAGCTCTCCGGCTCTTTCAGGTGAGACGGTAAATCCTGTTTTCCTGTTTCCCATCACTGGTTATCGGTGATGATCTCATCTTGTCTTTGTTCGTCTCTGCCCGGTCTGCTCCGGCAGGAGAAGCGAGTGAACCTGAAGCACATCGAGTCTCGGCCGTCGAGGCGAGTCGTCAACGAGGTGGAGATCTTTGCTGACTGCAGCTGCAGTAAGAAGGAGTTTAACGAGCTACTGCAGCACCTCAAAGATCACGTCAACATCGTCTCCTTCAACACACCTGCACACGTCTGGTCCGCCGAGGCAGGTGGGAACACCTGTGCCGTGACGTTTGTGTGGCTCTGTCACAGGAAGTTGACGGTTACACTCACTTGTTTCCTGTGTTCACATCCATCATTCTGAGTGTGGACCAGGCTCTGTGTCCGCCTGAACCTGAACGCCCACACACACTGGAAATGTGGAAGCAGGGCTGGGAGAGCACGTACCGATTAATGACATTACCGTCGACTGCGTTGTGACTTCGACGCTGTTTATGTTGCGTTTGTGTCCTTCTTCACCGTCTCAGTTGAGATTCTCTTGCTTTGCAATTTAAATATGAGGTTTCATTTTAGTTTTTGAATTAAGCACAAAAGAAGTAATGAAAACACAAACAAAACAATAAACATCGCATTTAAGTTTTTATTATGGAACTTTCCCTCTACAATTCACAGTTTATCTCAATACTAAAGAAGAAGAAACAGTAACTTTAAACAAACATACAGAAATAAATACCAACACACACAGCAAGTAAACACACACGCTGAGCACATGTGGTACAGGTGTTTTGTCCTGTATTTCATCGCATATTGTCCACGTGTTGTATGACAAGGGCAAGTAAACAACCTTTATACGACAGGTAATGTCCAAAAAGGAGTTTACTAGTTTTTGTCAAACAACATCATAAGTTATGAAGTTGCTCCTTCCATGTTTGATTGTTTTTTTCAGAGGGCTGTCTGTCCCCTGTTAAATCACAGCGCTATGAACTGTGGGTAATTCCCTCAGTCCAAGTCTGTAGATATGCAGACATCGGGAAAATGGCCATAAAAGGCTTCATAAGGCAGGGGAGGGAGAACTCACCCTCTTGATGATTTGACGACGTGACAGCCCAAAGCCGTCACAGAGCTGCGTCATTTACTCATCATATGTGACGGGGGCTAAGTACAAGTCACGCAGGCGGCACGGTGCCGTAGTGGTTAGCACTGTCACCTCATAGCAAGAAGGTCCTGGGTTTGATTCCCAGCTGGGGCAGGACTTTTCTATGTGGAGTTGACATGTGCTCCGTGGGTTCGCAGGGTTTTTCTCCGGGTGCTCCGCTTCCCCCCACCATCACACATGTATATAACTTTATCTCCAGTTAGCACCCTCTGACCCACATCCTGATTTAGAATCTGGAGTCGGTCCCTGGGCGCCGTGCTGTGGCTGCCCACTGCTCCTCAGGGACGGGTTAAATGCAGAGAACAAATTCCACTGTACATTGTGTATATGTGACCGATAAACTACCTTTTTTTACATCAGCACATTATTATGATGTGCAATATATACCAGCACTTCAGCACTGAATTCTTTTGGGAACTTTTCCTCCAGTGACCTTATGCACATAAACTCTGACAGGCACTCATTCCTGGTTTGTATGAAGAAACATCACACAGCCATGTTTTAGGTATGATTGTATGTCTGTGCCAGCAAGTGAACAGTTTATGTTGTTATTCACATCTTCTTGTTGTTTGTTGTTGTAATACCTGCATGTTGTGAGGTTCTGTGTACTTTAGTATTTGTGTGTGACATCAACCTGCCAAGGGATTACAGATGGAGGTTAATCTATAATCTGGCTTTTTTACATGACAGTGTTCATTAATGTGCACTGTTCCAATTTTACATACATAAAAAAGTAGATAAATATGTTGACATTGTGTTTTGCTGACAGTGGGCTCAAACCACAGTTGTGCTTTTGTTTCCATCAGATGGAGATGATGTTCCCTGGTTCCCAATGAAAATCTCTGAGTTGGATCAGTGTTCTCACAGAGTGCTGATGTACGGATCAGAACTGGATGCAGACCATCCTGTGAGTCTCTATGCTGTTTGACTTCTGTCCAGCAGAGGGCAGAAGAACTCTGCACAAATCTGACAGACAGCCAACATCTTCCCGTGGCTCTTAAGAAATATTCAAATCACTGTTTTATTTCTCTCTTCTTTCCCGTCAGGGCTTTAAAGATGATGTTTATCGTCAGAGGAGGAAATATTTTGTGGAAGTGGCCATGAATTATAAATTGTAAGTATCATTTTGTCTGTGTCTCACTTCAACTGGATGAAAACGCCTCCATTGTTGTGACATTTCTCAGTATTTTCGGAGTTTTGACAAAGTAAACAGTTTGATTCAAAATGAGCTCCAGCTCGACCAACAACAGGAAAATCCTGCTGTGACATGAACGCGGGAGTCACAATAATCTCATGAGAGCTCACCTGAGGACTTTTACTCTGATTACTTTAAGGACATTTAATAATTATACTCACATACTTTTACTGAAAGAACATTTTCACTGCAAGGCTTTTACTGTAACAGAGTACTTTTACTGTGTGGTATCAGTGCTGTTACCACAGCAAAGGCGCGGAATGCTTTGTCTGCTCACTGAGGCCCATATTCACATCAGCATCTCGTCTGTCTACAGTCTGAACTTTGCTGTGGACTCTTCTGCTCTCTGACATTAATGCAGTTTCGGTAAAAACTTGAAGTCTTCCCTGTGCACGTGTCTTCCGCAGCGGGCAGCCCATCCCTCGTATCGAGTACACCCCGGAGGAGATAAGGACGTGGGGGATCGTCTTCAGAGAACTGAGCAAACTGTACCCGACTCACGCCTGCAGAGAATATGTGAAGAACCTGCCCCTGCTCAGCAAACACTGCGGCTACAGAGAGGACAACATCCCCCAGCTGGAGGACGTCTCCCTGTTCCTCCGAGGTTTCACTTCTTGTCCACTTCCTGTGACCTCAGTGTGGTCACGTGTCAATCTGTCCAGTGGCTTAATGTAACTAAGTACATTAAAACACTGATTAAATCAAGGCATTTGTACTTTACTTAAGTTTTTTTCTACCTCTACTCCGATCCTTTCTCTGGACATTTAGTTACTAGTTACTTGCAGATTACCATCTTTGCTGCCTTTTTTGTTTCATGGGGTTATGGACGAGACTATTTCCTGGAGTCTGCGGGAAGTTCACGATGATTTAAAGTTAAAGTACAGACACAAGAAGTTAGAGGATGAATATGGAATATGCATTACTTGATGTTTAACAGTATTTAATGAGCTGACTTGTGTGTTTCAGAGAGGTCTGGTTTCACAGTTCGACCAGTCGCAGGTTACCTGTCCCCTCGAGACTTCCTGGCTGGTTTGGCTTACAGAGTGTTTAACTGCACTCAGTATGTGCGTCACAGCACCGACCCGCTCTACACACCTGAACCGTGAGTACACCTGCACCTGTGATGCATCACACCTGTGACCCACCATGAAAGGCCAAAAAGCTCAAAAATATTAATTTTAACACATGAAATGTATTTTATGTGTATTTAACGCATACTTTACACATATTTAAGGCGTTAAATATGTGTATTCCACACGTGCATCAAACTTTGCATACTTATCGTGGGTGATTATGAAAGACCTGCTGACTGTCAGGCAGCAGCCAGTGATGAGTCAGGTGAAGCCATTACATTTTTTAAAGATGCCAGCAGCCAGTCATCCCAGAAATAAATGTAAACATGGATAGTCTTCCACAGTTCTACTGAAACCTATAACTCATCTTCAGGATGAATAAAAGCAACAGTTTAAGGATTTTGAGTACTGTGTTTAGGATTAGAAATTCAGTATGTATGTCATTAGTCAAAATATTTGTGCAATGATCAAAGAAGATAAATTATGACTTCATTAGCCAATATTCATATACACTCTGAAGTGTGAAGTTTATGCAGTTTCAATCAGAAGGACAGAATGGATGTAAGTTATTCTATTAATGTCTTGAAACCCGAGAGCAGAAAATAAGTCAAGCTGTAGTGGAAAAATCACATCATCATTTAATTTTGTTCAGGTTTTAACAATCCAGCATTAGTGATAGTGTGCCTCCTGCTGGTCAGCCTCAAAACAAATGTAAAATGCTCAAAAAATAAAATTAATGTTGTTTTCTAATGCCAGATAAATTCGTGGACCATCCACTATAAATGGATCCAGCACCAAGCAAGTAGCCTACCACTGCTGTAACTTTTTTGGTTTCCACTCAACTGTAAGTTTTTAATGTTAAAAAATTGCAGTTTGATGAACAGTAGACTGCCCTCTACTGACCTGTAAATACAGGTCACAAATCTGAAATCTACATTTTTTTGCAGGCTACAAAACAAGGGAATAGTAAAGCAAAGAAATAAGAGAATCCTTAGTATGTTAAACAGTGGTAGGCAACACCTGGGCTTACAGAAATGGTTTAACCCTAATGTTCAGCAGCCAATAGGAACACATGGTACTCACCCATTCAAAATGGACAAGTGACCAATCACCTCAAAAACCTGTGAAATTTACACATATTTAACATGTTGAAAATACACACGTTATTTATGTGTATTTTACATGTTACAAACACGTGAAATATGTGCTAAACACGTTAACCATGCGTAGTTTGATGCACACATGGAAAATATGTGTGAAATATGCCTTAAATACACGTAAAATACATACTTTTTACGTATTAAAATCACATATATTTGAACTTTTTTGTCTTCCATAACCTACCACTCCTGTGACCCACAAGACCAGAGACCCATCACACCTGCGACCCATCACACCTGCGACCCATACGACTCTGACCCATTACACCTGTGATCCCGGTCCCTGTTAGGGTGTTTGACTCGTTCGGGACTTTTCACAATAGGAGCTGCTTGTCTGTCTTTGAGCCTCTCTGTATCAGGTGTGGTTGCTGCGTTTGAACTGAGCCTGTTTCTGCTCGTGTTTGCTCTCAGGGACACGTGTCATGAGCTGCTGGGTCATGTGCCTCTGCTAGCCGATCCAAAGTTTGCTCAGTTCTCTCAGGAGATCGGTTTGGCGTCTCTGGGAGCGTCTGATGAGGACGTTCAGAAACTGGCCACAGTGAGCATCAGCATTCATCATCAGCACTGTTTGTTTCTGTGAGATGGAGGAAACATTTGCTTTGATACAGTGAAGTTATCAAAGTTTCAAGCTGATTTTTGAAGTGTTTGCTTACTCACAACTGTGTTGTGTGTTTTGAACAGTGTTATTTCTTCACCATTGAGTTTGGACTCTGCAAACAGGATGGTCAGCTGAGAGCTTATGGAGCTGGTTTACTGTCATCTATTGGAGAGTTGCGGGTAACACACACCCACACACACGATTGTGCACACACACTACTGACAGTTTATACTGTATTGTTTTACCTGTCAGTAACTTTCTTTTAAACACACTAGAACGCTTGTCTAGAAATTTTTGAAAGGGAAACGGTTAAATTCACAGCAGAGAGCTGGAGCCAGCGAAGATTTGGAATGAAAAATAAATCAAACCTTATTTAAACAGCACATCATTACAGAGTGCTGTACAATGTTGAAGTCAAATAAAATCCAACAGATTTCCTAAATCAATAATCAAGTTAATAATCATCAACGAATGGTCAATGTTTCTTCCAGCACGCTCTGTCTGATCAGGCCTGTGTGAAGATGTTCGACCCGAGGACCACCTGTAACCAGGAGTGTCTCATCACAACCTTCCAGGAAGTTTACTTTGTGTCAGAGAGCTTCGAGGAGGCGAAGGAAAAGATGAGGTGAACAAAAAAACCACAAACTGAGTGAAACAACGAACCACCAGGATTCCACAATCATGACATAAAAATAACAACAATAATGCGTTTATGACAAACAGGAAAACAAGTCAGGCAGAAAGAGAACAAGAAGTTGAAATAATCAAAATATTTATTTGAAAATTATATTTGGTATTTAGAACAAATTAAACATGAAGGGCAGAGCCAGAGGACTGGCCTGAAGCCACGGGTGTGACGTGTTATGCTCACGTGTCCTCTCTCTGACAGGGAGTTCGCTAAGACGATCAAGAGGCCGTTCTCGGTGTACTACAACCCGTACACGCAGAGCATCGACCTGCTCAAAGACACCCGCAGCATCGAGAACGTGGTGCAGGACCTGCGCAGCGACCTCACCACCGTGTGTGACGCTCTGGGCAAGATGAACACCTACATGGGCATCTGAAGCCGACGCCCAGTGCACCCTGATTGGTTGAAAACATCAGTGACAACCTTCTGCAGAACATCTTACCTGTGATCATTTCACTGAGCTGCCTGTGGCTCAAATGAACAAGAACGTCTGTACATAAGAGGAAGGAAACGCCGGCTGATGAGCTCTCACACAGGAGTCAGAAGCTGCTGCTAGAGGCGTTATTAAGGCTTAATGAGATAATAACTGATGCTTTATAATCATCCACTAAATGTTAAATGTTGTAATCCATCGATAAACGCTTTATTATTGATTGATCAGAGTGGAACCATTGAGAATTTAAAAAACAGTAGAAAAACTTGTTTCTTTTTTGTGCTGTTTGTTTTTGTTCATTCTTAAAAAATATTTGAAATGCAGTTCCTGTGTGACTTCCACTGACTGACTGATTGATTGATGTGGGTTCCGTGAATGAGGCTAGTCGTCATAAAATTAGCCTGATGAAGCTTCATTGAAACTCAGTCTCACTTGTGAATAAATGAATTCATGCAGCAGACAAAAGTTTCTCTGTGTGTGGTCATTTTTTGATTCGGACTGTTGTTCATGTTTAGAGACGTGGGGATGGTTGGAGGATGCTGCCGATGGTTGAGATGAGAAACCTTTTCTGATGCAGGACGAAGTGAGGAAGATGTCATTGTTATTGTCTGTCTGGTGATCACATGATCCCTGCCTGACCCTTCCACTCACAGTGTGAGCAGAAGCCCGGCGGACGCTGTCAGTCACCTGCTGCATCCTCACAAGGTTCAAGGAACTGATGACAGAGACGGCTGGAGGAAGGACAACGTGCAGGGCCGGAATCGACCCTGAGCTGTGACAGTGAATCTGCATACATGCTGTACCAGGTGGGCACCCCCCCCAAGGTGATTTTAAAGATTATGTGTTCAGCATGAACCAAACAGCTGGAGGCTGATAGCTACAGACAGGAAGTGAGAGACACTGAGACACAGCTGTGGTGGGTTTGGGTCCAAACATTAGATTTAAAGAACCAGATTGAACCTTAAAAACCTCTCTCAGGTGCTGATCACAGCCTCAGGTAAACACATGACCAAAAAGTCAGGTGCTCACCCACAAGTGTCACTTTTCTGAGCACATTTGCATGCTGGGAAACATCTCACACAGAGACAGAGTCCTTGTCACAAACACAACAAATGGAGCGACACCTCTGCATGCAAACGAGCTGTGTGAGGTTTAAACCTTGAAACAGTGACGAGGAGCCGCACAGGGACTCTTCACAGCGCACGGCCACGCTCCTCTTCCTCCTGAAGGTCAGTTCATATTTCTGCAGTTTGTCTCAGTCAACAGACGGAACGAGTTCAAATCTAGTTTATGTTTCAGAAATACCAAATGAAATCTGCAGAGAGCTGTGAGACAAAAACACAGCTTCAGAGTTTGTCTGATATCAAAGACACACTGAGCCAGAAACGACTGTGGTGAGCTACGGAAACTCAGGTGTTACAGGTGAAGCGGAGGTGTGAGTCATAGAAAACATTCATATTAACTGTGATTTATCTGCTTTATTGAAGGAAATAATCAAATACTGAACATACGGTATATGGTTTTGGCATTATTAAAGATTCATATTTTATGTATAATTTAACATGAAGATCATTAATGTGTTGATAAATGTGATGCTGTTAGTTTGTCCTAGTGGTCACCTGTGGTACAGCAACTGAAAAATCATTTCGGATCAGATTCATTGTTCCTGTGGGGAAACTTGCTTTGAACACTGTCCATCCTGCAAGTCCACGTTCAGTTAAACAACATATCTCTCACATACAGTACTTACATTCACACACACCACAGCTCACATCCCCACATGCACTGACGACACACAGCACGTCTTTATGGCCAACGTCTGCAGGTAACAGCAGGAACTGTGGGTGAAGAGATTAAGAGACAAATTTGCTACGACAGCTGAGAGTTTCACTGTAAGCGATGATGATGAAGTCGATCCAGGTCATAGAAACTCAGAGGAGTCTCCGTCATCTTCTGTAAACTTCACCAGGGACCGCCCTGAACAAGAGGGACAAGGCGAACTATGTGCTGATGACAGTGTTGTTCAGTGCTGTTGACATTAATCTGTATTTATTGCAGGAGACTTGTGAAGATGGGAAATAATAACAACACAACTCCAGCACCGTCGTCTGTCAATGACAGCAGCGTCAGCAGCAACGAGTCTGCCAGTGGAGGTCCGTTCGGTTTCCCTGCTGAACTTCATTACGGCTTCTTTTGGTCGTTTTTGTTTTCTGAGGTCAGTTTTACCGAAGTGATGAGCCGCTGTCACGTGCACACTGCTGGAATGGTTTGGTTGGGAGTCAAGATCTTCATACTGGTGACGTCCTTTCCAGCTAACGCAGGTTTGACATGGATGCTGCTGAACAGGAAGAAAGCCATGACGCCATCTGAGCTGCTGGGGCTCAACGTGTCCGTCATGGATGTGCTGTACTGCCTCTGTCTGCCTCTGGACCTGTACGCAACCCTACATGAAACCTCGAAGACCGCCCTCTCTGTCCGCGAAGCCCTGTTTGCTCTCAATATCTTTGGCTGCCCGCTGCTGCTGACCTTCATGTGCGTGGAGCGTTACGTGGCGGTGGCCCAGCCCCTCGCCTACATCAGACTGGGGAGGTGGGAGTACCGTGTGGTCCTGTGTGCGTGTGCCTGGATTCTCACCCTGACCGTGGGCCTATTGGGGTATTTTGTCGGGTTGTTCACCATGGTCCTGGCTCTATCCGTCATCATTTCGGTGCAGTTCCTGGTCATGCTGCTGTGTCTGCTGGGGATCGTGTGGGTGTTGTGTCAGAGTGGACCAGGCGAAGGTTCGGGGACGAGTGTGCCGCTAAAGACCCGAGCTCTGAAGAATATTCTGGCTGTGATGGTGCCGTCGGCTGTGGCATATTCTCCTCTGGTGGCTCTGGTTCCGTACATGGCTGTGATAACATCCAAGCACTCAGACACCATGAGTCCTGCACAGTGCCACATCCTGCAGCTCCTGCTGATGTTTCCAAACTTTGGTCTGCTCATTGGCCCGATGTTCTACTTGTCCCGGCTCAGACGGATGACCTGCTGGACCAAAGACAAGCAGATCTCACAGTCCAAAACTCAGGCAGAGTAGATCACCTCAGGAACATGTGCTGATGGATCAGATCAGAAAGTTTGCAGCTGATGATCTGCAGGTCTTCATCTTCATCTTCTTCTCGTTGTAACAACTTTATTGTTGCTGAATTTAAGTGTGCCAGTTTAACCTAAGTATGTTTTGCTTTTTCTTTAGGTAATAATTCATGATTCATTCATTAATTGATTACACAAATAATTATTTATTAGTATAGTGTCACATGATCAAACTAACAGCTCATGGGGTTGGCCACATGTACAGATGGACTCCATAATGGATCCGGTTCTGTTGCAATGGTTTCTGTTCTGGTTGAGTTATTTCCTGTTTGACAGTCTTTGCACATGATCCTGGTTTATGTCAGTTCCTGTCTTTGATTCCTGTCACACCTGTGTTTGATTAGTTCATTCATCCCTCATGTATTTCATCAGGTGTTTTTTCAATTGTCAGTTCTTCATACTTTCTTGTGTATTTAGTGTTCTAGTTATTTTCCTGATGATACCAGACAAATTTGTCTTTCTGAGCTCTTAATTTTAATTTTTTTTTCTTGCTGTTGTCCTTGTTGGACTTGTTCTTTCTCTCTGGACAGGCTTTTCCAGGTTTTCACCATTTTCCTGCAAGTCTTTTGTTTGTTGGAATCTCTCTTAATAAATTACAAATCAGCTCAGTTCTGCACCTGCGTCCACTTCCTTAAAGGAAAACTGCACTTTTTGGCAATGTAATTTATTCTTCCAAAATCCTGATGTAGGACAAGAACATAGATGAGTGTGTTTGCACGTTCAAAGGAAGTGATAGGGAGACGTTTTTACCGCTGCCTAAAGCCTCTAAAACACATCCAAAAATTTTGAACACGTTCTGCCTACATGTTGCGACTGTGCACAATCACCACAGTGTCTCTACACTGTCAGTGTGGGCAAAAATATGGAGGAACTAGCTGTCTGGGCGTAGTGACACAGCACCCCAGACAGCGCGGTTTGCTTCAAAAATGACAAAAACAATATTTTTTCAAAGCACGGTGACTGTGCATGATCACAACATGTAGATGGAGCATGTTGGAGACTGCTGGATGTGTTTTAGAGGCTTTAGAGCTTTTATCACCTCCACTGAACATGTAAACCTGCTCACGCTGGGAGAGTGTCTACCGACCTAGAAAAGAAATACATCGATCAAGACATAGATGAAAGACATCTTTGTTCTTGTCTTACATCAGGAGAATTCTGCCACATTCCCAAAAAAGTGCAGTTTGTTTGTCAGCAAGCATGGAGGTAACATCTGTACTGGTAAAACAGCTGGATTTCCTCAGCTTGTCTTTTATCAATCATCTTTATGACATTTGTGTTTTTAGTGTTAAGTGTTTAACTGTACAGACTGAAAACAAAATTCCTCTATGGAGGACAACAAAGAATGAATGTGAGACTAATTCTGTCTTTGATCATGCTATCTCTTAATGTGTGTATGCTAATGTTAGCTCTTGCAGCTAACTGTTAGCGGGAGTTACAGAAAGGAATAAATGTGACATCCTTTAAATTCCCTCCCAAAAAAATGTGTCCTGAGTCCTTTTACATAGAAATCAGTTCACAGGTTAGAAAAGGTCACGTTATAGCCTGTTCACACACTGGTAACAAAACACTATGTGACTTGGACCGCGACCCTCTGCTTTGAAAAACAAAATTTAATGCACATTAATCTGTCACACAAAACAACAATTTAAGGAAAAGCGGGTCATATTTTATGTAGAAAATGTCCTCTGGTTTTCCCTCTGATGTCCTCCGACTGCTCTGTCTGTCTGCAGCCTTTTATTCAGCCGAGCTGTTGCCAAAAACGACCCGCTGCTGCAGCTGCAGCCTCAGTCTGCAGGCAGCCCACATGCTGCTTTCAGGAACCTCCGTGAATCACAGAGTTGAGGCAGAGCAGTTGGAGGACATCAGAGGAAAAACCAAAGAAAACGTTCTGTGTAAAATATGACCTGGTTTTACTCAAATTGTTGTTTTTTGCGACACATGAATGTGCATCATTAAACTGTGTTTCTCGTAGCCACGGTTGGCGGTCAAAGTGACATGGTGTTGCTTTAATATTTTCCCCAAAATTTGAGAAAAACTCAGGCGAACCCAAAAACACATGCTGCATTCCAAATCGCATACTACTATACTATATAGTAAGCAAAAAATAATAATTAGTATGTCCCAAGACATAGTATGTCAAATGCAGTATGCCAAAAATACCAGGATGTCCTACTACTTCCGGTCGGAGTATACAGACCAGCGTGCTTTTCTGACTATTGTTACCCACAATCCTCAGCCTGTCATGCCATAAACAAAGCAGCCAAACATTTGACAGCTCCTTGACAGATGATAGGACGTTTGACAGCTCGAAGCCGCCATGTTGACAGATGACAGCACATTCAAGTCTAAGTGCTACACAAATGTAAGACAACCTGCGTGTACAATGAATAAATTATTTTTATACAATTGTTGCGCGTTCAGTTGATAATCGATGACAAATGTCAACTTTTATTTGAGGGAATATTACCGCTCGGCTTATTTATGATTTTAATTCTACACAGTACATTACGTGAGGAAAATCACTGTTTTGCAAAATGAATCCCTCATATCTTATTTTACTGTTTTGAATATAGAGGGTCAAAGTTAAGGGCGCATTGTTATGGCGAAGTAGTATGTCCCAATTGTGTGCATAGGCATCGCGGGGAAAGCCTCTTATCTCGGGA
Organism: Naso brachycentron; assembly: GCA_029874485.1. Lineage (NCBI taxonomy): Eukaryota > Metazoa > Chordata > Actinopteri > Acanthuriformes > Acanthuridae > Naso > Naso brachycentron. The sequence goes on from JAQFJA010000023.1 coordinate 27,618,583, forward strand.
GCGTGAAGGGGTCACGAGGTCACACAGGAGCAAAACAACAGCTGACTCAGATGTGACACAACAGCTTTCATCATCCAAACTAGTTTCTGCTGGCGCGTGTTTTTTAATGTCTCTGAATGAATTTGTTTTTTAAATTTCTCCCACATCAACATGACATGTTTCTCTTCTGTCAGTCTGAACCGGTTTATCTCCAGATGAAGGCCGACTCTCAGATCCTCAAACTTTCCTGGTACGAATGTGGTGTGTTCAGACTGCAGCTTCGGATTTTTTTAAACTGGATTCATTTTAATGACACGTCGTCTGTGATCATTGCTGCCTGGGTCACTCACACCCCTTTTACACCTGGTGTTGAAATGCAAACCTGGATACGTTATCCAGATAATAAAAGATTGGATCTCCCCTTTGCATTCACACCTGGTACTTTTAATGTGTCTTGTTATCCACATTGAGATCGGATCTCTCTCCTCTGCAACAAAACCTGCGCATGAGAAGTTTCTTCCATGAAATTGACACCAACTATATGCAGAGCACAGAGTCAAGTTACCGCTAATGCAAACGGAACATTTCCTACAGCTGCAGCTTCACATTAAAAACATTTAACCGGCAAAATGCATGTAGACTTTTATTTTGAAGTTGGCTAATAACAGGAAATACAATGTGTTCAATTAGCTTAGCTAGCTTAACGCTGTCGATCACCAACAACGTGTTTATGGAGCAAAACAATGGTCATTTTTCTTTTTTTTGACATGGGATTCATGTTAGATATGTCTGGGAACATTTTTATAACATCTGTGAAAGTGATGGAACAAGGATGGAGTGTAGATGATGAGCTGCCTGCAGAGGACAGGCGAGCAAACAAACTCCTCTTTCAATTAACTTTTTTTTCCTCAACTTTATTAGCGCCCGAAATATTGTGAAGTAACGTTAGGTGCTTTCTGTGTTTCACTTTGACAACGTATCCATCGTTACACCTACATAAGATCCGAACACAGTGCGAGTCAGACTACCTTCAGATGTGGTCTGGCAGATCTGATCACAATCGGATCGACGCATTTACACCCTGCATGCGTTTTTCCTCATCTGGATAACTTATGTGGATACAGATCACATTTTAATGCCAGGTGTTAATGGGGTGTCATGAGGTTTTCATCTGACATGGAGGCTGTTTAACAATGAAACAAACAAATCCCATGATCCCACGCTGCTTCATGACATCATCATTGTTTTGATAGAGAGGCCTCAAGTGGCAGAAATAGACACAGACGGTGTTTTTAAATCACAATTATTGAATATTTAATGGGTTTTTTTGTGTTTAGATCTGACTTTAAAATTCTTTGCACTTGTCGGAGTTTGGTATTAAATGAAGTCTGACATTAACATGAGAGTAAAGCTCAGGTATTAACACAAGGATTTAAGCCTCTGTAACCCACAATTACCCATAAGCCCCTTCTCTGCATGCCTCTGCAGACACATAATTCCAGCTTTCGGTCACTACTTGTTTTCCCACCACATGTAACTCTGTGACTCATCAGGTGACCTGCTGTAGCTGTTGGACGGAGACTTCACACGCAGTTTATTCTGGGGTGTTACCATAGAGAGCGAGCTGGGCTCCTCCAGGTACTGCTTCAGACTCAGACTCTTCCCGTTCACCTGGACACAGAAACAGATGTGAGGTCATGATGATGTTTGTACTGTTTCGCTTTCCATAACCATCAGTCAGGAGTCAGGAAAGCCAACTCAAGTGATCTGGTGATATTCTCACAAGATTCAATATATGGCTTCAAATGTGGTCATCATTGTATTCAACAGATGTTAACACTGACTCACCAAAGTTCCATGCCTCTGTGACAAAGGAGAGGGCTTTGAAATTTTCCTCCTCATTCATTTGAATTGAAAAGCTACAAACTGAAATATAAAGCGCTTCAAATTCAAAGTTTCAAACACACCATGATATCAACACGTTAAATAACCTACGGGTCACATTCTGTTTGAAATTTCCGTGCTTAGTTTTTTTCAAATAATTATCACTTTAAGACAAAAGTAGATCTGGCCAGAGATGGTTCATAGGAAGTGAGACGTGTCACTGGCCGTTCATTTCCTGTATCAGTGTCACATGGTTTTTCGCCACGGCTCCGCCCCTTTAGGAGACAGGAAGCAGTCTTGAGTTCATTCATTCTTATGGAAGGAATGAATGTGATCACAGATTGTGACCAAGTCTTTCACCCCATCGTCACAAAGATACATATTGGACCCATTTTTCACAGACACACATCTTCTGAACACTCTGACTTAAACTTAAATCAAACAAATATCATGTAACGCAAAATCCATCTGCTTCAATCCATTCACACGACGTTATAACACTTCCAGACGAGGCGGAGGGGATGGTGGACTCTATGGGAGATGTGACTCCATCAACTTAGGAGACAGGAAGTGTATATACTATTTCACACCATTGGCACAGCCTAGAGCAAGGGATCTTGTATTTATATTGACTCTCTGTGGTCCGGTCTTCAAACAGAAGTCTTTTGGGATTGTTGCACACTAGCTGTTCTCCAGTCTTTGTTAGTGGAAACAAACTCAGCAGTTCCTGAGTGAATTTACATGTTTTGCACATTTTTGAGCATCACAACACAAGTCATCATGGCTGAAGCTGATTTTCAGAGTGATTTTAAACTTGAGGAAAAATGCTACCACACTGAACCTTATTTATTTGAACAAGAGTCTGTGAGAACCAGACAAGTAATGCTATCCACGAACACCGAAGAACTGAAGGTACCTGGTGTATGACCCATGGCATCTGAGGATGAGTGTTTATGCTGCAGGAGGAAACCCTGTCAGAGCTGGAGACAACAACAGAAGATGACTGAGACATCTGTTTGGCAGTGCATCACAGCTTCCAGTCACACACAGAGCCAGCTGCGCTGAGGACTTTCTGTCAGATGCTCAGGATCAACTGGAAGAGGAATGATGAGTCCACAGCTGCCAGTGACGTCAGAGTCATGAGTAAGTAACTTACACAAGTTCTAAACAGTAGAACTGCTGTAGAATAATGCTGGCTACACACTAGACGATTTTAAGCCCGATCCTTGAGGGGGGGGCTTGTAGCCTGATCTGTGGCTTGGTCACAAATGAGTATTTGTCCAAATACTCTTGCGTGTGGTGTCAATGCGACTATTTTACTGCTCCTGACTGAGTCAGAGCCTCCCCAGTCTCGATATTTATGAGTCCAGGTCGGGCTGCCTCTGACGGAATGCCCACAGTAGCCAAAGAGAGCGAGCAGACCGGGACGCGTCACCAACTGCATGTTGCGTATGTAGTAACAAACATGGAAATGAACATAAACAAAACTGTGCCCTGAACCATGTGGAATATTACAAATGAAAACCAGCTTGTGGAATTATGCCAACAATACGAGTACCGTCTCATGCAGGACAAACCACAACAGGCTGTCGAGGAGAAGGCGTGGGCAGAAATTGAGGCGGCGTTGGATGGAACAGGTGAGTGAATGGGCTAATGCCAACAACAACTTCTAGCATCAACTGCTATGTTATTATTGTTACTTGTGTGAGATCACGAGTCGGTGCAATCGCCACTGTGAAACAACACTACAAACTGCAGGTGTGTGATCCCGTGTTTTGGACAAATCATCTAGTGTATGTATGTGGAGGATTATAATGTTAAAAGACTGGTTGAAACTGCCCTTGTGTCTGTGGTCTCGCACGTTTTTAAAATCAGTTAAGATTTGATGATTGCCAGCATCACAGTTTCATGTGATGCTTCCTGAGAGGAAAATAGGACAAAACTAATACAAACACTTCTCTGGAAAAAAAAGAGGCGCTACCTCTTTTAAATAAAAAAAAAAAAAAAATAAACAGCTGGTATTGAATTTGTTCTTTGAATTTTACTGTTTATTTCACAATATTTGTAAGCGCAGTTCAAGTGCATGTGGAAGAAAATTTTAAACAATTCCCCTTTGTCACAAAGGCATGTAACCTTGGTGAGTCAGTTTTAATATTAAGTGAACACAATGAAATCACTTTAAACCTGATTGGTCAACAGTGACATGATTTTAATATTTTTTACTTCCAGTCATCTGCTGTTTGTCAGCAGAGCAAAGAAATGATCCACAAACCTGCAGGTGAGTGCAGATCCTCCTGAGGACGTCGTAGACGCTATCTCTGGACAGCAGGGACACAAACACGTACTACACACACACACACACACACTGGTTAGTTTGCTGTTAGCGTCTCCTTGTTTTATTGCTTCTTGTTTTCATTCCAGTTTCAATTGACAATAGTAACTTTGTTGTTGAGCTCTCAGTTAAAAGTGTCAGAGCTGCTTGTTAGACAGTGTGTAGGTTTCTCTGCTGTGTACTTGTCCTGTGTGGTACCTTCTGTCCGGTGTCCATGGTGATGGCCAGGCCGTTTGGCACGAGGCCAGCTGTCTTGTGTTTCTTCACCAGGCGAACGGACACCACGGGAATACAGACCTGCAGATTCAGAGAAGAAAGAGAAGAAAGCAGCAAACAAAGCAGCAACTTCTGAAACATGAAGTGCCAAAAACTGCAGTTCCTCTAATGTCCACTTGAGGTGCCAAAAGCAAGTCAAACCTCATTAAAATGTCCACCTTTACAGCAGAAATGAACATTTACAGCCTGAAATGAAACACACTTTTGATGTCTGTTGCTAATTTCTTTGTTCATGATGATTGTACATTAAAATTATGATTAAGTTTAAAATTATGCATTATTGAGGGCGTAGCTGCTTTGAGTGACAGCAGCTGCTACCTGTCTGTCAATCCTCCTCAGCTCCACACTCACATCCAAATATGGTCACTTCCGCTTAAAAAAACCAAGATGGCGACAGCCATGATGCATAACTTGTAGCTTCAAAACAATAAGTACAAACTAATGAGTGATTTCACCAGGGTTCTGTTCACTTTTATCACAAAGACGAAATTTCTGTTGCCTCTGAGCAAGGCAGCACGTGCTGTTGTCTGCTCAGGCCGAGGCTGCACAAGAAAAACAAATGTTTCATACTGAATAAACATCCTGACATCACCATCATGTTCGGACACTGAGGTCACATGAACTCTTACCTGGACTCTGATCAGCAGAATAAACAAATGTCTAGACTGAACACAAACACACAGCAAACCTACATGAGCTGACTCACTTGGTCATATGGGGACCATGTTCTCATGGTGCTGAAGCCTGCCCGACTGTGTGTTAGGGACAAGAACGAGACCCGACACCTCGGACTCTCATCATTAACTCTGTCTACAGAAAAACCCGACTGGAACCAAAAACAGCAAAAAAACATGTTTCCCATTTTCCCTTTTCACAAAGAAAGTAAGAAGCTTTTAAAAGATTTTTAAAGGAAATGAAACTCAAGTGGACGAGTGGTTGAGACGGAGCAGCAGCTTCTTCACTCACCTTGATGTCTTTACCAAACAGGTTTGCATAGAAACAAAGCCAGTTCCTGGAGATGTAGAGTCGTCCCTGCAGCAGGATGTCTCTCAACAACGCACACGAATACACTGCAGAAGAAAAGAAGCAAAAAAAAGCAGAGGAATAAGAAAAAGAAGAAGGAGGAGAAGAGTGGTGCACGAGAACAGGAAAAGAGACATAGAATAAAATACATTCAATAAAGCACTACTTCATTACAAGCTTTATTTTTACTTTACTTGAATGTTTTCTTATCATGATAATTTAAACTTTTACTCTACCGCTTATCAGAGTGAAATATTTTACTGAACAGTAAAGAAAATAATCAGCAGATTCTTCCAGACTGAAAAAAATATATAACATATAATATATATATAATAAACAGTTGACAGTGAGCTCCAGCTTAAGCAACTGCAACAGGAAAATCCTGATTATACTGATTATACTCACATACTTTTACTGCAGAAATATTTTTGATTGACTTTTACTGTAACAAAATATTTTCACCGTGAGGTAATAATACTTTTACTGCAGCAAAAAATCAAATTTTGCCTCTAAAAATAGAACTTTTAGTGAACTTGTGTGTGTCTCTGCCACTGATCAAATGTTTACATTAGAAGCTGTGAATACAAACACAAAAAAAGATTTTGTTTTGTTTTTTTTTGTTTCAAGCAAATAATTGGTTTAGACTGAGTGCAGCTGTGGTGGAACATCTGTCCTGTCTGTCCATCTGTACCTTTCATCAGGATCTCCTCTTTAGGAACCGTCTGGAACAGTTTGTGGTACTGAGAGTTGTACTTGCTGACAGTCTGTGAAAGCAGCGGGAGGGACAGAATTAATCACACACATGCACACACACACATTTGTACCGCTATCTTTGTGGGGCCTTTACATTGACTTCCATTCATTTGTACATCCTAACCCAAACCCTAACCCTAACTTTAATAAAATTATGCTTTAGCCGAACCTCAATTCATATCTTACCCCTAAACTTCAGTCTTCACCCTAAAATTTAATGTTTAAGTTGTTGGGTCCAAGATTTTGTCCCCACAAAAATTGTTGGACCCCACATTGTGAGTGAAAATTCAGGTTTCAGACCCCACATACACCAAAAAAAGAAACACACGGACACACACGCAAACACACACACAGACAACATGTGCACACACACACACACACACACACGTACATGCAAGCACACACATGCACACACACACGCACACACACTCACAGTATTTTCATTTGCTGTGTCCCCCTGTCATTAAAAAGATTAAACTTTCATTCAGTCACTTTTTTAGCGATGCGAAAGACAAGAGGACATGGCTGCAGTTGACAAAGTACATTAAATGAATAAAGAAAAAGTTTTGGCTTAGCGAGCGTGTGCTAAGGTTAGCTAGTTAACATTAGCACACACTCACTAGAAACAAACCAGCCCTGTGTGAATATCCTCACAAAGGTTTCAGATGTTAAAACATTACGGTATTGTAGATGGATGTAGACAGTAGCATCAGCTGTGCTCTAGCTTGGTTAAAACAAAAAATAGAAATCAGATACTGCATTTGTTTACCTCTCTTTATCTTTTGATTTTTTGTAAACATATTTATTTTGTGTACAAGAGCTCAACGGGTAAAAACACACATAGCAAAATCAGTTAATCAACGTTCATTTTTAAGCAGATGATACAAGCTTATTTCTCCCAGGCCCTCCCATTTTTACACTGTTGTATTATTACTTTTACTCTAGTGGAGGATCTTGAATACTTCCTCCATCACAGCTGACTAAAATCTAAACCCATACTCTCTCAAATATTGTGCCTAAGTGTTGTTTTGGTTCAGGTCTGGATATGTGGGTCAGACGTTACATTACATCTCATCCACCTGTGTGTCTTTCCTTTCTCTGTGAGACGGTGACTTCCTGCCTTCCAGTTCCTGTCTGAAACAACAAAGACTAAAACAACAGAAACAGCAGCAGCAGCGCCACAACCTCCTCCATCTGAAGCTCCTCAAGCTAGTTTGGATTTGGGTCAAAGTTGCTGCTTTTGACTCAAGTTTTAAATAATAATTTACCTTTGCTAACAAATTTTCTCTCATATTATGAAACTTATTCCTCTAAATGTCATAAGGAGTGAGATGCAGCCTGAACTCAAATAAATGACAAACTACGACTGCAGCCTGCTGTACCACAAGTTTGTGTGTTAATATCATGGTAGACTGTACCTTTCTGTCAGCTGAAACAACTGCAGAGACTTAAAAAAAGGTTTGAAAACACTCCTGATGACCTGCGTTGTCATTTCTGGACGTCTGAAAACAACAACTACAGAACTCTGAGTGTGTGTGTGTGTGTGTGTGTGTGGTCTTACTGATCCTCTGTAACACTTCTTAACATCTTCGTAGGACAGATCGTCGATCAGCTGCAGCCTGCAGGAGACATCACATTACGTGTGATTAGATCAGGTTCAGCGAGAAAAGACAAACGAAGACGCTGCAGCAGCTGAGACGAGAACAACACCAGCAGAGAGCAGTGAGGGTTAGAGTGGAAAACTGGCTCTGCAATGGGAAATTTAAAGATTTTCCTAATCAGAAACACTTACTGGATTAAGAGTAAATGTATTTGTGCAAGAAGTAGAAAAACACAAGTAAATTCAAGAAGACGGGATTTGTTAAACAACATGCCTCTGCAGTGTGACCGTAAGGTCACAATGTGATCAAACATCACAGAAGGCAGAAGTGATGCATCAAAATATCACCACTGTCACCAATGACACATCAGTCAGGGGGGCAGACACCCTCTCTTTATTTAAGAGTAGGCTAAAAACCTTTCTTTTTGATAAAGCTTATAGTTAGGGCTGGTTCAGCTTTAGACCAGCCCCTAGTTATGCTGCTATAGACTTAGACTGTCGGGGACCTCTCAT
>JAQFJA010000023.1:27669690-27689745 GCA_029874485.1 Naso brachycentron
TTCTCTGCTTCTCCATTCGCTCCAACTGCTCAAAGAAACGAAGCTGAGAGCGAACGTCTGATGTCTGTTCATAATGCTCTTCATCCTGACGGAGGGAAGATGAGGACAAGGAGAGGAAGAGGAAGTGACGGAGGAAAAATCTTGTGTTATATGAATAAATTTCACTTCAGTTAGTTTGTAATAAAACTTCAGGTTTGCATTGACTGACAGCGTCTCTGTGGGAACTTTGCGTGTTTCCTGAAGCTTCATGTGTTTCAGTTTTGTGATTTCTGATCATAAAGCAGCTAAAAATCAAACTGTGTCTGTAAAGAAGGAATCTGATCCGACACATAAAGACAGAAACCGAAACAGATGGATTTTCATTTAAAAAAGTGTGAGCAAAACTTTATCTGTTGGATAACATTTAAAATCTTTCCACACAAACTTCTGAAGAAGTTTTCTGTCATGAGGACACTGAGTCATGTCATCAGTCTCATCTTAGAATTGTGCGCGTGTGTGTGTGTGTGTGTGTGTGTCGTGCCTTCCCCCCGTCCGTGCGGTGCTGAGCGACAGCTGACACCTTCTCCAGCAGCGAGCGCAGTCTGGACTGAGTGGCGTGAGAGATGAAGTTGACCACCTCCAGCGGCACCTCGGTCACTCCCAGCTTCTTAGCTGAGGACAAACAACACGTGTCAGTGTGATGATGATGATGATGAAGACGATATATTTGATTAATCACCAATTCATCAAATGATCATTTTTCTAAATAATCAATAACCCGTGGAGTCTCTCACAGCAGTTAAACAGGTCAGAATGAGACGTCTCCCAATGATCAGGCAAAAAGACAAAACATTCAGATGATGATGAAGGTCTCTGAGCTCCTTCATCACTGGATTTCTTCCCTTTGTTGTCATGAAGGTTGTGCATTAGGGTTAGCTGATGGGTGGAGCCCGTTGCCGGTTGGTTCATTGAAGTCCATATTTTGGTCTATTTTTGAAATTTTATTTAGCTAAATTAGTTATTAGTTGTCACAAATTTCACCCAATAAATAATTAACCCTTAATAACCCTTAAGCACCAAAAACAGGAGCAGGCAGTGATTAAAAGGAGTCGAGGAGGAGCAGAGCTGACCAGCGCAAAATCTAGTTAACTTCAGTCCTGACAGGAAGTGTGTCCTCGGCTGCGGGTGCGCGTATGCATCCAGAGAAGATGGACAAACATTACTCCGCTTCGATTTCGCCCAATTTAAAAAACCAACACACGGATGGTTTAACTCATCGTTTGTGGTGGTGGTGGTGTTTTATCACCAGGTTGCACAGTAACATGTGGCTCGTCTATCAAAATAAATGCTTTTATTCAGCAGCAGTGTCTGTGGAGCAGCTCTGCCACTCGCGCTGAAGAGCTGAGATGAATAATAAGGGATGATTATACACAAATAGTTACACGAGTCCAAGAACTTCAAAGCGACAGGTAGCATTTTGTATCCGTATTTTGCAGCGCTTGTCCTCTGAGAGAACAAACACTGTAAAGTTACATGATCAGACACTTCCTGTTCAGTCTAATTAGCTGTGACTTCACACTGCACGTGCTGGCATGTCGCCGACGGTGGCCGGCTGGAAAATTGTAACATATCGCCCAATTCTACAGTGTATGAGAAAGAATCTGGCAACAGGATTCGCATCAAGGTTCAGGGGTTACGATACAAGATGTTGCAATTTATATCAACATCTAATTTTAGGAAAACTGGGCTAATAGAAAGAACACAGTCGCATCCACAGAAATTACGTTTTTTAAGCAATCTCAATATCACAGCAATAGTTTTTGTGCAGTATCAGTCGAGGGTTAAAAAATGAGCCTCTGCCTGAAACATAAAAATCTGATTCGGTGTTTTTGAAAATTAAACTGAATTGCAATATTAGGGCTGTGCTAAAAAAAATCAATATTGCAAAACATCACAACATGTATTTTCGTGACATGCTGCATTGGATCGAGACGGATGTATCAGGATACGTATGATGTCGTGAAGTCCTCACCAAAACCCCGCCCTGAAGTTCAGTGACACAAAAGAACACGCATGCACTTTTTTTCTCATGTTTTCACTTTCAGTGTGACCAGTTCAAAGGCAAGAGTGCACGTAAATTTCAGTTTTCCATCGTCATTCCAACGTTATGGCAGCTACATCAGTGTTTGGTAATTTGCCAGTACTGTTTAAATAACTTAGACAGGAAGTTTTGAATTCATTTTCAGTGAACTTTGTGGAACACAACAATATATCCCTACATGCGTCGTATCACCACTGTATCGTCAAGTCCTTGCCAACATGCAGCCCTACGCCATATCCACACGCATCAACATTTTCTTACACGCCTTGTGGTCACCAGTGGAAGCTGGTGCCAAGACGCCATCGTGAGGAGTCTGGAAATCTCTCAGTCACGTGTTTACCTGTGAAATGAAAAAGCTCACACCTGTCAAGTGTCATAACAGATACTGACACCTGCAGCAAGAGAACCGACGACGTGTAACAGAGAAACGTGTCTGCTAAACGATCTCAGATCTGCTGAGACGAACCGCCGTGTTGCATCAAGTCTAGGGGTGGGGAAAACAATCGATTATTAGACACATCGTGATTTGGCAAGGGACGATTCTAAATAGATTAAAGAATGCCCAATAATCAATAATCAAAATTTTAAATGACATAAGACAGACAGAACGAAAAAGGTGGAAAATGTAAAAGCAGCGTGCCGTGCACCTGCACAGTTTACCTGGATCACATTGAAAAACAAGAAAGAAACACGGCGCACCGGAAGATCACCGAGTGGATCAAAGCGTTTGGAAGCACTTTGGCTTCTACAAAGTTGGTGGTGAAAGTGAAGGAGCCGCACTGCATGCGCACTGTGTCACACTAAGAGAGAATCAACACGCATCAGAGTCGTTGGCCCCTGAATCGTAATCGAATCGAATCACTCGGTGCCGGGAGACTCCCACCCACAGCCGAGTCCGTTTCAATTTCATTCATACCGAGGATCGCTGAGTCGTGAGGACTCGTTGAGCTCAGCAGACTCTACCTGTGTCCAGGACGCGGCGGTGCAGCAGGACGGTGGGCAGGAAGGACTCATCCTTACACGACCGGATCTTCGTGCCGACGAGCTCTGAGCTGGTTGCTAGGATACGGGCGTTTTCCTCGTTGAGGTTGACACCAGCCATGGATGCCACGTCGTTGATGTCATCGTCATCTCTGAGGTGGAAAGAGGAGAGCAGAAACGACGTTAAGCATCTGCTCTGAAATTCAGATTACAGACTCCATAACGTGGTTCAAAGTTGAGATTCAGACAACACAGAAAAAAAGATAAAGAACAGAATCCTCTTCAGTCGTTTATTGGCACTGAGGCGGCACCCTACCTAATCAATCACCATTCAGATCAATGATCAGTCTTTAATCAGTCCTCATTTAAAAAAGCACAAACATTCACTGAAACGTGCTTTTTACTGTTTGCCTGAATGCAAAGCTTTGTTTATATTTGGGGACCGAGCCCGTAAGTCAAGGACTCCTCTAGCGAGGCTAGTTTAGATTTAAATTTGACAGCAGATCCATTAATGACTTTCATCTCTAATGCGAACACGAAAAAACAAAACAGGACGTGAAAATATTTAGGTTTTTTTTTAAACAACTTTTGAAAAATCTTCAACTGTTAAATGTGTTTCCTGTCTGTCGTGCAGGTTCAGCAGCAAACTCCCACCTGCTCTGAAACACGTGATCACCATCATCATCACCATCATCATCAGGACCTCAGCGTCATATGAGCTCTGATGTGAATGAACATGCTGCCCTCTCGTGGCTCATCCGCGAACTACAAGTCATTCTATAAAGCGCTTTTAATCGTCTCAGTTTGAGTTTGTATTTCACCTGAAAGTCCCGCCCCCTGGGTCACTCAGTTTCTTCTGATTGGCTTGAGCCGCCAGGTGAACTGGACTTTTGCCGATGACAGCTGTGGGTCCTCTGACAAGCGTACCTGTAGAGACAAACACTTGATATTTCTATGTTTGTGAGGTCGCTGAAGTATGACACACTGTGACAGGAAAGAACAGACATGAATCGCTGCCACCCATTGGTCCACGGCAGCACAGAGTCCCACCTTGAGGTCTGACGGTCTGACTGAAGACGACAGGTGTACGAGTCTGTACAGTCTGGACTCCTGCTCTGCCCGCAGCCTGGGGGAGCAAACGCACCGTGAGTTTCATGTTGTGGTGCATGTGGCAGAGTCAGATATGTTAATGAGCAGACCGCAGCAGTGAGCGTGCAGCTTCACCGCTCAACGGACTCACGCCCACTTTACACCTGTACTGACTGACAGACTCCAGGAGGATCGTATCAGTGTTCACATTACTGTTTCTGTGTTCGCTTTCATCAGGTTGACGCCTCAGTTTTAAAAAAAAAATCTGTACCAGAGTGTTAGTGAGCGGCGGGTTGACTCTGACGCTGCTGCTGACCGGACTGATGGGCAGCCGCGGCCTGATGGCGGCGGCAGTGACGGAGCCGGGGGCAGCCAGGGGGGGAGCTGAGGTGCTGGGGGTGGCCGTCACCAGAGACTGCTGGCTGCTGAGCAGAGACTGACGCAGGGCGGGGAGGCTTTTCTGTGAGGCAACAAGACACGTCAGGATGAGACAGACAAAGCACCAGAACCAAAACCAGTACAAGTCACAGTAGTGGAAGTATTCGTAGTACACTACTACTACAAACTACGGTGGCTGTGAGCCGTACCTTGAGGAAGGGGATGAGGTAGGGCTGTGGGGAGGACTTCAGCTCAGCCTGTAGCCGAGTGGTGAACTCCTCAGGCTCAATCTTAGCATCCTAAACACACACACACACACACGAGTCAGGCAGCGGTAAACACAGCCAAATGTTGGCATGAAGCAGGCAGTAAAGCAACTCACGAGCAGGTCCTGCACCAGGGCCTTCACATTCTTGGAGGTATCGGGCGACGGCGAGTTGTGGGACGCCAGCTTGATCAGTGTGGCCAGGAAGTTCTTGCATTTCTTCACGTTTTCTTGCATTTCCTGCCGGAAAAGGAGGAGGTCGAGACCAACAACACAGAGGAGTCAGATAGGTACTCACTGGAGTATCCCATTACTTTTTTAAACTTCTGTCACACGAAGCTGCTCTGGAAACAGGAAACTGACCTGGGACACCACGGTGACTCTGCCAGTGGGTGTGGCAGAGGAAGGGGGGGTCGTGCTGGTCAGGGGAGTGGACGGGACACCGGCAGGTTTGGCCACAGGCGTCCCCCCCGCCGTTATCACCGTCTGGGCCTTCTGAGGGGTGGTCATCTTCACCGACACCGCTGCACCACCGGGGGCCACCGTGATGGCCTTCTGGGAGATGACAAACACCATCAGCACCAGCAACGACTGATGTCATGATGATATCATCACAACCATCACTTTGATGCTCTTCTCGTCCAAAGATATTTAAGCTGTGAGGACGGTTGCTCCAGACTGTATTTTGTTCTGTGTTTTTTATGTTATTGCTGCAGGTGAAGGTGTGTGTGTGTGTGTGTGTGTGTGTGTGTGTGAAACATGCTCTGGACAGAGTTCAGTGGGAGTGAAGGAGGATAAACCCTTTGATGAGACAGCAGAAATTTAACGTTCACATTTATGTGAATAATGGTGGAAGACATACCTGCACGGTGGGGGTGGAGGGAGGTTGAACCATTCTGGTCTGAGTCGGGGAGGCCAGCCGCACCGTCTGAGGAGCCTGAACACACCACATCATGTCACGGAACAACAAAGCATCATGGGAAGTTCTGGTGCTTCACTAAACGATGATCAAACTGCATTGTCACACATTTGATTTCTGGAGATGTGAAACTTGTGAGCGGATCAAATCTGTGAATCGCCGCAGCTCAGGTTCAAACCTCCAGCCGTCGTTACTTTAAAGCTGTGAAATCTTTCACTCAGTCATCTTTGAACCAATCAAACTTTGAGTTTCATTTTTAACATACTGCGGCTGTGACATCCACAGCCTCTGCAGGGGACCACACATACCGTGGTGGCCGTGCTGACCCGAATGGTGGCCCCGGCCGTCGGTGTGGCAGGTCTCTGGGTGATGTTGGCCACCGTCTGGCCTTGCTGCGTCTTGGCCTGAGCCTGAGCCAGGACCTGCTGAGGGACCATGACCAGCTGACCCATCTCCGTCCGCACAAGAACCATCCCTGCAGAGGAGGACAGCATGACAGACACGCTGCAACTTCAGGAGCTCAAACAGCATGAAGAGCAGGAACAGAAACATTTCCCAGCAGCGACGGTTTGTCGCCTGTGGGAACAAACCGAATGTCTTAGTGTTTCTGTTTCTGATCCAAACACAAACACATCTGGTTCATTTCCACACCATCCAAAGAAAGGCATCAAATCTGAGAGGCTGCAAACTGCAAAGATTTGGCATTTAACTGGAAAATTATTATTCAACTATTGTAACGGCTGCCAATGAATTTTCTGTCAGTTGCTGCACCTATCTGAGTTTTCTTACAGGTGAGTAACCAGTCACAACCAGCACTTCCTGCCACCTGTGATGAGCACATGTTTTAATAAAGTGTTCACATTTAACAACTGCGGACGGTTACAGATCACGATGAGCTGCTCAGACGAGCCCTCACAGTCTGTGACGGGACGTTCAGGTGAAGCGTTTAAACACGGATTCACCTCACAGCACGTTCACTGTGAACAACTCTGCTGTGAGTTTTCAGACTCTGTGAAGCACAAACAGAAACAGTTTAGAACATCTGTGAGCTGATCTCTCTCTCCATCACTCTGTTCTGTTGATGAAGCTGTCAGAAACATTATTTTGTCTTGTTTAGTGTGAGCACCGGCCCTTTAGTGTCCTGACAATCAAAGAAGAGCAGCACGAGCTCACATTTACCAAGCTGGACACAAGGACTGTGGGTGATTATTGGAAGTTATCAATAGATTGTGAGAAACAACTTCCTGCTGTTCTGACGTTTCCCAGAATCCTCAAAACAAAACAAAAAATTCAGTCTGCTGCAACATCAGCAAGATGTTTCTCACACGCTGTGACTCGGCCGCACTGAACAAACATGTCTCCATCTGTTTTCCTGATGGTTCATATTGTCATTCAAAGTGTTTAAAGTGCTCACAGACGACGTCTGAAACTCAGACACACTTCAAACTCTTGTTCATGCTGCAGCACATTGACTGTTTCCCATGCAGAGGATTCTGGGAAACGGCTGTCTGAACCTTAGCCTGACTTTCTCAAACATCATCGGCTTTCCAGTCAAATCACAGGTTTTGCTCTGGGACCGAAAGTGACGGGAACAGGTGACATGTACACCGATCACCAAATCAACACAGCCACAGGTGAGCCCTCAGGTGAGCTGAACGAGGAACACCCTGTGTGTGCTCACCAGGAGGCATGGTGAACCCGGGGGGCAGCTGGATGGTGGTCTGCTGCGGGGGCCGGACAGCCAGCGTGGGCTGAGGAGCGGCCGCTCTGGTCGAGCTCGCCACCAGCCCGGGTCTCTGCTGCTGGATGGAGGTGGCCACCACAGGAGCGACCGGCGGCCTCACCACAGCCACCGCAGGCTGGCCCACTCCGTTCACGGCTGGTTTGACCCCGGCAGCTGCCAGGGGGACAGCAGATGCACTGGTCCCAGTCTGGGTCTGGCTGATGGGGGACTGGACTGCAGCAGGAGGGGGGGTGCTGGTCAGGATGACGGAGTTTCCAGAGACGGGCTGGCTGGGCACCAGCATCTTGCTGTGCATCAGAGGGCTGCTGTGGTTCAGGACCTGAGAGGTGGAGGCTGATGGGGAAGGGGCACCCTGGGGCACCAGCTGGGCGCCCTTCGGGTCTACACCGTTCTGGGCGACGTTGGCCACCGGGCTGGGCAGCCTCTGCAGAGTTCCGGCGGGAGACGCCACTGAGGACTGAGGTACAGGAAAACCGGGCTGTGAAGCCATGGAGGCGACGATGGTGGAGCTGCCAGCACTTATGACCGTGCTGGCCCCGGCTGGCGGAGGGGCAGCGGGCGAGTTCACCAACTTTAGAGCTCCGACGTTTCCGTTTAAACTTTGTAGTCCAGGAGAAGTCCGGGCAGCCTCCGCCGCGGGGGCGATGTTGGAGCTGGGAGCCGTACTCGGACCCAGGACAGCAGCCCGGTGGAAGCTAGCAGCCGCGGACTGAGAAGTCAAAGTTACGGGTCCCGGTACTGGGGAGATAGAAGGAGGAGGTGCCCCAACTGTTTGCAGACCGGCTCCGGCGGTTATTACGGCCCCGGCGGGGAGAGAGGAGGTAGAGGAGGGCAGAGTTTTGCCGGAGAGCGGCTCAATAGCGCCGGGTTCCTGGTTTAACCCCGCTTTTGGATGCCCTTGTTGCGGCTGCTCCAGAGACCCCACTTGATCGCGCACTTTCCCTGAGAAGTGGCCGGCAGCGGCCGGAGCTCCCTCCCGTTTCCCGTCGGTAAAGGAAGCGGCGGGAACCTTTCGATCGCCGAGTTGTGATTCCAGGGAGCCAACTAAGTCGCTAACTGCTTTCTCATCCACCTCATTGAAGAGCATGTCCTCCAGTGGGTCGGAGGCTCCCGCCATCTTTGATGTTGGACCGTTGTGCAAATCGTATTTTAGAATCTACGCATGCGCGGAGGATCGGCGTTGTTTTCGAGCACAGAAATAGACGAAGTAGACTTGAAGCGCTCTCAGCTGCAGAGAGCCCAGCGAGCGGCGTCTGACGCCATCTGTTGTTGACGTCATTACGGGTTAAAAAACGTTACAAGTACAATCTTTGCTCAACATGCACTTGCTTGATTCTTTCAAGCTCTCAACAGGCTTCACGGGCTTGGACCTGCGACAACCCCTAACACTGTATGTGTGTGTCCTGATTTGTTTTTGTCTAACTGACATTTTGGGGTCAGGAGTGAACTTTCACACTGTGCTTAGAGCTGAAACCGATTCAGCTGGTCGCTGAATCAGCGTTCATGTGTGAAGTGAGCGGATTCGTGTCGCGTGCCTGTGAAATGCAGGTGCACCAACATGCTGCAGTGAGCCCTCTGCCCACAGGTGTCACTGAGTACACCCACTCAGGTCACTGACCTGTGCTCACTTCGTTTCCGAGTGCTTCGCAGTACTTGTACTCCACCACAGTAGTTACTGCTTCACCTGCAGTGTTACACGTCACTTTTCCTCGTGAGTGTTCTGGACTGACAGCCTGCGTCAGTGCTCATCCAACAGAAGAAAGACCAGTGTTGATGCAGTAATGTGTGTTTACATGAACACCACAGCCACGTCAGTGTGTTGGTGATCGAGTGCAGCTTTGGGCTGTTTGGAACAAACAAACAAACATGGTGGAGACGTCACTTTGGCCTCACTGTGACGACATTTCAGTTCATGCTGAACGAAAAGAATCTTTAGTTGCAGTTTGATTCAAAGTGAGCTCGAGCTCGACCAACAGCAGGACAGTCCCGCTGTGAGCGCGGGGGTCACGGTCATCTCGTCATACCGTTCATTCACCGTCAACACAGTCACATTTTCTGCGACGTGGAGCCTTTTTTATTCCCAATCCTGACACACACTAACTTTAATAACATGTTCAACGCTTCACTGCATCTTTTCACAGGGTGTTTTTACCACTTAGTACCACTTAGTACTGCTTCAGTACTGCTTCAGTACTCGGATCCTCCTCCACCGTTACAGACGGAGCCTTCACAACGATCAAGCACTGATACGTGAGAGGATCGTGTGTTTGCGCTTCTATCCGGCACAGATCTACATCTCACGGCGGAGCGTAAACGCGCGATATTATGAGTTCCCGTTAGCCCCCGCGCGCAGAGCCATTCGATGGAGGATGAGGTAGCCATGTTGTAGCGGCGAGAAGAGCGAGTTTGTGGAAAAGCACGAACCGGAGAAATCAGGTTTAGAGTCGTTACTGTCGAACATACGGTTCGGAGGAGCCGTCCAACCTGCGCCCTGTTCGGACCGCCGACTTCCCGCGGACACCATGAGCGGCGGGACGCCTTACCTCGGCAGCAAAATCAGCCTCATTTCGAAGGCCGAGATTCGCTACGAAGGAATCCTCTACACTATTGACACCGAGAACTCGACCGTCGCACTCGCTAAAGGTAACGCAGCTAGTGAGCTAACGTCAGTGCTACGGGAACAGCAGCTAGCATGGCTGGCGTCTGTCTCTGCAGCCTTCGTCCATCTTCTCTGGGTGAAAAGGGAAAAGGCGGTTTGCGCCACACTGAAGTGAGACCGTTTGGTCGGTGCGCGTTTAAACCAGAGCCGCAACGCGAGCAGTTTAATAAGGTCAGCGTGCTGCCATCAGACAAGTTAACATCTCGTGCTAGCGTGCCGTAAGTTAGCTGTACAGAGTTACGCTAGGGTGCTAACGCATCAGTCAGGAATGCTAATAGCAACGTCACGTCTGTCCGACGAGGAGTTAAATGGCAGGAAGGCGAGTGAAAAGATGACATAGACAGTGTTTGATGTGACGCTGGCCCGCGTTTCCACCATGAGTCAGCTTTCCGACTTGTTGGCTAACGTTAGCTGGTGGTACAGCAGCCGCGCAGTGACGCGTTAGTGCAAACCCAAAGAAAGAGTTCATGCAGCTGCGACCGACAGTCCGATTGATCAGCTGATCAAGTGTCTGTGTGGCAGGCTGAACATCTGACGTCACTGAGGACGCACTCGCCTCACCTGGCTCACTAACGACAGATTATGACGACAAACTGTTGGATTAAACCTGTGTGTCAGAGGCCTTTATCCGTCTAATGAGCAGCCAGGTACAACTCAGAGTTGCACAGTGAAGCATCATCATCATCACTACAACAAAAAAGAGTCTCCCCTCATCTATACCTCAATACCGTGCTTGCCAGGTGTGCCTGTGACGTAGTTGAGTCCTTTCATCAGAGCCGGCAGGACGGAAACAACAGGAACTTTGTCCATCATTAATTCTCATCCAGTTTATTTTCAAACCAAATGTCGATTATTTCTTTTCTTCCTCCAGCTGCTCGGTGCGAGGCCTCGTTGTTTTCTCTGTCCTGCGTCAGGAAAGTGAATGTCTTTGCATCACTGTTGGTCAAAATTACATGTCAAAAAAAATCCCCTTGTGCTCTGAGGACGTGCAGAAGTTATTCTGACCAGTTTTTGTGTGGCTCACATAAATCCACAGATACCAGCAGCGCTTCCAGTGACTCTGGTTGTTCCTTCGTGCTGCCCGGCCATGTCTTCAAATGTCTTATTTCTGCCACCAGTCCAACAGTCTTTAAAGGTTTTTTGGATTGGAAATGGTTCCAATGAAGGAAAATGTCTCTGTGGCCCCGACTTTTTTTTTTTCTGTTTTTCTGAACATGAGCGTAAAGCTGATGCGTAACGTGAGCAGTTAACCTGCAGCTGCTCATGCAGTCATCACGCAGACGTCAAAATAAAACCTGCTGCTGTGGAGCCGTGTTGTGTCAGCGCTTCCAGGAGCCTCCCGTCAGTCTGTCAGATAATAAAGTTCACCTTCAATTAGCCTCGTAAAATGAGCTCCAAGATGCACCACAACATGTTTGAAGATGACTTGATGAAGATGATGGTGAATAATGTCTCACCTGTGAAGAAGTCTTGCTTTGACCTGTGATGCTAACTGTGAGCCTCTTCCTCCTTGTTAGTGCGCTCCTTTGGCACGGAGGACCGGCCCACCGACAGGCCCATCCCCCCTCGAGATGACACCTTCGAGTACATCATCTTCAGAGGCAGCGACATCAAGGACCTCACTGTGTGTGAACCGCCCAAACAAACATGCTCTCTGCCTCAGGACCCTGCCATTGTCCAGGTACTACACACACACACACACACACACACACACACACACACACACACACAGAGGTCAGCATGACATCAACCTGCTCTGATCTCCTCCACAGTCGTCCATGAGCTCCAGCTCTTCGTCGTCTGCTGCTGCTGCTCCCACCCCGTTCCAGTCTGCTGGTTCCTACGGCCTCTTCAACCGCGCTCCGGTTCCTGCCTATAACCAGTTCAGCGCCAGTCCCTTGGTGTCCCCCCAGTTTGGACCAGTTGGTGTCGGTAAGCACTGTGCTTTGTGCCAGTGTGGAGACTTGAGCACATGAAATATTACTCAGCAGCAGCTGTTTTATTGTTGTGACGGTGAGTGGAAGCGAGGGCTGGTGGTGCATGTAATCCAAGGGTCCAGGGTCTGTCCATGGCTCCGGCACCACGTACAGCATGCCACAGAAACTTGGGGGGGGGGGTGTCATGGCATCAGTGTGACATTAAGCAGTCGAAGCCATCCCTCCTCCTCTACATGCAGTACAGTGACGATGCTGACTGCAAAACTTTGCTCTCACGTTTTGACTTGGATGCAAAAAGTCTGTGTGAGTGAAACCAGGCCTCCGTGGGGGATTGTGGGTCAGTCACACATCAACAGCAAGTGTGCATTTCTTGTGTTTTATGCCCGGGACACACATACCGCGTCTTCCTCTGCGGCGCATGTGCGTCACAGATCTGCTGTGTCTCGCCTGCTGTTGTTGTTCACGCCGACTTTTCCTTTAAAATTCCCCTTAATATGTTACATATGATGCATTTAATTTGTATTTACAAACTAATGAAATTCGTTAAATCAAGTCATTTGCTGCGTTTAAAGTCATCATATTTATATATAGTTCAGTTCCTGTTCAGATGCGCAGGTGTGTCTCCTCTCCCAGCTGGAACGATGCTTACCGTGTTGTTGGATAAAGTCAGCCAAAATCTGTGATCAGTCTAAATTAAAAAGCAAAACTAAACTTCACTGCATTGGGTCTCTGGTTTGACTGTCATTATCCTAAAATACGGATACTGTTTTACACATCAAGATCCTGCAAATGCTTCACTGTTAAATCTTTAAATGAAGGGATTCTCTGCTCATATAGGCTTGTGAGAGGTTTTTTTTTAAAATTCACACTGGCAAGGTCGAAACTACAGTGAATGTTGCTGGTATGATGTGGTATGATTTCTCTGTTTATTTTAGCAGAAAACTGTGCACGTCTCTTAGAAAAAATCAGCAAGCCTCCTGAGCTGAAGTGTTGCATCGCTGTCGATGGGCGTCCAGCGTCCGTCTCCCCCGTGCTGTGTGGCTGCTCTGATCTGCTCTGATCGCTGCGGAAAAAACAAGCAGATGTGCTGCCGACACACACGGAGGATGTGTGTCCTGGGCATCAGACGCGTGAGCTCTCAGTCGCTGTCACAGTGAAGTGCATGCTGTTCAGAGTCTTTCTGTAAAAACCTATTTTGTCTGTTTGGAGATGAAGCAGCAGATACTTTGTGTTGATTGGACGACAAACCATAACGGGAAATGTCAGCATTTGATTTCCAACAATAAACTAAGTTGGATGATGAATTAATCGGTCAGCAGTTACTCTGATAATCAAAAAGTTGTAATTTACTAAGTAAAAAGCAAAACATGTGCTTGTTTGAACGTCTGGAACACAGGGCTGGACGGTGCGACATATATGTCGCATGTGCCATGAAATAATCTGTCTGCGATGAATGAATTCCCTTTAGTAGCACCCGTGCGACAGCCTGTGTGTCAGAGGAAGCACTTTTCCTTTTCCAGTGTGCCACGCTATTCTACTTGGCAGCTGTAGTCTTTTCTACGGTTTCCAAAATGCACAAAGTCCATACATTCAACTCAAAATCACACAATTCTTAGCAAACAGTCCCCTTAATGTCAGCGAGTGGAGGGAGCCGGCTGCTGGTGTTTCCTCTCTTTCATTTGGAGGAGCGGCCGCCCCTCCCAAACTGAAAGCCACAATTTTTTTTATTTCTGGAATTAAAGTCTCATTTATTTTATTTCAGCAAAGCGTGAGAGTCTGTTCTGCTTTTCTCTGTGCTGAGCAGTGACTCTGCTCCGCTCTCTTGTTCCTGCTGACGGTGTGTCTCATTCACACTTCGCACACACAGCTCTGCACACACACACACGTGGCTACATCAACACTAAAGTTACTACATTTTTTTCTTTAAAAGACAAGTTTTTTGCTACATAATGGACGGAGATCTTTTTAAAATAAGCACCTAACATTAGTTGCCGGGATGTAAGCGCGAAGAAGTGCAGACGGGTTAATTGACAGAAACGAGATGTGAGGACACAGCCGGTATGCTCTGTAGTTCAGTAAAAGAAGGCTGTAAAATGTAACTCCTTTTTAGTGTTTGGTGATTTCAGTCCAAATCATCCAAACGTATCACCGATAAGATGAAGGCCTCCTCGCCCCCGGCGTCAAGTACACCGCTGGCCGTCCCTGTCTGGACTAGTCACAACCACCCAAACAATAAACCTGGAGAAAGACTAAATGAAGCTTATTTTCAGGTTTTAAGTAGGACAGAAGGCGAAGTAAACCACGAACCGAACAAAGATGTGCACATTTTATTTGCTTAACATGGTGATGGCATTATGTGTAAATAAAGAAAAAAACTGTCTGAAAACCTCATCGATAGGATCTGAATTTTGTGTGCCCTGTATGCAACATTCATGCCCTTGGTCAGTTTCATACCTGTTTGTGTGGTGAACTGCACTACTTATGTCTGTTTTTAGAGATGTAGGGATGTGTAATAGTGCTACAACTTTTTTGGCCTGTGCTATAAAACTATCAACCTCTGGAGCACCAGCGCTATGCACAGATAAAGTTAACGTACAGCCCTGGAACTTGTGGGATGGAGCCAGGGTCCAAAATTAACACTGGTAAATTTTAGCTCTGGCGAGTACGTTCTGGAGACTACCCACCGCTGTGGCTGGCAGTAAGAATAAGAACTGGCAGGGGAAAAATGTGCTGGAGAAAGCTGCTGGGTGCTGTCACAAAATGCATCAGTCATTTCAGCTTCCCAGATGATTCTTGAAAACTCCACTGATAAGAAATGTTCCGACTTCATGTAGCAGCAGCACGTGGTGTCTGACACTGACGAACACATGACACATTTTCTCTCTCTCCTCGACTTCCTGTGCTCATGATGTCATCGCAGCTTGGACACAGGACAGACGAATCATTGAGCAGTGACTTCAGAATGAGAAACTGCTCAGTCTTACATTTGACTGACACGGATCCTGATGCGCGCTCTTCGACGTGAACTGTGTTTTCAGAGCAGCGTGCGCGCACTGAAGCTGCTCTCACACCAGCTGCTCTTAGTCACTTCACTCGTTTGATCTTTACACATGAGGAGGACACATGAAGTCACATGGACTGACTGGTCCTAACTGATTGGGCAGCTGTGGTGACTTCATCTCCCTGACAGGAAGTTGAGTGCTCACTGAACACGAGGTGTTTATTGATCTTTTGTAGTGTCACCAAGAGCTCATCGAGGTGCTACTGATCCTGATTGGAACTGGACCTCGTGTAATAAAATGTGATGAGCACGCAGAAACAGTCTGACAGAGGAGGCGGCGTGTTCTGTACACAGGCGGTCGGGCGCTGACTGTGAGGTCAATAAATTTCTCCAGCAATGAACAAGAGTCACATTTCCGTCACCGTTTGTTTCTGTCAGAATGTTTTTAACAAGGTTGTTAAAATCTGTCATTATGTCAAATTCAGACTCAGAGCAATGGACTGCGGCTCTGTGCTGTCAGTGGAGCACGTCAAGTTTTCTTTTAAAACCAAACAAAACAAAGCTTTTCAGCAGCTGATGGTGAGAACTGAGGAGGTAGTTTGGCCTCGTGTGCTCGGAT
Source organism: Naso brachycentron (assembly GCA_029874485.1). Lineage (NCBI taxonomy): Eukaryota > Metazoa > Chordata > Actinopteri > Acanthuriformes > Acanthuridae > Naso > Naso brachycentron. The sequence continues at coordinate 27,685,363 of JAQFJA010000023.1, forward strand.
TAGTTTCAGCGTGTCGTTCACACTCCAGTCACAACATTTCTTGCTGCTGCTGATGTCTGCTGGTTTTCTTCCCGTCTGTTGGGACGAAGAAATGAGGGACAGCAGGAGAAACATCAGCACTGCTGCGGATCTAGTTCATGCTAACACGGCTCCTAAAGGGCCGTTCATGATTGTCAGACTGCTTTGATGTGTTTTAGCGCCCTCTGCTGTGACTGCAGAGTAAAACATGTAAAGTGACAGCACGCTGCTTGTCTCTGCCTGACTGTAGTGCTTAATGTATGAGTGTGTTTTGTGCCTGAAGTGATGTTGTGATTTTGTTGTTTCTGTAAATGAATCTCTGTGAAATAGACCAAATATCATGGAAGCACTCAGATCATTAATAATGGACAGATGAGAAAGTTTGCTCTGCTTCAGCTTTGTGTTTGGAAATGTGACTGTCTCGTGTGTGGACGCTGCTGGACGTCGCTGCCCGCTCATGGTCAGGTGACCCAGATGAGTCACTGAGCAGCATGAAGCACTCGCCCTGATCTCTGTCTTTGTTTCTCCCCAGGCCGCAGCAGCCCCACACTCGACCCTTTAAGGAAGAGCCCCACCCTGGAGCAGGCGATCCCAGCTGCCCCGTCAGCCCCGACCGCCACTACCACAACCCCCGCCCCCGGCCTGGGACGCAGGAGCCCCGCCCATGGTCGTCCAGCCCCGTCCAGCGGTGGTCAGGGCGGTCAGAAGGTGCAGCAGCAGGACGGTGTGGACACGAGGAGGGGTGAGACTGTCAGGGGAGGCCGCAGCAGCCAGGGCTGGTCTGCACCCCGAACCATCTCCGCCTCTCACATCACTGCTGTAGATAGGGCTCCCACTGCAGGGCTTACCCACTCTGTGTTTAGCCAGCCAGGTGAGACCACATGAGCACACCTGTGTGATCTGTGCTGCATTCATTTCTGCCTCATTCCTGAGCACAGAACCTTCCAACACAGAGAACAACCTGTCAGTGTGAGCACACAAACATGTACATGATGTGTGTGCAGTAGTAACCTTTGAATACTCGTCTGTGTGTCTTTGCCATCATTTCAGCCAATCAGACCGTGAAGCAGGAAGAGGTCATTTCTGATTGGCCCTTTTGTCCCATCACCAAATGTGTGAGCACCCAGCAGAAACGCTGAGTGAAACCACAGATTTCTGCTTGGCATGTTGACGATTTGTGTGACAGAAAACCTGCAGCTGAGCTCTGAAGGTCCCTGCTTTCAGGAATGAGGCACAAATCAAACTCTGCAGTCTCAGAGTTCAGACTCATTTCTTCTGTGATTTGTTAACATTTTGTTCCAGAAGTGCCACATTGTAAAGCGATGTGCCTTTGTGTGATGGTAGGAGACGAGCGCCAGCAGGGCTGTTTTCTCATGACTGCCGTTGTTTTGGAAAACTAAAAGACTCTGCTATTCCAGGCACAGACGCCCCGAAAGGCCCCAAACCAGAGTGTGAGCAGGCTCGAGGTGAAGGCAGGGAGGCCAGTAAACGTTCCACAGGTTAAACCTTCCTCCGCTCTGACCCCTCCCACCCTCAACAGCCCATTCAGACGCTGCATGCCTGTCAGCTTTCCTTTTCGGACAGTGGAGCCCATACTCATCCCGTCCAACCACTCGAGCCCGGTCATCCCTCCCTGACGTGGTTTTCTTTGCTAGTGAACGTGTGTGCAGATTGACATGCTGTTCATGTCAATGGACTCGAGGCGATGAGCGCGTCGCTGTCTTCATGCTCGGTGGAAACCTGACAGTGATTACTGCATTTCCTCCATGTTTGATGTGATTTGTTGTGAAGCTAACAGGCTGTTATTTTAATGTTTGTCGCTGATTCATGCAAACACTGAACTCTTGCACCATAGTGACTGTGTGCTTTGGTTCACTGCCTCATGTGATGCCATATTATTTTTTCCCTGGTGCTTTTGTTCAAACCTTTAATTGCGACAGCTAATGTTTCCGTTGATTCTGTCTCATAGTGGCTGCTGGTGCACCAGCTAACCGGCGCGGACGAGGGGGCGGACACCGTGGCAGAGGACGCTTCAATGTTCGACGAGACGGACCCATGAAGTTTGAGAAGGACTTTGACTTCGAGAGCGCCAACGCCCAGTTCAACAAGGAGGAGATTGACCGAGAGTTCCAAAGCAAGCTGAAGCTGAAAGGTATTTTCTCCCGTTTGTACTTCTGTTTTACCCCGACACAGGTCAGCGGCCGAGGTCAACATCCTCCTCAGTCTTGGTTCCATAGTTGATTCTCGGCTCCTCTGAAGTTTCGGTCATGCAGAAATGTGATGGTTCGTTCTCTCCTTGCTCAGACGAGAAGACGGAGAAGTCGGAGAAAGCGGTGAACGGAGAGGATAAGGGCGACTCTGGTGTGGAAACCCAGAACAGTGAAGGTAACGCTGAGGAGGAGTGTGACCCGCTCGGCCCAAACTGCTACTACGACAAGTCCAAGTCTTTCTTCGACAACATCTCCTGTGACGACACCAGGTACGATCCCAGTCAGCTGCCTGCTGTTTCTGCCACTGGAAGCAGAGAAGAAGGGCACAGTGACACTAAGCTTCAGGTCACATGACACTGTTTATCATTTATCACTGTGTGTGGACGCCATGACCTTCCACGTCTGCACTGACACGACTCCACTGTGATGTCTCTTTGTTCCCCAGGAAAGCAAGCGACAAGTCTGGAGGCTCATGTTTCCCCAGGTATGTGTTTGTCTGGTCATGTGACTCTGATCAGTGAACAGTGGTCACGTGACTGTTGGCACTGTTTTTCAGTGAGACACAGAGCTCTTTGAAGTTGATTTGACCGCCGTGTGATGTTTGTTTGGATGAATCATCAGCAGCGTGGAAGAAGTCGACGAGAGCTGTGCGGTCTCAGTGTAACTGTAATAATCCTGTTGGTGTATTCTTAATGTTCTGTGGAATCACCAGCAGACTCTCTGTCATGCAGCTCTACATGATCAAAGTTTTGAGACCTTTAAAAAAAGCTTCACCTCCTGCCGCAGGGAGCGGAGGCAGACCTGGGCGGAGGAGAGGAGGATGAACGCCGAGACGTTTGGCATCCCTCTCCGTCAGGGTCGAGGGCGCGGAGGTTACCGTGGACGTGGTGGTATGGGCTTCCGTGGAGGTCGGGGTCGTCCAGCTAGCAGAGGCTCCTTCGGCCCGCCGCAGGGAGGCGGCGGCTTCAGGGGAGGATACAGAGGAAGCCAGGCTGGCCGGGAGTTTGCCGACCTGTCAGCATACAGGGTAAAAGTTCATCAGCATGCTTCAACTGTATGTGTGTTTTCATGAGCTGCAATGTGAGATGAAGTGTATCCGTAGCTCTTTTTACAGTCATAGATAAAAAAGTAAACATAAGCACATTATTTGTCAACATGCCCCACATTAACACACTGCAGCATACGGATCATGGCGGCCGCTGAGCTCCCTCCTCTTGAGAAGAGGTAGTCTGAGGCTGCACTTCGATTTAAGTCGGAGTCTTGACTCAAAGACGCTGCTCATCCGTATGTGCAGTGTAAGCTCTGCATTGTTGTCGTTGCCTCCACATGCAGACGCACTTTTTCGTTCAGGTTGATCAGAGCCGTTCTGGACCGGCATGCGAAGTTTTGCTCGCCATTCCTCTGGAACCACAACTCCATTAATAAAGTTTTACACATCATTGTAGGGTTGATAGTGCCGCTGAACACGTAAACTGTCACAGTTGGCCGAATAATATCTTTCCTCCTGAGCATGTAAGCAGTGGTAACATGATGATAAAATGCAGAATTTAACTGCACAACAGCTGCTAGCAGAGGCTACAACGCCTGTAATTTGTTATCCATGTTGAAATAACGCCGGGTTGTCGAGGTTCACAGTTACATGCACGATACATACAGGTTTGTTATCATCCTGAAAAAAGTCACATGACTTGGATGGGACCGATCACAAAGGGTGTCTGCTCAGGCGTCTCATTATATTTACTCATTTTATCACCTCAGCGCCTCCCAGCCCTTAGAGTGCACAACAAGTTGTCAGTCACAACCTACTTGATCAATAATTATCGATATTGACTGATATGAAACTTCACTATCGTGATAGGTTTTACAGCTGTATTGCCCGGGCCTACCACCTCGTAGTTTATTCATGCTGTGCAGCTGAGCATCATGCAGTGTTTCCCACACATTCATTTATTTGTGGCAGCCCGCCACAATATCAACATGGTCTGCCACAAATAGATTTTCTATTTGCGGAATTGCGCATCCTGTTCAATCACTCAGACAGCAGCAGTGAATAATATCACGTTAAATACGCCGACACAGTGGATGGCAATGTGGCTTTTAGTTTATCAGTAAAACCAACGAAGAAGAGGAGCTTCCTGTTGTCTCGGAGGCAGGA
>JAQFJA010000023.1:27725488-27743578 GCA_029874485.1 Naso brachycentron
GGAAAATTTGCAGAGGTGGGATTTGAACTCTTGACTTTTGGGTTGGAAGTCCAGTGCAGCAAGAGATCACAAGGGGAGAAAGTGGGCTATATGTGTTTAACTGTCACTGCATTAGCACTGAAGAATCTGTTTTAGTTCAGATCAGAATCTCCATAAAGATATATAAGCAAAGGTGTGTGTCTGTTCATGTGTGTGCGTGTGTGTTTTGCGTGTGAGAGAGACAGAGAGACAGAGACAGAGAGAAAGAGATATAGAGAGACAGAGACAGAGAGAAAGAGAGAGACAGACAGACAGACAGACAGCTTTAGTAAGTTGCTATGTGTATAAATGGAAGTAATTGAATCAGCAAATAATGTTAAAAAATCTACAGAGTAAGTTAAACATGTATTTCTATTGATGAGTTGGTTTGCAGAGGCAGGATTTGAACTCTTGACTTTTGGGATGGAAGCCCAGTGCTTTATCACTACACCATGGCTGCAATAGATCATATGGGGAGAAAGTAGGCTATATGTGTTTAACTGTCACTGCATTAGCACTGACTATACTGTGTTTAGGACTGAAGACACAGAAAACTTCCCCTCAAACAAAGCAATCTCCTGCCAAAACTATGTCGTATTTCGCTAAAATGAAGTGATTTTGAGCTCCACGCGGTTGTACTGAAGAAATACATATGTGGTTTGTGTGAATAAACCTTAAAATAACTAAGATACGGCAGTTTTAAAAATAATACGCCACTCAGTCCTGGTCAAGAGAGTCAGACCGAAAATAACATTGGAGTGACTGAGGATTTTGGTGGAACTGAGGCTCACAGATCATAAAGTATACGCCTGACTGCTTCCAAACTTATATCACAAGAACCGTCACAAAATTTCCTACTGTTTTCTGTTGTTTGTTGTGTGATTTTGTCAAAGTTGTGGAATTCATTGGGAGTTGTTTCTGAGATTTGTCCTTTATGTTTCACTGCATCTGCACTCTACTGTGTGACATCATACACTCTAGCCAACTGACGATTACGCAATACATACCCATTATAAAATTGGAAGAGGGACAGAAAACACCTGAAACTAAAACTGCGATATGTCAAAAACGGTAGAAAATAGCACAAACATGTAAATACAGGAAAAATAGTCAAAGTCTTCTGTCTTGTTTAAAGTTGGAATGAAGTCTGTAACTAAAAGTATGTGGAAGCAGCACAAGTTCAAAGTAGGGTGGGTTTGAAGAAGAGTTGAAGAGATTCCAATGTATTTAAATGGGGCAAAATTTTGTGGAAAAAGCTCAATATTTTAAAAAGTATAAAAGCTAAAACAACCAAAAGTGATAGCCAGTATGTCCTGAAAGAGCTGAACATTTTGATAGCTGAATGGTTTTAATAGCACAAAGTATGCAGAAGTAGTTAGAGGCCAAAAAACATACGGAATAATAATAAGTATAAAGAACTGAAGAACAATAGTGTGACGTGTGAATGCTTTCAGCAATCACAAAATAATAAATATTTTTGTGCGCTGAACAACGTATGTGCATCATGACAGCAGGTCCTCTGAAGACCAGATGAGGACGGAGAGACGCTCAGTTGGGTCTCGTCCCGTTCACTCAGCAGACGTCATCGTACTGCAGCTCAGTGAGCAGTGATGGATCACAGCTCTGCATGTGTTACTGCTGTCGGTCTGTGCCTTCACTAGAGCTGCATGATATATCGAAAATTTATCATAAGTGCAATATAATCATGCAAGGTAGACGTGTCACCACTGCGATAAATGGTATACTTTCACATGCCATGCATTTAGATGTTGCATGTCAGTATATTTGGCCAGTCAGATATGTTACTGCTAATGCAAACGGATAATTTCCTTCAGCTGCAGTTTGAGATTAAAAGCATTTCAAAGGAGCATATGTAAAGGAATTGACTTTTATTTTGAAGTAACTGCTAGGTTAGTCACAGGAAATACAGCATGTTTGGCTTGCTGACCGCTAAACATGTTGGTGGATCAAAACAGTGATCATTCTCAGCGTTTGTTGACAGCAGATCAGTTTTAAACTTGTCGGGTGGGAGTTTTTTGTCTGTGAAGTGATGGAACGAGAACGGAGCTGTTAGATGAAGAGCTGCAGGTGGCAGGTAACAAACTTACATTACTTCTCTTTCACTCAAGTCATCAAGTTCTATATTTGCATGTGAAATATTCTGAAGTAATGTTCCGTGCTTGTTGCATTTTGCTTTGCCAACTGATCGTCTGCCATGGTCCTGCTGGTCACATCTCCTTCCTCTTGTCATGTCATAAGAGAAACGTAGCAACTCTGCTGCGACTCAGCTGCCGACCTCACCAGTGCTGCTGCACGGATGCCAGAGTGTCTGTCAGTGACAGTGGGCAGGCCGCACCGCCGTGTAGGGCTGTGTGGAAAAAATCAGTACAGCAATTTATGGCTATAATTATTTCAGTGATAAGCTACATTGTATCATGACGTGTATCATATCGTGGCGTCCTTGCTAATACTCAGCCCTACCACCATGGAACATCGGGTACACAGACTACAGCGGCAAACCTTAAGGTTACACCGTCACCTCGAATCTGTTCTGAGCTGCTGGTCAATGTGTGTCACACAGACACACACACACACTGAAGGCTGTTCACTGTCGGCAGTCTGTCAGCAACACAAACCATTACATTAAAACTGTAAACTTCATGTGTGTATTTATCGTGAGTTGTCACAGTATTCAACAGCATCATCGCATATCGCAAGTTTTCCTGATGTTGTGCAGTCCTGCTCAGTACTGCAGTATAGTCAGCAGGTTATATGTGATGGTGTCTCTGATGACCTCAGCAGTGCAGTACGTGTCGCCGTCATACGGCTCTGTGTCTGGCTGTCTCAGGTGACCAGCAGAGGGTGCCATCTCAGTGTTCCACTCAGGAAGGAAAGTGTCTCCCTGAAGTTCACAGATGTTGTGTAAAACGCAGCACGCCGCCACGACTCTGGGCATCATGGAGACATCGATGTCGCTCTTTTTCAGCAGGCACCTCCAGCGTCCTTTCAGGCGTGTGAAAGCAGTGTTGACCACAGAGTGGGCAGAGTTGAGGGTGTAGGTGAAGCGACGCTGCTCAGGAGAGAGCTGATGCTCCTGGCTGTATCCCTTCATGAGCCACGGCCTCAGAGGGAACGACGCATCGCCAATGAGATGGACGGGGACCTCCACGCCGTCGTACACCACCGACTTCTGAAAGAGACACACAGAGGTTAACGTGATGGGAAGCAGACAGTGGGGTCTCTGCAGGGGTCACCATCCATAAACATGCCACGACCAACACCGTCAAGTATGATGATGACACAACAGGATTATTTAGTCTGACATCACATCTTCTTCTTCTGTTACTTTCTGTCAGACTAGGCACTGATGATAGCTTACAATACGGATGCCTCCTTGACCTTTTATCTCTGGATGTAGGCCTGTGGATTTCAGGAAGTGTACGACTGTTTCCTCTGCTCACCCTCACATCACATTTTCTTTCTTCCCTTGCTGTAAATAACATTTAAGTGTCAGTCTACCACTGATCCCAGAGCTCATGTCGAGGTGTTGAACGTCTCCTGACAGCCAGTCTCATGATACCAGACAACTGGAGGTCTCCGCCTACCGATCGTCTGAGGCCGTTGCTGGGACGGTGGAGAGCACGGCCGCTAACAAAGCAATGCTTCTTACATTTTTGAAAAGGAGACGCCTTCCTGGAAATAGTGTGCTCCACCTTTTCTCCTCTGTAGGGAAACAGACTAGAGGTATAGCGAGTCATTCTGTAAGACGGAGAAAACTTTTTATAACATTAAAACAGACACCCAGAGCAACATTAGATTATTTGATTCCGTTTTATCGAACGTCATCGTCATTTGGCTCTGTAGCCTCAGGCTCATCACTCTGGAAAAGGCTTCGTGTCGCCGGACTGCCCTTTTGAGCAGCTGACTGGGTGTTGTGGGGGCACATCTTTAACCCTTAGCCTTGTGCTAGCTTTTTCCCAAACAAAAGTGCCAATTCCCTCCACATCAGCTTTGCTACAACCGTAACGCCGCAAAAGCGCCCACATACCACTTTGGGTAGTCTGTCTCCCGGTGTAATTGGTCCTGTAATGTCTTCCAAAGCCAATGTGCGGTCTGGCTGGGCGGATGAATCGTGTCCTAATAAAAGATTATGTTTGTTTTTAAACGATGAAAATGTTTCGCTGAAAACGCAACAAACATCAACAAACTTTGCGGGAGTTTTCTTTGGTGACCTGACTGAGCCATCCCATAGTACACGTGTTGCTGGTCGGACAGTTACAAGCACAAGACTTCAGCGATTTACTGCCCCTAATATGAGGGACCGCCCTAAAGACTCAGGATTGGTTCTGCAATGCGAGGGTTTTTTTAAACTCTGGAACTGTCTCCACCCGGTTCAGCAACAAAAGCCGGGGCATGTTGTCAGACTGTGATCTCCCCCTCACATGAACCATGTGCTGTCAGTGCGACACATCCTCACTGTGAGCTTATTGTGTAGAACTGTGTCAGACACATTAACAGCACCCACAGAGCCTGAGCTGTCTGTAACATAACATACGAGGCCTTCATGTGAGTTACACGCAGGCTGGGTCTCAGACTCATCCGTTTGAAATGTCCCAGCATGCCTTTGTATTTTTTGACCCATTATGCAAATTAATGTCAGATGCCCCAGATCATGATTAAAGAAATATGATGTCACAAAACTTCCTGTGGTGACATATTCTGTATGATCTGTATGTAAACTGTATTTCATATATTTACTGTATTTTTAACATCATCCATTTTATCCAAAGTTTACATTTTTGGATATTGTGTTGTTTAATATTTTTCTCCTGCTTTATCTGTAACACGTTTTATGATATCCACTGTTCGATTTTACAATCGCAACATATATCACAAATAATAACCTCACTGCAACGTAAGTTCTTCTCAATATCAAGCAGCCCTAATTCTCATATGTGTTGGTTAAATCCATGTTTTCCCCCAGAATCAATATGTTTGTTTGTTTGTTTTTTGTTTTTGAGTGTGACACGATTCCATGAGAGGCAAGATGGACGAAGCCGTATGCAATAATAATTAAAATCCCAATAATCGATACCATTGATTGTAGGGCATCAGAAGCGCAATACAAATCGAATCAGCACCTTGGTAAGGTGATAGAGTCACATCGGGACAGAGCACGCGGTCCCCGCCCGGAGGCTCACCTCTCTGGGAAACAGGTAACCGTCCGGCCGGTCCTCTGCTTTCAGGTACAAGTCAGAGCTGGAGAGCACGGAGGCGCTGCAGGTGCTTCCGGGCCAGCCGGCGTACACATCCGTGAAGCTGCGAAGGACAGACACACAGACAGGTGAACCACGCGTCGGTCACCTGTCATCAACAGGCGGACACAAGATTCGCTCACCGCACGTCGTGGTCGACCACAGCCTGCAGGATGACCGAGTGCCAGCCTCTCTTGTTCAGGTAGTGCTCCGGGTTGTCTCTCGGCGGGGCGATGGGGATGTGAGTCCCGCCTATGGCCCCCGCGCACTGCGGGTAGCAGCGGTCCTTGAAGGCGCTTACCGTGTCGTCCAACCGCTGGCCGCTCGGGAGCGACACGAAGCGCTGATACAGCCGCTCCAATATGGCCGAAGTGACCTGTCGCACGATCACACACACGGTCGCGATCCCCACGCCGAACATGGTGGCGATGGATCGGTACTCTCCGGACCTGGCGAACCACCACAGAGTAATGGCCAGTCTGCGGCGCGGCTCGATGGGGACCCGGTAGTTCGTCCTTCGGCGTTTGATGGCCGGTCCGATTTGTTCGACCAAGTAATCGAACGTCGCACGGGACACGCGAAACTGCGCTTTCCACTCCTCATCGTCGAACAGTTCGGCCGAAGACCAGAAGTTCTGGGCGGGGCTCCGGTTCCGGACCCAAATGGGTCTGTGGGTGGTTGTGATGACACTCAGGATAGCGGCGATGGAGGACAGCACGAACGCCCTCCTCCGCCGCAGGTACTGCCTCCGCCGCCGGTCCCGCTCCACCATCTCCCGCACCCTCCTCCGCCTCAGCAGGGCCGTCTGGAGCCGGTACAGCTCGAACATCTGGTCACCGAACACCGGAGCTACATCCAGGCTTAAAAGAGAGGAAAGTAACGCAGCCGTGAGTGACCAAATATCCTCCGTGATCGGCTCCATTTTCAACTGCCGGTAAACAAACCCATCGGCGCCCATTGATGACGTAATCGGCGAGTCTTCTTTTCCTTGGGGTTTTCCGGCAGTTGGCATCCTTTTCGTTTCATTACCGCCCCCCTCAGGATTGAACCTGTTATCGCAGCTTCTTGATTTCTTCCGGATTGAAAGTCTTTTCACCTTCCTCCCGCCACCTGCGGTATGACGTGGGTCACACCGCCTCCACTCATCATTTGCCTTCTCTCCGTTTCACATCTCCTGCCAGTCTTGTAGAAAGCTTCAAAAGCCACACTTGAGTAAAAGTAAAAATATCTTATTGAAAAAATGATTCCAGTAAAAGTGAATATCGCCTATCAATGTGAGTAAAAGTCTTAAAGTAGCTGGTATTTAGGCTACTGTACTTACGTAGGCTATCAAAGTGAATATAAAAGTACTTAAATATTGAAAGTAAAAAGTACATGTAAAAGCAGCCAAGTTTGACTTTTGAAAAACTGTTTATTTTTCCTTTCCTTGCCTCTGGTCTGCAGAAGTACAGGATATTTCAGTCCTAAAACAAAATGCACACACAGTGGGGTTTTTGTTTTAAAGTGCTTCCAGAAAGTTTTCTAAACTTGTCTGGGACTGATTTGAACACAACAGGTAAAAGTTCTGCTCAAACGGAATCTGCAGCTGGGCGACTGCCACGACGTCAGAACAACAAAACGATTTAAAATCAAACACAAAACATGAACAACACAGTCAGTGCTTGCAGCTTCAGAGCACCTGTTTGCACTCACGCCTCAAATGATTAACCGACGATAAAACTTTCTGCGGTCTGTGGTCCAACATTATTGGCTACACAAACAAAACAAAAAAAGTCATTAGCTAGCCGATAACCAAATATCTTTAGGTGTTTTTTTCTCAGTAACGACTAACTAAAATGCTTATGGGAAATGTAATGGAATGAAAGTAGCTGGTTTTTTTGGAAAATGGTGTAAAGTAAAAGGGAAAATCTACAGAAATAGTGAAGTAGCCTACAGATATTCAAAAAAACTGCTTAAGTGGCTCACAGTAACAAAATATTTCCACTTGGTTACAACACTGCTGCCTACACACACCATGGATGTAGGCGGCATCAGGCCTCAGTAGGTAGAGCGGGTCGTCTACCAATCAGAAGTGTCCTTGGGCAAGATACTGAACCCCAAACTGCTCCCAATGGCTCCTCCACTGGTGAATGAGTGTGTGTGTGACTGAGTTCCTAATGAGCGGGTTGGCTCTTTGTACAGGAGTCACTGGCCTTAGTGTGGGAATGTGTGTGTGAATGTGTGTGTGAACGCTGACTTGTGTTGTAAAGCGCTAAATAAATACAGTCCATTTACCTTTGAACACACGCTCCACTGTCTGTCAGGATTCCCATACTGTCAGAAACAGTGACTCAGCTTTCTGTGTCCAGTTCTGCTCATAATGACGTCTCTTTATATTTTATTCTGTACTTGATGCAAATGTCTTCCTTTAATCTCTCCATCCCAACACTGCTGCCACCTTTTGCCATATTCCCTCTGAATTGTGCTTTTCGCCTCTGACTTTAAAAGTCTGGCATGCAAGTCCACATTTGTTCTCCGAACTGCTTCTCTTGTCAACTTATCCAATTTTTCATTTCCTGGTCTTCCTGAGTGAGCTGGAAGCCACAGAAACACCCCCTCTGTCCCCTGATTGGCTAATGCTGTTATCATCAACAGTATTTCCCACAGTGCATCTGGATGAGCCTTGGTTGCTGCAGTCGTATGGACAACAGTGCTGGTACTGAATCACTACACATGAGTATTTTGCGTGCTGTCCTGCTAAACGACGAGCTCCTGACCCCACAGCAAACACGGCTGCTGCCCCGTCACTTCTGTGTGTGGAGCCTCTGACCCAGCAGTGAAAAGCTGAACACATTCACTGTCATTTCTCTCTTTGTGATAATAATATTCATTAAGATGATCCACTGTTCTGTTCCTGTGCTCATATCTACAGCTGCATTCTGCATCTCCACTCTGGTCTCTCAGGCCACAAAACTCGATTTCATTCACTTTAACATCCTCGCCAATCCACCCAAAACTTGATTTCTGCTTTTGCCCTCTCCCAACAATCCTCTACAACCCTCTTCACTGGACGGTTGTCCTTGTCACCTCTTAGCTGTACTCGGTAACTGGCCATGAGCTGCTTCCTGTGGAGCCGCGGTGCGTTTCTCCTGCCTGTACTCACACTGGTGCTGTTTCACTGCCTCTAAACAAGTTCACATCCAGCTCCGACAGCACACAGTCAGCTGCTGAGCCGTGTGGTGAACAGCCTTAACTTATTCCTAACCAAACTGATGCTACGTACACTTAAAGATGAAATATCTGCTCCCGCTCCAGCCCCATCAGACGCCTCCATGACTAGTTCACACGTGGATGTCGGCGAGTCGCTTGCTTTCCGTCTTTTTGTAGCAGAATGCATTAATCAAAGGCTCTGAAATATAAGCACAATTACTATTATTGTTATTATTATCATTATTATTATATTTTTATTTTTATTATTAATAATTCATTTTCATTTTTATGTTTGATGATCTAAAGTGATTTGATTAATGTAATTGGAACATTTAATAGGGAAATAAAACTCAAAACTTCAAACAAAACATTAAAAACGAATTAAACATAAAATCTAAATAAATGAACAGATAAAGCAAAGAGGAAAAAAGCAGACAACAGAAGTTCGACAAAGAATTTTAGAGTGAATAATTGAAAGATCTGCAATAATTAGTTGACTGACTGAAAAACTATCAGCGGTAGTTTTAATACTGAAGACAAACACACAGAGCGTCCTCCTGATTAATTTTATCCAAAAATATTGTCAGTCGTGATGCTCCTGTTTGCACTTTGTATCAGGCATAATGAGAAATCTAAAGATTTGATTTGGGCTGTGTGTGTGTGTGTGTGTGTGTGTGTGTGTGTGTGTGTGTGTGTGTGATTAATCGATGCTGGAAATAATTTTTGTAGTAAAACATGAATGGTAATAATGAACTCTGTTTTCAGTGACTTTGTGAAGAGTCTGTCACGTGTGGAGCGTTTGGCGTGTCAAGGCTTTGGTGTTTCATGCTGGAAATGATGTTCAGTGGTTCTTTGGGGTCCTGAAGCTTCGGCTGGCTCAAAGCGCTGCAGCACGGTCCAGGTTTAAGGATCCAGCTCCTGGACGACAAACGGCAGTGTTGACAGCGCTGATCCAGCAGGGGGCGTCGCTCCCAGCAGAGGCGACAGCTGAAGCTTCAGAGAAACGATGCAGTCTGGGATCCAGATCCTGAACCACTCCGATGTCTGAGCCGCTGGAGTTCCCAGCATGCCTCTGACTGACTCAGGAGGAGTGTGAGGCTGAAGCAGCTGCTGTGGGGAAGCTCAACCTGCAGGGGGCGCTCTTCCTTCAGGCTACTCCAGCCCAGACCCCTGAGACTCCAAACAAATGTTCTCAAAAAAGAGGAAGAAGAAGCCCACCTGAAGAATCGACTCGTCTTTTATTAGGAACTTAGACCAAACGTCAGCGTCTGAAGTTTGTCACCTGACAATGTTTTTATTTAAAGTGAAGTTCACTCAGAGAAGGTCAAAGACTATTCACTTAATCTAACTTCAGATTTACACTTTTCATCACAATTTACTGAACTTGTAAAAACAAGTTCTTACTCGATGCAGAAAAATGTGACGTTCAGACAGCTGTCACTCAAACTTAACTACCTCTGAACCGGGTCACGGTTAACTTCAAACTGTTAAACCTCTGTTCAAAACCAAAGTCCTGACTTCATAAATGAAAAGAAATAAAAGGATAAAAACACAGTAACTCCTTATTGAAACACTCAGTGCCTATTTTCTTTCATTAAAGGAAAGCTGCACTTTTTGGAGAATGTAGCCGATTCATCTAAAATCCTGATGTAAGACAAGAACAAAGATGTCTTTCTCTTCTCTGTGTGTTCAGGTCATGAGACACCCGCCCGCGCGAGCAGGTGGGAGACGCCTTTACCGCCGTCTGAAGCCTCTAAAACACATCTGAAAATCTCCGGCACGCTCTGCCTACATGTTTCGACCGTGCACACTCACCACGCTGCAGAGACTGTAGCCTGATTTCCATCTCAATGAGAAGCGAATCTTTTGACAGTTTGCAAAAAAAGGGAAAAAAAGAAATGCAAATTGGGTGTTTTTCCATCAGAGATGGGGACTTGAGACTTGGACTCAAGTCACACACACAGTGACTTGAGACCTCACTTGAGACTCGACCTCAAAAGACTCAAGACTTGGAATCAAGCTCTGGGACTTGTGAACAATCTTTTTTTTTCTTGTTAGCAGTAACAAGGTCTGACCAGCTAAATCTCATCCCCTTCTTGATGCACATGCGTCGTTACCCACGTGTGATCTTCACTACTTCCTGTAACACAGCACATGCTCTGAATTCCATAGATATAGCTATGCTATATGCTATATGCTATATGCTATATGCTATATGCATGCAGCACATGAACACTCATTTCAACCACAAGAGACTTGAGACCTGACTTTAGACACTCGAGCTCAAAGACTTGTGACCATCTGTAATTTCCATCAAGTGGTTGGAGCAGATAAACTACGCTACTTTTGTCAGAAGATGGCGGCGTAGGCAACGTACCATAACATGGCTGTAATAAAATGTAGAGGAAGTAGAAGTTACAAACTGGAAACAAAACAAGCAGCTGCCCTGGCGATGGAGAGAGTCTGCAGAAACAACTTTCAGGTTTTTTTCTCCTCATCAGTCCACATGTAGCTGCTGTTGTTGTTGCTAGCAGCCATGTTGCTGCTCGTTATGGGGAAACTGGAAAAACGTCAGCGTTGTCCCCGCCCCCCCAGAGAAACTCTCCATCTCACAGAGGAGGCGGTTTCTGATTGGACGTCTGTGGTGGACGTCTGCACACACCTGCAGGGTGGACATCAGACTGATTGTTCCTCGGGTGGAGTTTGACAGAAGGTGAGAAATGAGGAGAGCTTGTGGCCACATCCAGACGATGGAGTTGACGTAAAGTGAACATGAAGAGTTTTGTGTAACATCACTGAAATTAATTTAATTTTGTTTTGTGCAGCTGGAATAAAGTGAAGGAGCATGATTTACCTGGGCAGGTAGCTTCAATCTCAGCTCTGACACATAAAGACCCTCTTTGTGTCCAGCAGGGGGCAGCACTGAGCAGACTGTTCACCTGAGGTGATGCCTTTGATTTCTTCCTCGTTCTTTTGTCTTGTTAACTCTGTTAATCTGCCAGATCTTTATTTATGTCCTTTACTCATCCACAGGAGTTTAGTCACTGTGAACAGAAACACACCTGAGAGTTTTAACGGACAAACATTTGGTTTTTTTGTTGTTGTTGTTGACTTTAAGACTCTGAAGCAATGACTGATCTACGCATGTTGTGGTATGCTGTCAAGGGTTGTATGCAGAATACTTCTGTCTCCTTTTCATCTTACTTAAATAAGCTCAGACTGGGAAAAATAAATGAACGTGAAACACAATCTGGAGCAAGAACAGCAAAGATATGGTTTCTCAGATGAGAGGAAAAAAGAAACAGACATCACTAAATCAAAGCTGCATACTCTTCTAAGAGCCAGAGCAGAGTTTGATATACAAAGAAAAAAAAGAAGAAACTATTAAAACTGCAGTGATGTTTAAACAACATTAATATAACAGCTACTCGATCATTGGGAAAACTCCTAACTGACCCTAAAGCTGTAAGTGCTGAGTTTTGTTTAGAACTCATTATATACCTCGGAAGTCATTTCTAATGAGGAAAACTTAAGAATCTTCTGCATAGTTTAACGCTCCCATGGCTTTCTCGGGAGGAGTCAGAAGACTTAGGGAGACCAATGACCTTAAATGAATTACACAACGCCCTTACGGGGAAGCAAGGTAGATCTCCTGGTTGGGACGGTGTCCCTGGAATGAGGACTCTTTTTGAATATGATTTCAGCTTCAGTAGAAAATGGGTCCTTCATTAGTGATGCTAATTCAGCATTAATATCTGTTATTCCTAAACCCAACAAAGACCTTACTCTGTGCTGTAATTAAAGACCTTTATCAGTCCTGAACTCATATGCACGAGTCTTGGCCAACTGCATGGAACCGTATATGACTAAATTAGTGCATCACGACCAAACAGGCTTTATTAAAACTGGTTTAGCATCTGATAATTTACGTGGTTTATTGCGTGTTAGACATGCATCCACAGACATTCTTTCACCCTGTTCTAGCTTGTCTTTAGATGTTGAAAAAGTCTTTGATCAGCTTGAATGGGATTATTTATGGGCAGTTTTGGATTGTTTTGAATTGGGGTCAGGATTTATTAAAATGATTCAAGTACTTCATAATAACCCTTCAGCTGTAGTTATTACAGGGAATAATATCTCCAATAAATTCCCAATTTCACACTCTTGTCGCCGAGGATGTCCTCTAAATCCTTTTCTATTTGTATTGTCACTAGAACCTTGAGCTCAGAAAATTAGACAGCATCCACACATCTCCTCTATAGCTATCCAGAATACCACACGTCATGCTTCGTCATTAAACACCTGCCTTACATCTCAGAAACTTTTTTGATTTTGGAACCTATTCCGGCTACAAAATAAATTGGGCCAAATCTGCTTTAAACTCCTATTTAGTCCCATCCTCCTTAGCAGAACTTATTCCTACAGTCAAAGAGTTTAAGTATCTGGGAGTGATTATCTCTCCCTCCCTTCATAACATTATCATGAGTAATTACCGGGGTAATTACAAACGTGTAGCTGCTGACCTAGAAAGATGGGTTCATTTCCCTATCTCTTTACAAGCTCGTGTCTCCATAGTAAAAATGGACGTCCTACCACGGGTGAACTTCTTTTCCTCTATCTTACCATTACCTCCACCTGTTAAGTACTGGGAGAAGATCCATTCAATAGTTACCAAATTCATCTGGGGAAGGAAGCGATCTCGTGTTAAATTATCCACATTACCACATCATGAATCATCAGGAGGTCTCTCTGTTCCGAACTTTAAACACCATTTCTGGTCATTTGTTTTCAGCCCTATCTCAACCAGGCTGAATCCTGATGCTGATGTTTCTTGGAAACCTATAGAGGAAAATATAGTTCATCCTTATAGATTAAAAGATTTAGTTTACTCTGCCATACCACTCACAAAAGCCAAACTTTGTTTTGGTCCTATCATTACTTTCCAAAACAGCACTCAAAAGGCCCCATCTTTCATAACAATTGCTTCTCTTTGGGTCAAAACCATTTTCATTTCCTGCATGGGAGGAAAAAGGTGTTCATGTCCTTGGCAACATCTATGATTGTCATGGGCTCCATTCTTTTAATGACTTGCGTATTTCGTACAGTTAACCAGCTTCATCCCTTTTTTTATATCTCCAACCAAGATCTTCCATGAAAGCCTGTGGCGTTCCCTGGAACACGCCGCGTACTACGCGTAAGATGCATAAAATAGTAGCTAAACGTGAACAAACAAAAAATTTAGTGTCAAAAATTTATTCTGTGCTACCTATTGCTAGTTATAAGCCTTTGTATATCCAACAGGTGTGGGTTAGGGAACTGGAGGTAACTCTGGAGGATGACAGCTGGGAAAGAATATGGGAAACTATTGCTGACTCCTCCAAAAACCGAAATCATCAACTAATACACTTTAACTTCATTCACCGAGCCTTACACTCAAAAACACTCCCACATTCTCCAGTTTGTGATCTCTGCCCAGATGATCAGGCCGGCTCATTTATGCAAACATTCTGAGAGTGCAGAAATGTCGCCCACTTTTGGAGACAAGTTTGTTCGTACCAAAAGTTTTAAATGCTGATATACCTTGTGCTCCTGCCACTTTACTTCTTAATGACCTCTCAACTTTACCATTGACATATACACAAAAACACAGTATGTTAGCTGGTCGAACTGCTGCAAAAAGATGTTGGCTTTATGTAGGCAGCCACCTCATATCCTCACGACCCCTCAGTGGATCAATACTTATCCTGAAGTAATTAACATGGAGCTTTCTGTAGCTAAAATCCATGGCGCCAGTAGAATACACATCTTATCATGGGCTGAGACACTAACTAAAGTAGAATCATTATAAAGTACAAATAAGCCAGAAAATTAATTTTATTACTTCACATTATTGTGATATAACTGAATGTTAATACTTGATTTTGTTTAAGTCAACATACATGAAATATATATCTGAATTATGAAGTTATATCTATTTTTGTATGAATACATATGAGGCTATATATATACAGGTATGAAATATAATGAAACATGTTGAGCAAGATGTTCAAATCAATCAATCAATCAATCAATCAAATTTATTTTTGTATAGCCCAAAACCACAAATCACAGTTTGTCTCAGGGGGCTTCACAAACTGCACAGGTGTGACATCCTCTGTCCTCAGACCCTCTCACGAGGAGAAACTTACAAACCCTGAATCGATGGAGAGAATCAGGGGAAATAAGAAACCTGTGAGAGAACCTCAGAGGAGGGATCCCTCTGCCTCAGACGGACAGAAAGCAAAGTTCTGTCCATACACATGTATTAATAGAGATCTAGGCAGTTATACATAATTCCTTTTTTTCCCTTCTTTTGATTGTAACAATCATGTACATCTATACTGCCTAAAACATGAAAATGAATAAAAAACTGATCACAAAAAAGACAAAATGTAACATTTCTCAGTAAGACGGTGATGCAGCTGTAAGTTTGTCACCACTTTGATCAGCTCTCACATGTTTGTGTCTTTCAGCTGAAGGACTCACACACCATCAGCCAGCAAACACACTGCATGACCATAAAGAAGAGCTTTACAAACAATGTTAAAATACATTCAAATAAAAACATTAGACATTGAACGTAAGGGTGAATTGATGATATGAAGACTGACAGTGGACTATCAGGGATTTCTGCCATGTTTACTTTCATACAAAAGGTTAGCGGTGGCTAGGCTAACAGGATGCCACCCAGTAAAACACATGGAGCAGTTTCCTGCTGTGTGATATTCAACAGTAAGGGTCACTGGAGGAATGACTACAAGCAAATGGCACCATCTGTCACACAGCTTCAGCCAAAGCTCTGGCGGCCTGCAGGAGGAGACGCAGCGCCTCCTCCCGTCTGACGCTGCTCCTCCAGGCCTCATGCTGGCCTCACTTTCACTTTTTATTCGACAGGAGAGCAGCTTGTTTACAATTCATGGCTGATGGAAGTCTGTTGATCTGATCTGCAAATAATTACTTAATAACAATGTCAATCTGCACCTGGTTACAAGCAAAAATCCTAAAATTTTGAGTAACTACATTTATTGTAACTGGTCATATATTACAATTTACGTATACAGCGAGTCGTTTGTAAAGGGTCATCATCACAGAGGAGATCAGAGGCATCATTCTGTAATGCGTAAGTTTAGCACATTATTACAAATAATGCGTTCACAGTATCAGTTTTTATTACAGCAGGTATTTGTACTGTTTAATGGCTGTTGTGTTACAGTAGGGGGCGCTCCAAGCAAAACAAACTGAGTTGAAGCTGCTGTGAATAAAACATGAGACAGTCATTATGTCAGTATGTGTGTTTGGCCTCTCCTGAAGCTTCAAAACAAAAACATTCTTCTTCCATTTCATCCATGTGTAACAACAACAACAACAACAACAATACAAACACTTTCACAGAGCTTTTGCATATTTTGTTGAACATGTACAGTTTATTTATTGCACCATAAATTCTTCCTTCAATCTGCTGCGTGTGTGTGTGTGTGTGTTATCAGGTTATCTCAGTCAAACAAAGACTATCAGTATTGAAAATCAGGAGGAAGAGCACAGACAGTGTGTTGACCCATCAGAGGACGCTGTCAGCACCAGTCATGCTGTACGCAGCTCACTGGTTTACTGTAACTTACTGGTTTTACTGGAACACTTGCAGCAGAGTCTGAGACTATGACAAGTCACAGTGTGTGAAATACTGATCAGTGTGAACCTTAGTTGCTCTGCACTTTCCAGTCAACTAAATGCATTGATTACTTTTACTTAGCTGAGGATTTTGTCTGTACCAACACATAAAACCATGTGACAGCTTCTCCACTACATCAGTGTTTTTAGGAAGGAGCTGCTTGTCAAAGTGTCATCACATAATCCTGATGCCTGTTCAGTTTGTGTTACAGCAGGAAGTGATGCTTAACGAAGTTGATCTCTCTGTGAATCAGACGTCTGCCTGAGCAGCAAGGTTATTATCATAAATGAAAACAAACGAAATAATGAAAACTAGAAAAGAAAAAACGTTTTTGTTACCTGAAATAAAAACAAAGCTTTTAAAAAATCTGATAACTAAAACGGTACTGTGGCCAAAACTAACTCAAATAAAATAAATTTATAGAGAAAATATCCTTAGTTTTTGGTCTTGTTGTGGCGTTTTGGGGGGATATTGAATCTCTCCTTCAAGATCTATGTTCCTTCCCCCAGTGAAATAATGAAATGATAAAATACATTTTGGGCTCAGTTTGTTGCAAACCAATACTAATAATACACACATTACTATGTACCAAATATCAGAAAGCGCTCTAATGAATTACCCAGGTATTTCTGTCATCTGTGCATATTACTGAATCGATATCAAAGCATATTGATCAATATCGATTTGAAACAATATTGAATTTAATTGTGACCCAAAGAATCAAAATCAAATTTAATTGTGAGGTTCTCGACAATAACCAGCCCTTTTGGCTAGCATCATGGCTGCGAGGACCACGTGACAAAAACTAAAACCAATAAAAATTAAACTAAAACTAAGCAATTTTGAAAAATTAAAACTAAACTACAAAACTTGCTTAAAAAACTAATTCAAACTAAACTAAATCTGAAAAATAAAAGTCAAAATGAAATAAAAATAAGAACCAATGAAAAGCTGTTCTGACCTTGCTGAGCAGAAGGTCACACAGTGTGGCTGTACAAACAAAGCAGGCTGCTTCAGTCCCCGCGCTGCAGTGTGAGCGTCACTGGGGACTCTGGTGTATTTTGAGGGGCGGGAGCACATTACGGGGAGCTGCGGGGAGCTGTCTGCTGGTCTGCCTGCGAGCAGCTGCTGTAGCTGATGGAGAGGGCGGAGAGGCAGCGTGGCATCGCAACGCGACATCTGCTGGTCCTGCGGCTTTGATGGCCCACGGCTGGGCCTCCGCTGGCTCAGCAACATGCTGCATGTTGTCTGACAGCATTTAGCTCGGTGTTAACACGCAACTGGAAGCAAGAGGCTGAGGAATCACACTGTACATGGGGGGGGGTCAAATGATGTGTTTTGTCCTCCACAGTTTAAGAAGACAGACAGATTGTCTTTAAATGGCCAGGAAAATCTTTTTGACAATCATTTCATCATTTTAACACTTTCATTGAGATGTGAAACAGCTTTCATTCAGCACAGCTTCCTGTTTGAGCCTCTTCAGTGAGAGGAAACCAGGCACAAAGGAAACACACGACTACAGCATATAAAATCAGACATAAAGCATCGTCCTCCTCTGTGTGTCTCTGTCTCTGTGTGTCTGTCTCTGTGTGTTTGTCTCTGTGTGTCTCTGTCTCTGTGTCTCTGTCTCTGTATCTGTGTCTCTGTCTCTGTATCTCTGTATCTGTATTTGTGTATCTGTGTAAAAAAATTAATAAACATAAATAAAGTTCAGGATAAAGTACAATAATTCATTCTAAGGTGTATGAGGTATTCAGAGAGTAATATAGCCCAAAATGGAAAGAAAATAAAGTAAGACTTCCTCAAAATTCTAATTAGGAAATTTGTATGTATGTATGTATGTATTATTATTATTATTATTATTATTATTATTATTATTATTATTATTATTATTGTTATTATTATTATAATCATTATTTC
>JAQFJA010000023.1:27808279-27818691 GCA_029874485.1 Naso brachycentron
CTGAACCATGACCAGTGACAGAGAGTAACTAAGTACTTTACTCACATTTACTCATGCACTGTACTCATGGACAGTTGAAAGGGATCTTGTACTTTACTTGAATATTTTTATTTTCTGCACTTGCCTGTTTATTTTTAAACTTTGTTTTTTTGAATTCTTCAAGACAATACATTTTAGTAACCAAAGCATTACAAAAAATATTTTTAAAAATATGAATTAATATACACGTATACTTTTACTCTTTAACTTAATCACACCACATGGAATCAACAAATAAACTGTGATGTTCTTTTGTATACATTCATGAAAATGAGCTGCAGCATTCATTCATTTGACACATAATGCATCAATAATTGTTATCTAAAAATATGACGTGTATTATTCTGACATCATTATGGGCATGTTTACCTGGAAGTCTCATTTAACTCTAACATTTACCAGAATGTTTCCATACTGTGACACTGAGGTGGCTGTCAACTTTGACCTGTTACAGGTTGACATGTTGCCATGGTAACACCTTAGTGCTGATGCATAACACTTGTTGAAGTTTTTAATCACCGCATCAGGAGCTCGTTTGACATCATCACATCAACACAAGGGTTCAGCGTCTCTACATGAGCATTATCCTAATCTGCTGCTGCAGTGTGGAGACACGAAGACGAGCAGGACTCCTCAGACATGTTCACCAGCTGCCACCTAGTGTCACATGCTGGACACCTGTGGGACTCACTTGTGGTCAGACTCACACTGATGATCCAGAGTGTCACTGTGTAAATGTGAAATAAACAAACTCAGAGGATGTAAATGTTGTAAACATCAGTCTGTTTGCTCTGCTTGTGACCTGCAGGTTCATTCTGGACTCTGATTGGCTCCAAACTAGCTCCATTGTCATAAATCCTGCAGGTGTGTTTTGTGTTAAAATGAGACTGAAGGTGGGAAACAAAACAAAACGTCTGCAGAGTGAAGCTCGCACATCTCAGTGAAGGAACAAGGAGAGAAAGACGTTTTTAATGGCGGAGAGAGATCGTGGCACGTCTTCCTCCGCTGCTGGACTGTGAGTGTCTCTCATATAATCAGACGATGAAAGACGTGACAGGTCTGAGCGGAGCTGTGTTTCTGTCTTTGAATGAAAGCGCAGACCGGCTGTTGAGGGGAAATCTGCCTATATTACAATATGGAGCTTCCATGGCCGTCTGACGGTGCACTGACAGTTGCTGCATGGAGGCGGGCACGGCCTGCTGAACAAGAGGTCGGCAGGCATCATGGATTTCAACGACAGGCTGACTCTCTGACAACTCGCTGCTGACAGACGCACACTTTGCTGCTGGCTTCTGCCTAAAGAGATGGGGGGTGGGGTCAAAGGTTACAGCTGGAGGAAGCAGCAGTGATGGAAGACTGTCATGGCCCAGTGAGCCTGACATGCACACTGAACTCATTCTGTCCAGCCAGCGCACTCATCTCAGGCTGCTAAATTAGATCCATTGCCAATTCATGAAAGGCAGCCGCCTGACAGCACGCCTGTCAAACTGCCTCTCGTGTTTGTACCACAGTGAGCCGTCGACCAGCGCGCGGCTCATAAATAGGCCTACATGTAAAGTCAGGCCAGACTAAGTCCTCAGACTGTAGCAGTGTCCCTGCAGAATGACTGCAACCCATGAAGGAAGGATGGTGAGGAGCAGACGTGAGGAAGAACAGCCATGAAAACTGCATTCAGGAACAAGTAAAGATGTTTTACAGCTTAATTTTAGTTTATTTATTTGGTGTTTCTGCTTTAGACGAAGTGTCGTAAACATTCTCACATCTTTATAGTGAAAATGTGAAGCAACTGAAGCCCTAAAGTGGAAGCACGCGCTCTGCTCAGAGACAACTACATTTCCCAGAAGTCTCCTGATGCGGCGCAAGCGCAGTTGCATCTTAGCGACATAACGAACTGCGATGTTTTCAGTAGCAACCGCCACTGTGGACTGAATCCAGCGCTGGCAGAAGGTGAGAAATGTTCAAAAATGACCGTGGACGTGTGTTCAGTTGACAGATAACAAATGTGTGACTTTGATAAAATCTCAGCATCACTCTCACTTATTAAAGAGTGAACTAAACCCTGTAGCTGCCTGTAGCGGTGAGCTAACGGTAGCTAACGGAGCTAAAGTTAGCGTAAACTCTGATTAACGGTAACGTTGCTGTGAGACCGCAACAATCACCGCCCGAGCATGTTTCAGAGTGCACACCACTCTGCACACCGACGCATTTACGTTCCTGACTTCACTGATTTCAGTTTTCTTAGACACTTAAAAAATCCGTGTGGAACGTTTGGTGCCAGGTCGCGGTTTAAATCCGCAGTTTTTGCGCAGTGGAGTTCAGAAATGTCTCAGCTTTAAGTTCGGCGTCAAACCGACTGAGCAGCAGCAGCATTTCCGGTGTAGCTCTGATATTTCTCCAGTTTGACAGCAGAGTGATGAAGCATCTGTTTCCTTTCAGACTGAATCATGTCCACCTTTGTCGATGAGACCGCAGCAGATGTTCCGGTCAAAGACGTCACAGCTCCACCAGGTGTGTCACTGTTCACGTGTGTTTATGGGACGTCGCTCGTTGTGACGTCCACATCCAGTGAGACGTGTTTTTGTTTGCAGCCAACTGCTGGAAGCTGGACCAGAGGATTTTCTGTTGGTCAGGTTTGCAGCCGCAGATGAACCAGAACTCCTGTCTGCTGTCAGTGGTTCTAGTGTTGCTAATGAACAGAGGCACTGCTGTGAGTGACAGCATAGGAAGTGTTTACGCACGGAGACAGGAAGTCCCATTCAAAGCAAAACAAGACAGCTGCCGGTCGTCACTCTTTGGTTTGTCTCGTCCTTGTCCTGTCTGTCGCAGCTCACGTGACCGCCGTCAGAGGATGGGCGCTCTGTGGTCTGATGAACTCACAGCTACATGTTTGACAGTTTAAAAAGTCAGTAAATCTTTTTTAATGCCGACAGATTCATGGGCTCATCAGAACGCTCGGGCGCGACAGGACATCTCGCGGGTGTCCAGGGAGGAGCTGGAGGACCGGTTCCTGCGCCTGCATGAAGAGACTCTGCAGCTCAAGCAGCACATCCACAAACAGGACGACAAGATCAAGAAGTGAGATGCACGCACACACACACACACACACACACGCACACGCACATGCCAATGTTTGACAACGTATGAAACGTGAGACTGCAGATCATCACAGGATGAATGGTTCCACCTACAAGTTTCCTGGATATCATGGTCACTTCCTGTCTCAGCAGCCTGACGTTGTTCAGAGCTGTGACATAATGAGGGACGTTTGGCTTCTTTGAAACAGAATCAACGATTGACTTGTTGTTGTTTGTTGTTTGTTGTTGTCACATCACATTCACTCTCTAGGTTCTCATCTGTGCTCCAGAATACTTTTGCACATTTTCACTCAGACTCCAGACGATCCGTTTGTTCCTGCACTTCCATCGAGTTTAGGAGTGAAACAGTTAAAACTCTCTGACTCCCACACAGCAAAATGATGGAAATCATTGTTTCCCATGATGCAACTTGGCTGCAAACCCTTTGTGTGTTTTTAACACAGACTGTTCACTGCTGACCCACATGACATCACTATGACATAATGGTGTTTGTCTATAAGACTGACTGTGTTGGTGGGTGTGCTCCGCCCTGCAGGCTGGGCACTAAGCTGATGAGGCTGGTGAAGGACCGCGGGCGCATGGAGCAGCTGGCGGTCGGGGGAGGCCAGCCGCCATCCAGGCCGCGGGACGTGGACATGGAGGAGATGATGGAGGAGCTCCAGGACAAAGTCCGCGCTCTGCAGACAGAGAACGAGGGGCTGAAACAGCGCCTCCTTGTGGCCAAACAGCAACTCATGAACTCACAGAGCCGGAGGCCGACGCCATATGGCCACGTCCAATCACGAGTCAACTCTGGGTTGAAGAATCTACGAGATGACGCCTCGTCTCTGTCTCCACCTCGACCGAAAAGTGAGTCCAAGATGATCAGTGAGGAGGAAACTGGAGATTTAAAACCACAGAATCAGTTTTACCAGATGACTGAATTTTACCTGTAAATCATCAAAACCACCTGAGATGGAAAGTCACTTAGATTCATCTCATCACATCCTGACGTTTGAGCGGCTGCCGACAGTCGACCAATAACAAGCAGGGACGACCCCGCAGCATGCTGAGCACGTTTCCTGCCTGAGATTCGACTTTTGTACTTTGTGTTTTACATTTTTAATGAATTTTCACCTGGTAATTGAAGAAGTTTGTTGGTTTATAATTGCAAGAAGCAGACGGAGGATCCGCCTGTAAAGTTTTCTGTAGCTTTAAAACGTCTCCTGTCGTTTCCTCACTGAGTGTTTCCAGTTTAACTTCGCTGTTTGTCTCGTCATCACTGATTATAAAGATGTTCTGATACTTATCCCAGCGTTGTAGGCAGTATCAGAGGCTTTTTCCGGTACTGGTGTCGCTATCAGAGCCACTCTAACTGATTGTAACTTTGACGACGTCACGAGCAGGTTCCTCATGGTAATACCTTTAGGAAATAAACTCTTTGTTCTGCAGGTACCAGGAGTTTTGAGGGCGGTGGGAGACCTCCGACTGGCCTCTTACCTCGATTTGGACACAACCTGCTGGAGGAAGCGAGAGCTGAGATCCGCAACCTGTGAGTGCCGCGCCTTCGTGGCCAAGCGAGTCGGTGAAGTTTTCTTTTCACATGTTGTGTTTTCACTGCTGGGTTTGAGGATATGAACCTTCAGCCTGACCGTGGGGACGTCTGATGCTGCTGCTCTGTGTGTCTGAGCTTGTTCTCTTTGTCGGGTCACCAGTGAGAATGTGATCGAGCTCCAGCGGAGCCATGTGGAGGAGATGGAGCGAACATGCGAGCTGCAGCAGGAAGAGCTGAGGAAGAGGGAGGCAGAGTATGAGGAGAGACTTCTGCAGCTCCGCCAGCAGCAGACCTCCAAACTGAGGTAGGGAGGATCTGAAAACACTCGCAACTCTTTTGTTTTGTCTTCCGTGGACCTTACAGGCCACCTTCCACGTGGAACAACTCCCTGCCAGAATGAAAATCACAATCACAGCGTAAAGTTTATTTCAAAAACAAAAACAACCGTGTCAACAGAAGATAACTTTGAAAAGAATTCCGACATACTGTTCATATGACTGAGAAGTTAAACATACAAATAAATTCATGTGTTCATATGTAAATAAATGAGTGTATACACGCATAAATCTAACCAGCCGCAGGTAGACTGTGTGTGTTTGTTTGTGTTCTCTCTAACTGACAAACAGAAAAACAAATGAAAACTAAATTTGGGGATTTTTGTTTGTTTGCAGCTTTTATTGACTTTGATCAGTTTGGATTTTTGTCATTTCAGCAGACTGAGGATCGAAGTTACTCGCACACATCAACTGTGTAAACAAACACGCTAACCCTCGTGTGTGTGTCTCTCAGGTCACATGTCAGCAGCAACGTGGCACTGATCAAACTGCAGAAGCAGCTGGCTGACAGGTCGGACGCCGTCACAGAGCTGGAAGGCCGATTTGCACAGCTGCAAGAGGTGAGACTGAAATCCAGTGATGACGAATGTGATGTAATCACTGTCACATGACAGTGATGAGTGAAGCAGCTTCACTGCTGTCTTAGAGTCTCTGAGGAAAATGAGAGAGGAAGAGGGGTGGCTGTGTGCTCACCATCATGTTATCAATTAGACATGCAGCTGTATGCTGCAATAACCCTGTGAGCCACAGGGGGCGACACACTCACTGATGTGTTTTTAATGGAGCTTTATGGCACAGAGGAAGAAGACACACACACACACACACACACACACACACACACACACACACACACACACACACACACACACACACACAGTTTCTTTCTTTTTTTTTTTAATAAAATGTGCTCTGTCCTTAAAGTTCAGAACATCTCTGTTGATCTTCAGTTGATGGATTTTGCTGAAACAAACATTTGTGGGTTTTAGAGTCAGAGGATGATGAAGGCCAGTCATGATGCAGTGATGATGAAGGTAGACGAGCTGTCTGCTCAACTGAAAGACGAGAGGATGAAGAGTTTGGACCTGGAGATGCAGCTGCAGAGCTCAACTGTAGCCAAAATGAAGATGGAGCAGGTGAGTGCAGCATGGATCTGAAACATCATCATCATCATCTTCATCCAGTTAAACTGTGTGCTGCTGAGCCTCCCTCGTCTGCCTCCAGACGGTTTGTCTCCTCGCTGAGTGACGACTGAACTCCTGTTCGTGACGGTCACATCACAGAGTCTCTGTGATGTAACTGTTCCACCTGAACGTATCCGTAACTCGTTAAATCCTTTTACGAATCCTGTTGAACGTCCTGAAATATTCTGAAAATGTTCAAGTGATATTCAACAAAAATTATGACGCAGACGATCCAAATAAAATGCAACCAAAATCTGCCACAGATTTAAACATTAACCAACTCAGTCGTTCTGTCAGATTTGAAGCACATGACTTATCAGTGGAGGAGAGTGAAAAAAAAGTTGTTGAGCCAGTTGATGAGTTCAGCTTTCTGAAGTTTTCACTTCTGAGGAGAGGGGCTTAAACATCACGTGATGTGTTCAAATAAAGTTTGTGTGTAAGTTTCCTGTCTGACATGCACACACACACACACACACACACACACACACACACACATACACACACACACACAGGACAGACACACAGAGGACACACAGACACAGAGAGGACACACTGACACACAGAGGACAGACACACACACAGAGGGCAGACAGACACGTAGAGGACACACAGACAGACACGTAGGGGACACACAGAGGGCAGACAGACACGTAGAGGACACGCAGACAGACACGTAGAGGACACACAGACAGACACGTAGGGGACACACAGACACACAGAGGGCAGACAGACAGTGGACAGAGTCACCTGTGTCTCCTCCCATGCTCTCCTGCAGCTGCAGGAGCGAATCAGTGAGGTGGAGCAGGAGAGGGACCTGCTGAAGGAGAACAATGAAAAGCTGGTGAACAGGTAAACGCTCTGCTGCTCTCATGTTACCTCATTAATTACTGTTACTCATGTTTCACATGTGGCACAAATCATGTCAACCAATCACAGGTGACCATGACACAAAACATTTTTTATCAACTGGCAGGTTATTTAATTATTATTTCTTATTATTAATTATCATTTTATATTTAAATTTATTTCTGATCAGACAAAGACCTCGTGTGTTTGATGTATTCAGCCGGTGTTAGCATGCTAAAGTGCTAAAAATCAACCGGTGATCGTGGCTGTTTTTCAGAGTCACGCTGCTCGATTCACAGAGCAAGCCTCCTGACTGCCGGCTTCAGTCTCTTGCGTGTCTGCTGTTCATTATTTGGTGTGTGTGTTTTCAGTGCTTTCGACGTTTCACGACAACGAAAATGGCAGATTCAGGAGCAGCAGCTGAAGTTACAGATTGTCCAGCTGGAGACAGCGCTGAAGGCCGACCTCGTTGACAAGAATGAAATCTTGGACAAAATCAAGGCTGAGAGGGGTACTTTAACTGCGATTCCCTTCATGTTACCACTGATCTGAGCCCTGATGTTACCAAGGAAACCACATCAGCATGTGACAACTGATCAATCGTTTTGTTAAATAATTAGCCATCCTTCACTGAGTTTGTTCATGTTGAGCTGCTCTTCACTTCTAATGATCAATATGTGAAATGAGAAAGAGGTTTGATTTAAAATGTGTGTTCATTCAGAGACAAGCGAGAAGCTGATAGAAGAGAACAATAAGCTTCAGCGTCAGTTTCTGGAACAGAAGCAGCAGCTGGACGAGCTCACAGAGCACTTAAAGTTCTACAGCAGGGTGAGCTTCCACACTACATGGTGCGTCCCTGTGTGTGTGTGTGCGTGTGGTGCACTAAAACACACACATGTACACACACATTCACTGGAGGACGTTACCTACATGTGAACATTTGGCAGGAACACATTTGCTGAATCCTCCGCTTCTGATTGGTTGCAGTCAGACAAGTGATCTGCTAATTGATGAAGAAGCGTTCTGATTGGACAGAGTCTGGAACCAATGATCAACGGACCACAAGAATTGATCCACAACACATTTAATGCTCACGCTAAAGGGAAGAAAACATGGCCGACACGCTGTGAACTGTTTTATTTCAGAAATGTAACGTGGACTTTTTTTGTTCTTAAAGGAGAATGAGTATGATGTGGCTGAGCTCACGGAGGCGCTGCTGCTCGTCAAGGTGAGAGGAACACACACGGTGTGAGTTCATAACTCTGTGTGTGTGCGCTTTAGTCAAAGTTGCTGTTCCGCCGTCAGTGCTTCATTATTGCTTGCTGCCTTTCTTTTCTGTGTTCACACTTTGATGATGAACCTGGTTCCTCTGGTTGAATCAGATCCCTCCTCTCGCTGCATCTCCTCCTCTTTCCCACAGAAACAAAAGTCCCACAAGAACGGAGATCTGGGCTTCCTGACGGAGGTGGAGGAGGGAGTGAACAATGTCCGAGAGCTGCAAGCGACTCACGCTGAAACCATCCAGGAGCTGCAGAAGACCAGAAACATCCTCAGCTTGGAGAGCAAGATCTGCAAAGAGTACAAGGTGAGGAGGGTCACATGAACAAAATATCTATCGGACATTGTCACTAAGAGCTGCCACAGACCCTGTATCTCATTCAGCACCATAACAGTGTTATTAATCCTCCTGTCACTGCCGGCCTTATCGAATCTGCTTCCACCTGTGAGAACTTCCTCAGATTCTTTGTTGACAAAATTGCTGATAATTAGGTCAGGCTTCATATTCCCTGCCTGTGACATATCTGCTCCTCCTACCTCTTTTGCTGTTTTTGACCACTTTGAGCCTGTGTCCATCCCTCAGCTAACTAAAATAGTTGGTCACTTCAAGCCCACAACCTGCTCCTTGGGCACCATTCCCTCCCGACTATTAAAGATTAAAGGACGTTTTTGAAACTGTCGGGCCCACTGTCCTATCTATCCTAAACAGTTCTCTTCTGAGTGGAGTTGTTCCTAATGATTTTATACATGCTGTGGTGCAGTCTATTATTAAAAAACCAAATCTAGCTCCCTCACCTCTCTTCAACTTCCACCCTATTTCTAAACTGCCATTCCTTTCTAAGGTCCTGGAAAAAGTTGTTTTTCAGCACCTCTCGACATTTTTAGATAATAATGGCATTGCTGAGATTTTCCAATCTGGTTTTAAGACACATCGCAGCACCGAAACTGCGCTTTTAAAAGTCTTTAATGATCTTCTGTTGATTGCTGAGGTTGGGGACTCTGCAATTTTAGTGCTTTTAGACTTAAGCGCTTCATTTGATATCGTGGATCACAGTACGACTCCTACACTGCGTCGGCATTAGAGGAACTGCACTTGAATGGTTTGAGCCTTACTTGTCTGACAGGAGTTTTTCAGTTAGGATAGGTGAGTTTTCATCCCCATCAGCCCCCTTCACCTGTTGGGTCCCTCAGGGGTCCATTCTCAGCCCTGTCCTGTTTTCCTTTTATTTACTCCCCTTAGGTTCCATCTTCAGACAGCTTGGTATTTCTTTCCACTGCTACGCAGATGATTTACAACTCTACCTGCCACTGAGACATAATACCACAACCCCCCTGAAGGCTCTGTTTGATTGTCTCAATGTTATAAAATCTTGAATGGCCCAAAACTTCTTTAGATTAAATGATCAAAAAACTGAGATCTTGATCTCTGGACCCACTGACCTCCTTACAAGCCTTACCAGTGACCTTGGCCCCCTGGGTAACCACAATAAACCTCAGTTAAAAACCTTGGTGTTATCCTAGACAACTCTCTAACGCTTGAGAAACAGATTAAAGCTGTTGTGAGAGCTAGCTTTTTACGGCTCAGGGGTCTTACTAAAGTGAAGCCCTTCCTCTCCTCCTCTGACTTCGAGAAAGTGATCCATGCTTTTATTTCTTCCTGGCTTGACTATTGTAACAGCCTGTACTCAGGTGTCAGCCAGTTTCTGCTGTCTCATTTACAGTTGGTTCAAAATGCATCTGTTCAGCTTTTGTTTGTTTTTAAATGTTTACATGGGTTAGCTCCTTCTTACCTCTCTGATCTTTTAACTGTTCACGCTCCTACAAGAGCACAGTGGTCTGCTGACCAGATTCTCCTAGATGTCCCATGGTCCAGACTTACCCCGAAAATACACTGGATGCGGAACGGCTCCGGAACGGCCCCACTCCGGAACGACAGCGTACTCCGTCGTCCGCCAACTCACACAGGATCCGTTTGTGATGCGCACCGGTACGGCTCCGCCGGACACCAAGAGTCGCAAGGACGCATAAGATCTCGCAAATTCACGCATAATCGAGTGCAAAATTTGCCGGCTGTAGTCTCTTGGAGGAAGAGGCATTCATTCAT
>JAQFJA010000023.1:27844547-27859803 GCA_029874485.1 Naso brachycentron
TGAAAAATGCTTGGACTAGTGATTTAAAATGATGTAATTATGTAGTTTGTCCAGCAGAGGGCAGTGCGTTAACTGATAACTTATAATTTAAAGGTGGTGAGTAAGTTACTCGAGTTCTGCTGGGAACGTCGGTTAATATTTGAACTGAACGCCCCCAAAACAAACAAACCCCTCCCTTTGTGTTTTCTTTGACGCTCCACCCAGCCCCCCTGTGCTCCGCCTTCCGTACACATGCATGAGCGTGGCCAAGGCAGCAACACATTAGGTCACAAGTTAGGTTAGCAAAACTAATGTTAGCTAACGTGTTACATTGCTCACATGTCCAGTAGAAATATAGCCACCTCTACATCGGTCCTGAAGTCTATCAAATCTCGTAAGTCTCTCCACCTTTGGAAGGCGTCGCTGACGTAGATCATCGTCTTATTTCTTTCTCTCTGCGTGTTTTCTTTTGGGTTTGTCTGACATTTCTGCTGTTGCTTGCTTGCCTCGGTTTGGTTCTTCTCACTCAGCCACGCACATTCCCCCTCCCCCTCCCCTACTTGAGCCCGTGCACGAGGATCCCGGGAACGCAGCCCTGCAGCTGATTGGCTGGTGTAGTGTTTGGTGTGGTGTTTTAAGTTTTGGTTGCATGGGGGCGACGCTGACTGTTTTTCCCCTGAAATCAAAGCAAGGATGGTGCAAAAACACAGGACTTTTTCTCCACTCACACACAGACCCAAGACCTTGTATGCAGTGAGGAGATATGTACCGAATATGAGAAAAAGTGTTTTGGACAGCAGAACTCAAGAATCACACACTCCAGCTTGTGTAAGATATCCTGTAAGATATCCTGTCTCAATTACATACCTTTGTCACAAGGATTTCATAAACACATTCACCAGGTATTATATGTATAAAATATCGGTAGATAAGTTGGACATCAGAATTTTCTTGCATCCTAATATCTGTATCAGCCCCAATGATTCAGTATCAGTCAGCCCTTGTATTAGCATTAGCACTTAAGCTGTAACAAGCTAGTTAGCATGCAAAACATTCACTGTGTGTGTGTAACGATTGAGTATACTTTGACTTTTGCGGTATGAACGAAACAAAATCCAACTCAAGCTGGTTTCTCTTTTCAAATTGCAAGAATGACATATAGATTTTACATTTTTCAACATAAAACATGATGATGTGACCAGATTGTGGCCAGGTTTCCTTCCTCTTTGCCTTTTCACAAATAAATCGCGGGGTCTTAGCACCTTTCTTTCAATTGGTTGCTCTCTGACACACACAGAGACACACACCCACTCAGTGAATGGAAAACTGCTGTGTCAAATATAACATTTCACTGACGGATGGAAAGGAAGGAGGGTTTCCTGTTGGTCTGAGGTTAACACTTCAACATGCCAGATCGTCTACATTTATGAAATGCCAAATGACTCTTAAAAACCCGACTTGTATAGAGCATAACATTCCAAAAATTGAGGTGAGTAGTAGACGTACTCCAGAACTCACATCCTTACAATAATTCTCCTTCGCCTGCATTTCACCCTGCAAGAGGATCTCTCATGGGGGCTGTGGGCTGTCAGCGCTGAGACCAAAGGCCCTGCTTTGGGCTTAACCACACAGCTACAGACACTTGCAGATTAATACACAAACACACAAGATGCACAAGGGAAAAAATACCACATGTATCAAGACTCAGACTCCAACTGAGGCTGTGGGTGAAAAAGCAGGGTCAGCAGTATATTCAACTCACAAAAGGACGTTAAGAGCCACAGTGAGGGTAAAAAGAGAACAAGTCATACTTTCATCCCACACGGAGACGTATAGAAACAAGCACAGACACATGAGACCACACTTACAAAGATCCATGCCGAGACAAAGGACCTTCAGGTGGGTGAGGGTTCAGGTAGACACACAAACACAGACATACTCACCTGTTTACCCTCTACACCCATGCAAATGCACACACACACACACACACACCTTTGATGGTGCTGATGACCTGGTCCAGGTGTTTGGTGTCGTTGCGGTCTGGTCGACAGCTTGGGCTTATCTCCAGTGAGTAGTCGGGTCCGTACTCTGTAAAATACTAACATACATCACAACAAGCGTCATGACTAACGTCTGGATTTATGCGTTTTAAAATGACATTTCTGGTTTCTTCTTTCTTATGCATCCATAATTTCATCACTCACATCTGCACACAGTTGCTACAGCAGAGCGCCAAAGTACATCTCCTTTTTGTCTCCACTTTAAAGAATGCAGCTGTTTCCTGGAATATGTCAGAGTCCGTTTGGACTTTGGATGGTTGTCTTGTAAAACTGACTGGTGATGAGTATTTATGCAGGCTTTCAGGGATCAGTTTTAGAAATAAATTCAAAACAGTGGGAAAATATCAAAGAGTCCAAATATTGAGCTACACACGGTTGCTCAACCTTCTTGTCATTCCTTCATGCTGATTTAATAGATTTTCCTCACATTGTGGTTATATAAATGAATTCCAAGTAGCAGTGGTGTTCATGTTAGCCATGACAATAGCAGTTAGGTTAAGTTTCTCCACTTAATGAGTAAAATAGCTTAAAAAAGTGATATAAGAACAAGACTCCAGTTGTGCTAGCAGCTATATGAGGCAGTGCTTTGAGCTAAATGCTAACGTGCTCACGATGATGCTAACATGCTGATGTTTGGTGAGTATAATGTTGAGAATGTTCATCATGTTTGCTTAACCTGACGACAACCATCTGGGAAGGCTCCATTGGAAATTGTTTGGAAAAGGGCGGGAACTTTGAAAAAACACTAGGCAGTTGACGGGACAAACCATCTGTCTGTCACTCTCTATTGCAGACCGATTCTGACCAATCAGATCAACAAACCCCGTGACAGCTGGTAAAAAAAACTCTTACTGAAGTTAATCAGGAGGAGAGCAAGAATATTTCTTTCTGTCAAGAGCAGCTTCAGTGTCATTCTTTCCTCTTCTTTCAATGAAGAAATTTTCTCCAGCTCTTATAAAACTGGTGCTACAGCAGCTAACATGCTAACCCAGCCACTGCTGCCAGCTGTTGTTTTCTGAGCATCACTCGCACAGAACACGCCCTGTAGCTCAGGACGCTGATTGGTCCGGTGAGATGAAAACTCAGAAGACCACATTTGTTTTAAAATCCATCTAGTGTCGCAAACATGGATGTCTATGCCAAATGTTATGGAAATATTCCTTGTTTCAGAGATATTTCATTTAGGGATGTGAACAACATGTCAACTAAACGACCGTCTTTCCACTCGTGCTCCAATCGACTGTAAAAATAGAACTTGAAAAATCAGAGTACATGAAACTCTCCTGCTTGGCTAAAAACTACCTGTGCATCCCCACCAAATCTGTGCCAGCAGAGAGGGTTTTTTCTACGCACCATAACTGCCCCAAAAAAACCAAACACAAATGTGAACCTTATGGTGGCGCTAGAGGAAAATTTATTCACCAAATCACACTGTGGGCACCAGGGATATCTGCTCAGAGTTCAGTGAAAATCTCTTTGGTATTTGTTGTGATATTTCAGTCTAGTGGAGCTGATGACAGACCAACAGATCAACACTGTTGGAGCAGAGCCACCAGTGTGGTTAACCAAAATAAATAAATAAATAAATAAAATAAATAAAAATATACCCATCAAAACTGTAAGAAAGACACATTCTTTATTTTTCTGACCCGTGTCATCCAAGAGTCATATTTATGCAAACAAATGCATAAGACAGTGTAGTGTGGTTCATTTGCAGGAAGGAAATATAATAAAAAACACAGAAGAGGAACCACAAATCAATCAAAGTTCCACTGGATAGAATGGGTCTCACAAACATAAACCACCAAAAAAAAAAAAAAAAAAACCTGGAATGATTTTAGCAAATACCAAAGGCTCCTGGCATTTCATGCAGAGTCCTATCAGTTCCATGAAACAAACCCAGCCAAAACAGAAAAAAGAAAAATAACAGGTGGAAATACAGAGAACAGGGTTCAACCAGAAGTGAATACCCGAGCACGTCAGTTATAAAAACATATTTCCAGATAGTTTGTTGGGCTGTGAGTCAGTGCAACGAGAGCAAAACAAACGCAGAGGCCAGGTCTAACCACAAGTGCGTCAGTCCACTCGCAGCGACTGTTGTGAAAGCCTTGGACTCTGAAGACTCAGCAAAACACACTGAACAAGACTTCAAAAAAGTCCCATACTGCTCCATACATACTGAAAAGTTTGAGTCTAAAATAAGATGCTCAGAAGTTTTCTTTTTTTTAATAATCTGTTCTGACAACATATTTTACGGTTAGAATGTAAAATACAACCTCAAGCTTACTGGCCTTTCACTGAGCTTTCACCTACTTCTGAAGAGAACATAGAATCCACACACCAGAAAAAGCTGCTAAATACTTTTAATCAGCAGAATCACCACATGTGATGTTTCGGGCACCTGCCCTTCATCAGACGTGACAAAAATGAGGAAGACACACCTCCATTTATACAGCCAATAAGATTCTCTGACATGTCATGTGATGAAAAAGATTCACAGAAAACTATAAACAAACACACAAATATACATTAATACACACACACGGAGCAGGAGCAAGCTGAATTCATTCCTGGAAAAGGAAGAAATCAAAACAAGAACACAACTTCATGGTAGTAGATTTTCCTGTCTCTACAGTTCTGTATCCTCTCCCTAAAGTCCACAAACCTCACACTGATGCGCCCACTGGTCGGCCTACACCTGCAGCCATTGGATCCTTAACAGACAATATGTAAGCATTTGTGGACTACTTCCTGCAACCACTTGTCACTTTCCTAGCATCTTATGTAAAAGACTCGATGGAATTTGTAGAGATGATTCAATCCATTCAACTAATAGAAAAAAACAGCTTTTTAGTCACCACGGACATTGAGTCTCTGTACCCCACGACCCTCTGAAGTTGGGCTACGGGCAGCAGAATTCTTCTTAAACGAGCGCTACAACTGCATCCCCAGCACCATCGGCATTGTAGAGCAAGTAGAAATTGTCCTCACATCTAATTTTCTTCTCTTCCATTCTGACTTTTACCTCCAGGTATCTGGCGCTAGTATGGGAGCCAAAATGGCCCCCAGTTTCACCTCTCTGTACTGTGGACTGTTTGAAAAGGAAACCATCCTTAATCATCTTTGCAGTCCTCATCTGCCGTTCATTTTCAAGTGAAGGAGGTACACAGATAACATTTTCTTTACATGGACAGGTTTTCAGTCTCAACTGAAGAAATTCCATGAGCTGTTAAGCACCAGCAGCCATAATTTGAAATTCACGATGGATTACGATAAACACAAGATGAACTTTTTAGACACTCTGGTGTTTAGAGATTATAACAGACTTGGTTCTACCTTGTGCTGTAAAAGCACTGACAGAAACTCCATCCTACATGGACAATCATTCCACCCCATTTAACTGTGGAGGAGTCTTCTCATGTACCAGTTCAGTCACATACGCCGTATCTGTAGCTCGGATGCAGATTTTTAATGCCAGGCTGCAGACCTGGAAAAACCATTTCAACAAAGACAGTACAAACAGGAATGTGTTGCACGAGCACGAAGCCACTTTGAAAATGTTTCACAAACTGATTGTCTCAATAACACCAGAACAAGATCAGTGGAATCCAGAGTTAACCTGATTGTCCAGTACTCACCTCTTGGCAGGGATTTTTAGTCCATTATCCATAAACACTGGCACATTATTGAGTCAGATCCAGCACTTAAATGTTTTTCTGTGCCACCCCGTGTACTGTACAGAAGACCACCTAACATCAGAAATGTGTCAGTGAGAGCCCACCTTCCACTATCAACTCCTCATTTTTTATAGTCTATTCCTTCAGGTAATTATAGATGCAGCGATTATCCTCAGTGTAATTTCCCGCACAAAACCTCTACTTTCAATTGCCCACGCACAGGGAGGTCCTTTATTATCAGAGGGGCGATCACATGTAACACCAAAAATTGTTATTTACATGCTCAAGTGCCTGTGTGGCCAGGCGAATGTAGGCAACTACCAGATCACTGAAAACCAGATCCAACATTCACCATCACGATACAAGAAATCCAGTTGCAGTACATTTCACACACGCCTCTCACAGTGTGTCGACTCTCAGATACTGTAGCACTGAACTGGTACAACAAACCTGTCGTGGGGGAGATGTCGACTCTATGTTACCGAAAAGAGAAGCGTTTTGGATCTACACCTGAAATCCTCTGACTCCCAGAGGGTTAAATGACGAATCTGACGTCTGACGTGACTCTTACGGTGTCCTTAATGTGCATGTCTCTGTGTCCTTCTGAGACAGATTTTGACCCTTCATGATGTACCTCAGTATGGCAAGATATCCTTTCTTGTGTTGACTTTGCTCCCCCAGCAGATGGTACTTCATTGTGGTTTTTCTGTGCATTCGTCCACTGCTGTGCCAGTCATGTTTACATACTAGACTTGTGTGCTATACTTGACTTCGCGTAGCTGTATGCTGTAGGATATTTGTTATATACATATGCTGTTTGAGACTTATGCTTACATGTTGCTCTAGACTTCTTAGGTCCAAAAGCTGCGGATTTATTTTATATTTATCTATTCATTTCCACCTCTTTATGACATTGAGGCAACTTGAACTCCTTGTATGACATGCCAAGTATGACAGTTTCCCTGATGTTTAAGCCATGTAATCCCAGGTGTTCAGGTACTGCAATTTTTCTTAGCGTGTGTGTGTATTTATGTATATTTGTGTGTTTGTATATAGTTTTCTGTGAATCTTTTTCATCACATGACACGTCAGAGAATCTTATTGGCTGTATAAATGGAGGTGTGTCTCCCTCATTTTTGTCATGTCTGATGAAGGGCAGGTGCCCGAAACATCACATTAGGTGATTCTGCTGATTAAAAGTATTTAGCAGCTATATTTTGTGCAGATTCTATGTTCTCTTCAGTTTCAGCATTTCTGTGCAGCACCCAGGGTTTATCTTTTTTGGATGTGCATGCTTTTTTGTGTTTGTGTTTCTTTCACCTACTTCTCACATTCTTCCTCAGCAGATGGAGTTTGCCCAACACACAATCACTTACAGTATTTAATGTGTGGTATCGGTCATGACAACTAGATAAGCTCCAAGATGCATTGACAAGTAATCGCTTAGTATTCTCAAATTTCTAAAGGAACAACAAGGAATTCTTTATAGAGTTGTTGGAAGATCTAACCCTAACCCTAAGATAGGCTAATCAATCAGCTCTGGTCTATCTGAGGGTTGCAAGCTATGACTGAGGTTATTTTAGGGAGTGTTTCTTATTCAAATTGAGGGTATTACGACAAAAAGGCAAACAAATCGTGCATGATCAGTGCAATGAGGGTGCCTCTTCGCCAACCAATTTGGTGTCCAACAGCACTTTTGGTTTTGTTTGGATCTGTAGTCCTGGAGGAAGGGGACATGTAATAATAGTCTCATCCACAGACGTGTATCTACAGGTACAGACCAAACTTCCTGTCCCAACACTGCAAAGCGTTTCTCTGTCAGTTTGTCAGCACATCACTGCACAGCCTCCAGGCAAATGTTGCCTTCATTTGCATGAAGTAACAAGATTTTAAACTGTTACTCTGACCTCTTTCTCACCGAATGATACCTTATGAAAGAAATTACTCATTTCCTGTCGAGAATTAACAGGGTCAAAGTAGCCATGGTGCTACAAGTTGTTCAGATTGCAAAGCTTGTGTTTTATTAAAACTTATAATCTTTAAAATGTCAGAAAATACCCTAACCACATCACAAGTTCCTGGAGCTCCACACGACGACTTTTGATTGCTGGTTTTGCTGGTCGGAGATTCAACTTTAATGATAACAGACGAGAAAAGCTTCAAGACAGAGCCAATGAGATTAGCAAAAAAGATGCACGTTAATTTAACCATTTCAAATTAAATTAATCATCTCCAACTCAAAGTAAACGCAACAACTCTATGAGCATTCTCCGAAGTGTCAAATTGCTTCTTCAAATTAGTCAAACAGTTCTGCAAACATCCTGTAATGATTACTACAGTAACGCTGAAGCAATGTTAAAGACAAGATCTGGTGGATTACAAGGAATGTCATCAGACAACTTCAGATGCTCATTTTGGTCTGTGTGTGTGTGTGTGTGTGAGCATGTCTGTGTGTGTGTAGAATGATATATTACAATTTGGAGGATCCACATGTGTGTGTAGTCTATAGATATATGTTTCCAATTAGCTCCAATGAGTTTTTTGTGTCTTGCCTCCAGTCTCAACTGAGCGCAGCATGAGAGCAGTTGACTTAACACACACACACACACACACACACACACACTGCATTCCCATGAACCCAGTGCTCCATCTCCTGCTGTCCAGCCACACACACACACACACACTGAAGAATTGTACGTACAGTCTCCTGCTGCTGTCTGCTTGTTTGGCTTGGATGAACATGGGGAGCAGAGAAAGAAAGGCTAAAAACTTTTCTATTTATCAGAGCCTTTGCCTGTTTTTTTTTAGCCTTTTTTTAGCCAGTGTTTGTAATGCACTCCTCATCAGGAGTTTTTTAGTTTACATATGTCCTTGTAGCAGCTCTCATTATTACTTCTGCATATGTTTCATTTTTTTGCTTCTACTTGTAGCACTTTGAGATTTGCCCAAATGTAAAGTGCTGTACAAATAAAATTGATTATTATTATATTTTTTTTTTAAATTATTTTTT
The DNA here is from genome assembly GCA_029874485.1 of Naso brachycentron. Classification (NCBI taxonomy): domain Eukaryota; kingdom Metazoa; phylum Chordata; class Actinopteri; order Acanthuriformes; family Acanthuridae; genus Naso; species Naso brachycentron. The sequence goes on from JAQFJA010000023.1 coordinate 27,853,274, forward strand.
ATTATTATTATTAAGGTGGAGAAACTCTTAAGAAACGCTCATTTTCATACAATTATTCTTAAGTGTGTGTGTGAGATGGAGATAATGATAAAGGATAAAGAGATCTGAATCCAGTGATGAAGTGAATTTCCATCACCTGGACGAGGTCAGAAGAAAACACCCGCTGACTGGCTCCAGTGTCTCTGGCACAAGGAGATAAATAGTGAAAGGTCTCTCATTATTCACAGCTCTTCACATGAACCCTCTGCCCATCACTCATACCTCAAATGAGTTTGTTGTGTGAGAAACAGGCCTTAATTCATTAATTATTAATTATCCACAAACCCTCATAGATACATTTTGGCCTGTCAGTTTTCTGTTACAAGCTTTTAGTTATTACAAATGGTTGAAGATTGCTCCAAAAATAGAAAGTTTAGAGGTTTAGACTTAAATCAGTTTGTAGAATTTACAGCCTGTTGCTCCTGCATTGCCTCTGTTTTCAATAGTGAAGCTAAAAAAATCCAGTGATTCGAATCGACTCAGGGGCCTGTATCACGAAGCAAACTCAACTTTTCCTGGGTTACTCAGACCTATCCAGCTTGACTAACCCTGACAGAGGCAATCAGGATAATCGGTATCACAACATTGGCTATCAACTCGGTAACTCAACCCAGGTTTGCCTTGTCAAGAGCCATGAACGCGCACGTATACACGGTGTGGGATCCAAGACAGCAGACCAATCGCAATCCTGAGCGACAAGTGAACAGAGAAGTGCACTGCAGAGAGAGCACCATAATTCTCATGTGAGGAGCAGAGACTGATTTTAACAAAGTACGAGGAGGAGAAAAGCATAATTTTAGAGAAGTCCAACACTGTGGCTGCTGCCAGAAGAAGGCAAAATGCATGGCAACACATAGCAGACTGCATAAATGCGAAAGTTACTCATCAATGGCTTAAGTAGCCAACATCTGACACTGATCACACCCGTGAATCCAACGAAGTCAATGTGCTGCACAAATGAATCGTGTATGACAATTATGGTCTCATTCACACAGATACAAACCCTCAGTGGTCAAAAGCACCTGGGAGCAGGTAAAGAACAAACATAAAAACATTACCGGGTCTGGTCAGTTGGCCTTTTTGTCATAATGTTACAAGGCGACAATAAAGCTTAAAAGTGACGCCACAGTTAAATCATATCAATATACTAAGCTGATAACCTGAATAAAATCCTCCTGATATTGAGCTGTGTTAGAAATTAGCAGGAGGAATGCCCTCAAACACCATGAATGAAAGGTCAAAACGTCCCTTTTCACATTTACATCAGCGAGCTGTCAGTTAGGCCCATTATCTCGAACAGGGATAATCCCCCTGTACAAATACAAATAACAAATACAAGTTTGTTAAATACATACAAATAATCATTGGGGAAGCTGAACGGGTTTATTCGGTCCTGAAAGACCCTTTCACGCCGTAACGCTCTCCTAACACAATTCGTGCACCTGTGTCAGCGGGGTTCTCGAGGAATGGGCCGGCTGTTTTTTCCCGAACCGCTGATTGGCCAGTGGGTGGAGCTTTTTATAGGATTCGATTCAACCCTCAAACTTACCCTGCCACAGAGCAGGGTAGCCATTCAGAGTATGTCACCGAGGTGATGTACCTCGATAAGAAATGAAGCAGCTTTGTGAGACAGAAAACCCAGGGTTGAACCTGAAGTTACCTCGCTAAGCCAAAATCCTGCCTCGTGATACAGACCCCCGTCCGAAGAAAAAGAAAACACGGTTTTCTGACACTGTTTGGTTTCCACGTGAACTCTGGGATGTGAAGTCCAAAAGCATTCCTGCAATTACAGCTTATCGCCCAGGGTGGCGTCAGAAACAATGTGACTCAAATCTTGAAGATGACCACTTTAAAAAAAAAAGCAAAGAAAGGAAAAGGAAAAAAAGGCATTTACACATTAAGACTGATCTGATTACTTGTGTTTGTTTGGACTGTTAAGTAAACAGTATATGTTGTTGTTTTCCTTCTTCTCTACACTGAAAATGGTGTGTTTAACACAGCAGTGAAAACACGGGAATGAAAATATGCATCAAGGGCTTAATGGATGCATATTTAATAACTTAATAACTTAATGTCGTCAATGATTAATCAGTTAGTAATCCATGAAAATACCAGGAAATTGTAAAAAACTCCACAGTGCGAGCTGATGTGTTCACTGTCTGAAAGCTAAAAATCTGTATGAGAAGCGAAAAATAACATAAAAGCTTTTGTGAACCTTAAACCACTGTCCGAATATTTGTTGTGTTTGCATTGAATCTGATTAAAATGATCCATTGATCTTCACAACGGTTGCAGCTTTGTTCCTGGTGGATCAATCTGAATAATCAACTTATCGTTTATCTTCTTATGAAGCTCTTCACTTCCAGGAGAAGATTTTAGTCTTGGACTATTTTAAATCTTGGTCTGTTGAGGGAAATGTTGGAGTTAATTGTGATCAGTTCACCATCTGGCAACAAACATGTCACAGTATCACTTGGTCAGATTAACTTGTTTCCTGGTACCTTTGTTGTCTTATCTGTTTCTGGTCTCGTTTTTGTTGGTTATGAAGCAACTTGACCTGAGCTCTGTGAACACTGGGGCCAACTTCCTTTAATGTGTATTCACTCTGGACATTGGCTCTGCTCCCTCTCAGCCTAGACTCTGCATGGCGACGGACTGGCAGCTGTGGGAGTGAGCAGCCAATCAGCCAAGGTCACTGGAAGCAACATGGCATCCCGTCAGAGGAACTCGGTGCGGATCCTGTCCAGCCGGGAGCGAGGCTCCCAGACGTTCGGCTCTCAGAGGCTCCTGCAGCTGCTGGTGGAGGAGAAAGTCCGCTGGATGAAATGGCAGAGTCAGGTGTGTTTGTGCTGAGAGGAAAATCATTTGCTCATGCTTTGCTGCCCCATGCGAAATTAAGCAGTAACATGACGCCACTTTCACACATGCTGTGCATCGCGATGGCCCTCTAACATCAATATAAAAAATGTTTATCTTTTTTATCTCTTTTCTCCTGTTCTGCACAAAAAAAGGAAAATCCCTTTAATAAACTCAGAATCACTGGAGATACCAGTGAAAGTTGTTGTTGTTGTTGAGATTCTTGTTTGATCCATCTGTAGTTCTTTAAAATTATTCTCCTCGTGGAAGTGAGGAAGGTCACAGCCTCCTCATCTCTCCACATACATCTCATGTCTGCAGCTCTTCACAATGTTTCATGTATGTCATCATTTTTCATTCGAGTCAAGCATAAAAACCTTAGTTTTCCTTTTTTTAAGCAAATTTAAAGGATTAGATCTCATATGCAAATTGAAAATGTGCATAAAAACAGATGTGACAAGACGCCTAGAGAGAGAACAGAAAAGTTTGTTTGATGCTAAAACGTTTTTGTTTCTCTGTGTCCGGCTGCAACCTGCTCACCAACGCTGCAGTAACAACGTTTGTTGGGTGTGGTTTGGTTTATTCTGTCACACATGACCTAAAAGTAACACACCTGTTCAAGTATTCACAGCGAAGAAGATTGTTGTGATACTCACATAGATCCTATGTCATCACTTTGAACAAGGCATTCAAAGTGCTTTACATAAAAGCCATTCATAAAAGAAACACAAAGCAATAAAAAAGACAAACACTTAGATGTAGAGTCCGCAGCATTTGAATTAGGCCCCTCCTCCTGAGCTCAACACCACCAGAAGTATCATAGTGTGTAATTCAAGCATATTTTGTCTCAGTTTGTTACTCAAACTCTGTCATTTAGTGTCGTTCAAACCAAAATCAGTCAGTCCTTTCTCCTCCCCCACCTGGAGTGTGTCGTCTTACACCGACACTGCTCTTACTTTGTGTGTTCGTACAGCCAGGGTCACGCCACGACACCATCCAAATGCTGCCCAGTGAGCCTGTTCAGAATAAACACCCAGTGTGTCTGCTGCCCAGCTGCAAACTGCTGAGTCCAGGCTGCAGGTGACAAATGAAAAGCCCAGAAACGTTTTCACTTTATCGTGTGATAGCAAAATGAGCTCCCCGTCTTTTTGTCACTGAGTGATGTTGACATAATCACTATAGATGTGAACAGTAATTCGTCTGATCTAAAATGATAGCAGACAGGAAAACAACCAGGCATTTTGTGGACCGAAGCCAGTTCAGAAGGATGTTGACCCAAAATCAAAACTTATCGCAAAGTAAAGCCCCATCAGTCGACCTGCACCTGAAAGTTTGGTAGAAAGAATCCTGGGTGCGGTCATATGTAAATTGTCGCGTGCTGTGTTCAAACCGTCACCTGTGAAAAATGATTCCTGTGGAGCCAAACATTTCATACTTTCCCACTGCTCTTGTGCTTGTTGTGTTCAGCGTGGTCACGCTTCACTCTCAGTGCACTTACACCTGCAACAGCTGATAATCTAAATGTTTGTTTGTGCCCCTGACAGAAAGTGGAGCTGCCGGACAGCCCTCGCTCAACCTTCCTGCTGGCGTTCAGCCCTGACAGGTGAGACAATTCCCCCACACTTTGAAAAGGACAAAATATCTCAGAAATCACTCACAAACTGAATTGGCTGGAGGGTTTCGTGTCAAAGCAGAGACAGGCAGCTGGTTGCCTTGCTCATTCGTCTCTTCCTGCTTTTTTCCAAACTGATCTGCCACCAGAAATCCAGAAAATTACTTTTCTTGTTTTGTGGACACGTTTTTGATGAACAGTGGCCTTCAGTGTTTAAATCACTGACCTGCTGCATTTCCTGTTAAGTTTATTTCATTATGAAAGTCACTTGTATTTGACCAGTCAGATGCTTTAAATGTGAAGCTGCTGCAGTGTGAAGTGTTGAGTGTGTGGTAGTAGTATTTTAATTCAGTTCTTTACAGGTTCTGTCTGTTGTAATCGACAACAGCAGGACAGGAAACGCCCTGACGGTGGCGTCGCAGCAGTCAGTCTCTATTGATTATTAATGAAAGCACTGTGAACTGTCCTTGCTTCTCTCAGGACCCTTATGGCTTCCACACACGTTAACCACAACATTTACATAACGGAGGTGAAGACTGGAAAGTGCCTGCATTCCTTAGTGGGCCACCGTAGAACTCCCTGGTGTGTGACCTTTCACCCCACAATCCCCGGCCTGGTGGCCTCTGGGTGCCTTGATGGCGAAGTCCGTATCTGGGACCTGCATGTGAGTATCTCCATGTGAGGACGGGAAACAGTTAGAACTTTCTTTTGAGGTGCTGAAATATTTTAATCCTGTGAAGAAACACTTGATGAAGGGTCTTCCTCACATCACTTAAACTTTTAATTTAACTTCATTTTTGATGAAGTGTGCGTAAGCTCCTCCTTAGAGAGCTTTAGAGCTAGAGTGACATGCTGATTAATTGTTTTGTTACATGAAATAAACCCAGTTGGCAACTATTGTGATAATTTACTGGCCTAATATTTCCCATCAGTGCTGATAAAAGGCCTTTACACACTTTTTTTGTTGTTTTTTTTCATGAGAATATTTCACATGTCAGTAATATTATTTGAATTTCTGCTTGGTCATGAGTGCTGTCACACAGAACACGAATGTCACGCTGTGAAAAAGTGACCTTTTTATTTTCCCTTTCAAGGTCAATTTTTCTGAGCTTTCTCACTGTAAACAAAGGCATTGACTAATCATGGCGGTTTTGCAGAACGAACGTCACGTCTGTCTCCTACAGCAACGTTAACAATGGCTGAATCTCAGTCTAAATCACGACACAATATAACCACATCTATGCAATTATTTAGCAGTTTGTGGAAAGTAGCCGCCACCCGTCTGTCTGTACCGATGCTTCGTTCCCACTGTCACCGTGGCGACAGCGTCCATCCTCGGCAGCAAGAAGCAGGAAGCTCTGCTGTAGTGAAGTTAGCGCTCAAAACTTTTTCCCAAGTCGTATTCCTGTGTTTCAGTTGCAGAGTCATGTCACTGCCTGTGTGAATAGTTTTGGGGGGTTTTTTAAAGATATTTTTTGGGCTTTTGTGCCTTTATTCCTTGGATAGGACACAGCCTCTGTACATGGGGCACCTGCTCTACCACTAGAGCAGTGGTTCTCAAACTTTTTATACTGTGTACCACCTGAGAAAATATTGAGCTCTCAGAGTACCACCATTATGACCAACATTAAAATACAGCAGCATAGGCCTTCCCTGTTAGCTTCCGCCAGTTAACACGGGAGAGATGTTTATTCCAAATGTGATGATTGTTTATTAACTGTTAACAGCCACTGAATCAGACACTTAAACTCTATCCAACAATTCTCACACACTCTCTCTTTCATACACACACAAGTGAGAACATTAGAAATAACACCTGTATTTTATGCATTTACAAATACACACATACAGTGGGCTGTTGCATCTGTCTTGCAACTGAATGAAAACTGCACGGAACCATAAGTGTTCAATTTCTCCAACAAATTATGCCTCTAATCTGGTTCACAAATAACACAAACTTCAAGTGTTTTTTCTCTCTCAGCAAAAGAGATGTGAAACATCACAGAAAATGAAAAAAATAACA
>JAQFJA010000023.1:27859903-27873099 GCA_029874485.1 Naso brachycentron
ATTCTCTCAAGTTTTAGTGCATTTTTTGTATGTTTCTAGTCTAGTCTTTTTTAATAAGTGCTATTTCAGCTATTAATTTTCCCGTGAAAACAGCTTTTATGGCATCCCAGAATGCTGTTGGATCCACTTCACCATTATCATTTTCCCCAATATATGTTGTGATTTCTGTTTTATTCCTTTCCTTTCTCTGTTCATTCTTCAATAAGCTTGTATTTAGTCTCCATGCCATTTGTCGGTTTCTATTGTTCAAAAACATTTTCAAATAGAGTGGGTTGTGGTCTGACATTACTGCCCCTCCAATACTACATTCCTCCACTAATTTGCAGTTGCCAACACTCAGAAAGAAGTAATCTATCCTTGAATGTGAGCAAAATATGTGGGTACAGAGTTCTCCATACATCAACCAGTCCCATCTCCTCCATTTACACATTGACAAATCTTGATAGTCGTTTTTTGTTTCTTTTAAGGTTCGTAGTATCGCTTCTATGACACAGCGCCATGTTTGTATCTCCACCGCAAATCATAATTTCCTCTGATTCTACAGCTATAACATCAAATAGATATTTAAAGAAGTGCTTATCACTTTCATGGGGTGCATATACATTAACTAGTGTTATTGGTTGGTTCGCTGTCTTTCCCCTTATTGTAATAAACCTTCCTTCTTTGTCTTTGAATTCCTTCTCACAGTCAAACTGTATTGGATTCGCCAGCAGTATTACGGCACCTCTTTTGCGGCCGTCTCTGTATGTACTGTAGTATATGTTTGTATAGCCAAACTTTCTAAGTTTTTCATGTTCTGACTGGGTCAAAGGAGTTTCATGTAAAAATGCAATTTGTACTTTTTCCTTTCTTAATTTTGCCATAACCTTCCCTCGCTCAAACCGTTTACGTTCAATGATATTATCTTAATGTTGCTGGTCATTTTTCTGCTAGATTTGTGATCTCAGTTGTGCTCCCCAACAAGTATGAACTATGTAACTATATACAAATAACACAAAAACATAAGCATAAACTGGATTCCAAAAGCGGATTCCAAACTTCGGGGCCATTTTCCACGTTGCCCAGCACCCCTGCTACTGAGTGGGGAGGTAATCCTCTTGAGTAGAGGGCCTCTCCCCAGACTTAACACTGTTGTGTTTATTTAGTCTAGACATAACCAAAACAAACTACCCAATTAACCTATCCTTCCCTTCTGTCGGTCCTTTTTGCCCTTAGGCTATTTCCAGTTGTTTAAAATATTACAGTTAAACTCACTGAATATCCAGAACATGAGAAAAAAAAACAAAAACACAACAACAACAAAAATCTTTTCTATTTTCTTTTATCCAAAATACAAAATTTTGACAATTTTTTTACAACTTTCTGTGAGGGAATGGGTTTAGCATCTTTTCCCATACAAATGGTGTTCCTCAGAATAAGATGTAATAGAACCCGAACTAATGCTGTATATGGGTTTTAGCAAGCTCCCCGTTTCCCTCTTATTTCTTTATAAGTCATGTTTAACAAGTTCCCCATTTCACCTCTTGATCTCAATAAAGCACACACTACGTCTTCTTGAATCCCTGTAGCTTCTACTTCGCTCGGCGTGTCGCCTGTCGTCCTCGCCGTTCTCTCTCTCCGCCTACTTGCTGCGATTCCACCGTGCCTTCCTTTCCTCGTCACCAGACCATCTTCTGCTCCGAAGCAGGTGTGCGGTCTCCTCCTCTGGCTGTCAGCGTGTCTCTCTCCTCACCTGGGGTCTCCACTGGGAATCCCCTCTCTCTCTAGTCCCGTGCTGCTCCCTTGGCGTCGTCATATGTTTTCACGCCATCACTCCAGTCTATCTTAATCTTGTCGAGTGTGGTCTGGAGCCGGATTCCTGCTTGTTTCAATGTCCTTTTGATACCCACATATGTCTTTCGCTTTTGGAGAATCTCTGTCACATAGTCATGGTCAAAGAAGATTTGCTTTCCTCCAGCCTTTACTGTTTTCCTCTCCTTGCCCCAGATCTTCTTTAGAATCAATTCTTTGGTTTCAAACTGCAGAAAATTGACAACTATTGATCTAGGGGTCGCCTCTGGACCAGGCGTTCTAGTTAGTGCATGGTGACAGCGTTGAACATGGAGCTCCATTCCTCCCAGTCCCAGTTCTGTAGTTCGCAAATGTTCCACGTATTTTCCTACCAAGTCAAAGCCCTTTTCTGTGTCCCCTGGAACGCCATAGATCCGAAGATTATTTCTCTGTGATCTTCCCTCTAGATCTGTCTCTCCTGTAGCTTGCGCGCCCACTCCATCACCTCCCACAGTAGAGTTCCTGAGTTGGCTTGCCATTCTTCTACCTTTGCTATGCGGGTCTGTGCGTCTTTCATACTAATTGCCTGTGCCTGCAGCTCCTTCTGATTTTCGGAGCATTCTCGGTCGATCTCTACTTGCAGCAAGTTAATTTCCCCTTTTATTTCTCCTTTGAATATGGCTAGGTCGTTGCAGAACTTATTTTTAAGATCTCTTATTTCATCTCTTATGTAGCTTTTCAGCTCCTCCGTGTATTTTGACATTTCGGCTACCTTGTGGCCGTCCTCGCCTGTGTTGACGTTACTGGTTCGGTCGGGGTCTTCTATCGCCGTTTCACGTTGTTCCCCTACGACTCCTTGTCCTTTTCTGTTCTTCTGTTTTCTCAGTGTCGTTTTTTCAGTCATATCGTGCCTCTGGGCTCTCTAGTTGCATTTATCTAACTCCTTTTTCAACCGACTAGAGAGAGCCAATTAACTACACAGCCACCCTCTCTGCCATCTTGGATTCCCCCCCTAAAGAATCGTGATAAAATCGAGATTGTGATTCTGCCATGAAAAAATCGGGAAATGATATTTTTGCCGTATCGCCCAGCCCTAGCCTGAAGTCACATAAGCTGTTGTTTTCTCATGAGCTCCACATGTGGTCAACACAGCACGAGACTGTGTGTGTCAGACACCTTCTCATCTGCAGGAAATAGTTTGGTTCAGTTAGTTTGGGCTGACATGTAAAGCCGGGTATCATAAAATAAACTCATCGTACCAGTAACAATATGAAGACCTTCAAAGTGATACCCATACCAACAGAGGACTTCATTTGATTACGTTTTTCTCCTCCTTCATTTGATACCCATCGATCGAATGAAGTGTAACGTAAAATGCCACTGACACTCCACCTGATGCAAACTATTCTTACGCAAACATGTTTTGAAACTGTTTCAATATGGGGGTGGTGGAAAAAAATTGATTCAGAAATCCTAGAAATCAATTTCTAGTGACGCTGTTTGTTTGTTTTTTAAATTGGCTGTTTGATAAATATATAAAATAAATGATGAATATCCTAGATGATTATTGGTTGATCAGCTTGATACAACTTGAACTTACTGAATTTACTGAGAAGTTAAAAAGTGTAAAAACTTCTTTGTCAAAGAGTCTTTATTTCTGCAAGTTCAGCTTTAATAATGGGTTTGTCTTGGCGAATTTACATTTTAGCTGTTTACAGTTTGATATATAAAAAATATCCAGAATTTTATACACACTTTACTTTGCGTTACTGCCATAATTTGCCACTGTCTGGCAAAACAGAATAAAGTAGATTCTGAAATTAAACCCCCTGTATACTGAGTAAGAAAACAATTCTGAATCAGAAATTGTTTTGAATGGAATCGTGACCCCAAGAATCAAAATCGAATGCAATCGTAAGATGCTGATAGATTTACACACACACACGCACTCATCCAACAAAATTCTGCTTACCAGAACCTGAGCAGAGAGACTTGTGTTGACAGAAGCAGCCTCTCTGAGTGGTTTCTAGATAAGTTTAGTGTGGGAGTGCACGTGCAACGACAGCTACTGTTTTGACATCCAAATTTACCTGCTGATGAATGATCTTCAGGTATAAACTGCTGTTGTTTGCTAAAATATATATATATATATACAGGCAGTACTGAAGTCAGGAAAACATGTTTGATAATCTACAGTGACAATGAACAGAACGTGTTCTTTTGCAGGGCGGCAGTGAGAGTTGGTTTACAGAGAGCAATGTTGCTATTGCATCCTTGGCCTTCCACCCTACTGCTCAGCTCCTCCTGATTGCCACCAACAATGAGCTTCACTTCTGGGACTGGAGCCGGCCGGAGCCATTCGCCGCGGTCAAGACGGGCAGTGACACTGAGAGAGTCCGGTGGGTTGGACAGAGCTTAACTAGAGCAGTTTGGAAAGTCAGCACATACGGCAGCAAGAAGGGGGCGCTATACTCTCAGCATTCCTCTATGTCACTGTGCTGGACATTTGCAAAACAAGCTGAACTACAAAAAAACCCCCAATAAAGTAACTAATAAACAGATTGTACCAGAGCCGTGATGTCATATTTCCTGTGTTCTCCACTTAATGCAGACTAAACACTTGCTGATGTTGAAGTACCTTCCAAGAAACACAACACTTGAGAATTTTTAAATTAAAAGTGATGCAAACTTCCCTTTATAGTCATCTTTTGATGACGTAATGACGTCAGGAAGTATTGGTTTTGTGGCTTGACATGGATCAGAAGTACAGCAACCAAAACATGAAGGGCTGAATCAGAATGATTGTTGCAGTGTGAGCAGAGTGGCGAATATGACTGTGTTAGTTAAAGCAGTGGAAATAAACATTATTCTGACTTTACACTTTGGGCCCCTGTTCTTTGCCACAGATGATTCCTCTTTATTCTTGTCTTGACTTATTTGTCTAATGTTCTTTGCTTGTGCTGACCACATTATAATTTGAATACTGGTTCTGGTATGAATGCATCAACAGAAACTTGTGTTTTTCTTTGTCATTTATTTGTACATGTGTTTTTTTCAGGCTGGTGAGGTTTGACCCTCTTGGTCACAACCTACTAACGGCGATAGTGAATCCATCCAATCAGCAGGTGAGCAAAGTTGACTTTGTTTCTGTTTTGAATCACTGGTTGTGTGGAGTTTTCAGAGCTGTTACCTATCTTTCAGAATGAGGAGGACTCAGAGGTTCCTATGGACAGTGTTGAGATGCCTCACTTCCGCCAGCGTTCCTTCCTGCCTTCTCAACCAGTTCGTCGCACACCGATCCTCCACAACTTCCTCCACATCTTGTCATCTCGCTCCCCGGGGGCTCAGGTGGGAAGTGAGCAGCCACGCCCTCTGGGTGAAAATGGGGGAAATGTCGGAGAATCTCCCAGCATGCCTCTGGCACAGTACCCCAGCTCTGAACGTGGACCACCCTTCCCAAGCTGCACACAGCACTTGGGCATGGTCTGTCTGTGTAGTCGTTGCTCTGTCAATCGAAACCCCTCCCTGGCTGCCAATGCGACCCTCTCTGATCCCAGGGTGTTGTCTGACACTCAGCGTCCCCCAACTTCCACATTCTCTTCAGCCCGTACTGAACCCAGGCAGCCCTCAGAACGACCCTCAGCCTTTACCTCAGTCTACTACAGCGCTAGCACTTCTCTCAATCCCACCACACCAAGTGGCATAGAGCCGCACTCCACCTCCAGACCAGGACCTGACTGGACACGCAACTTGCTAAGTATGCGGGAGGGTGGGGTTGGTCCGGGTATGCTGCCTCCCAGGACCTCCTCTTCCTCCATCAGCCTGCTTTCAGTGCTACGTCAGCAGGATGGCTCTTCTCAGTCCCCTGTCTACACCTCTGCCTCTGAGGGACGGGGTTTCTCCCAACAAGGAGAGCCAGGGTCTCGAGATGGTGCCGGTACAAGCAGTGGCCATCATCCATTCTGGGATGGTTCTCGTAGCAACACAGCCTCCTTCCGCAATGTGCTGCAGTGCAACTTAAGCCGCTATTTCATGGAGTTTGATCGCATGCAGGACTTGGAGCCACCATTAGCGGGCAGCATGGCAGATGGAAGTCAGGAGCAAAGCCAAGAGTTGCTGAATAATAACATGGACCCAGAGAGACCTGGGCCTTCCCTATCTGCTGCCACCTCCTTCACGAATATCATCCACTACCACCCTCCCCTCCCCCCTCCTCCTGCCTCCCACAGCCTGGAGAACGGTGTTCCTCCCCCAGCCTCCAGAGGCCATCTGAATCGCTGCAGGGCCTGCCACAACTTGCTGACCTTTAACCATGACTCTCAGCGCTGGGAGCGCACCAACCAGGCCTCCTCCACCTCTGCCTCCACTCAGGAGCCCTCCTCTTCTTCCTCCTCCTTCCCTCCTTCTTCCTCTTGGCAGCCAGAGGAAGGCAGGAGGACACTAGAAGTCCAACCCCAAGAGAGAAGGGTGCCTCCGGAGCCCAGCGAACAGCCGCCTCCCCCTGGAGGTGGAGGAGCGGGAGCAGTGGCCTTCCCAATGGCCCCGACGCCCAGCCAGGCTGGAGAGCAGACTGTGGGTTTGGTGTACAACCAGGACACTGCACAGTGGGAGAGGGTGTACCGGCAGGCTGCTGGCAGAGCAGCAGAGCCACCGGAGGCCTTAAGCCAAGAAATGCCTGTTGACCCCCCAGACGAGGACTCCCTGAGGAGGTATGATCTTTGTGTCGACGCTCTCTTTGTCAGTGTATAATCCGAACATTCATACACTGTTACTTTAAATTTAGCTACAATGATCACTGAAAGTGTGAGTCGAGATTCAAGTGATTACCACATCTGTGATAAGTAGAAATTTCTGTGTGGTTTGGGGTTAATTAGTTTTAGGGCGAAGTTGATATCTGTTCCCCAACCTGTCAACCTTTTATGGCTGTTCATCATCTACTTTTAGCTGTAGGGTAAGTTAATTAACATGTATTCAAAAAGCTTTATTCAGTAATTATCTTCAGTCGTAACATTCTTCCTTTCTTTCATACAGGCGACTGTTGGAATCATCTCTGTTATCGTTGTCTCGGTATGACATGTCAGGATCAAGGGACCATCCCATTTACCCCGATCCAGCCAGGTACACTGAAACACTTTATTTACCTCGATCCAACCAGGTAAACACATGGACTTTTTTTTAACCCCGATTTAACCAGATAGTGTTGATACAGTTAATGTACCCTGATTTATTGATTGATTTACCTGAACCCAGCTATGTAACGTAGGTGCACTAAAGCCGCATTTCCACCAAACACCTAAAATATTCCCAAGCTGTCAATCTGTTTTCTGACTGCGCCGCAGACCGTCCTCTTAAAGCTGGGGTAGGCAGTTTATCTACGATGTCACAGCACCTCTCCTTTGCTCTGTATTCAGGCTGTGACAGGGTATTTTCAGCCAATCACTGTCATTTCAGAGAGCACGTCTTCCTATTGGCTGTGCTACGCGTCACTTCTGCGACTAGTGGCATTGCGTGCTACAAGCTGATTGGCTGTTGAAGCAAGTGAAGTGCCTTTCGTTCCAAAAATGGCCTCTGGTGACTTGACAAGCTGAGTTTCAGGCGACACCGTCAGCCACCTTTAGTCGAGCTGAGACGGAGCAGTTTACACCGCTGCAACTTTCCCTGCAACCGTTTGAACCGTTGTGAATCTTTGCTGTAAACTGGACTTACAGAGAGAGAGATGACAAACAGAATGAAACACAAGCTGGAGCAAAAACAGGGAGGGGAGGGGGCAGCCGAGTTGATTTCTGAGGAGTCTCATGCTACAGCTAACTTGATTTTCAGATGTTGCCTACCACAGCTTTAAATGTAAGCGGTTGTTTCTTGGAGTCTAAGGCTGACCTCCCTTTACCTTTTCAGCAGCTGGGAAACAATGGACGAGACTTTTCTTGGTCTTAAGGAGCTGCAGCATTTACTAACAAACACACTGTAACCTGTACATTTTTACCACAAATCACTCCTGACCTTTTTACTCTGCTGCTGCCATTTTCTTTCCTTTCCTGCCACTGGACATCTATCAGTCAACCACACACTCTCTGAGCACACGTGCATCACGTTCTCCGTTCTCAGTGAATGTGGTTGTTTATTAAAACAAGGCAAGAGAAAAGACTTGAACGCAGCAGTCTGGTGAAAGAAAACAGGAGAGTTTGGGAATTCAAAATCAGAGCACAGACAACTAGAAGACTGCTCTGGCTCCTCCCACTGGCCATTGAGAGGATTCCAGCATTTGTAACTTCACCTTTAAGTACTGGCTGAGTGTGCTAAGTACCTCCCAAAGAGGACAGAGGAGTAATGAATAATTCGAGTTTTTCTTTTGTTACTATCCACAACTGTTTTGTGTGGATGTGGAAAAAACTGAGTTGCTTGGTGGAAACGTGGCTTCATTTATTCCGATCTGATCAGCTGCACCAATATTTGTCCTTTCATGTTATGTAGCATTGTCGTTCACACATCTGCGAAATGCAGTTTCTCTGTTTTTTGGATGCCATGTCACTAGATAAATTGCACAGTCAGCAGTAACAGCAGCCGGAAAAGGCTGACTGCGTGAAGTATAGCTCCATCTGTTTTAGAAGTGAATGCAACTAGTGTTTATTTTGTTGTAATAGTTTCAAAACTCCATTGCAGGACTTCTCTCCGATCTCTCAGCCAAATGTCTGCATGTTGTTACTGCCCGCTGCTTGGGCTCTGTAATACGCTTCTCGTCAGAGTGGATAAGAGAGCGACTCTGTGCCAGAGCACAAGGCCAGGGGTCACCGAGTTTGTTGGCTGGTCCCAGTGCTGCTGAGTTTAGATGGGACGTGAACAGGAAGCTTGGAACTAACAATTAATATACTGTAAAGACACATTTTTACTTCAGTTTCTTTTGTTATCCGAACAGAGTTATTCTGTCAGAATACAGACAGACATTTGCATTTCACCGTGACTCCACCAGGCACGACTCTATAATGTCTCATCTCCTGACGTGTTTGTTTGTTTTGTCTTTGTTTTGTTTTTTGCCTTCATGCAGCTTTTAATCCCAGTAGCAGCATTTTAGACACAGAGAGTTTTGCCTGTTGTTGCTCATATTTGGGTGATTTAGTCGTGATATTTGTGCTTCTATAATGTGTCTATAATGTTTTTACCTAGTAGTTTAAAGGTTGTGTATTTAGTGATGTGATGTGCTTTGGAGGCTGCACACAGTGATTTATTTTGAAAATTGACTCTCTGTGCTGTTTCTGTGTCTCACTTCCTGTGTGGCTCAGGGTGCTCTGTGCAGCTTGATGTGGCCTAGCGTCAAACATAGACTTATCATGTATTCAGAGCAGAGAGCTGCTTCTGAAACGCGCTGCAGCGCATCAGGTAGAGTGACAAGCATCGTTTGGAGTAGCAGTCGGCTCTGGCAGCCGTGCTCGGTGGAATCTGTGGGTCAGTCACACGCTGACTGTGTTCTTACTACTCCAGCCAAAATGTTTGTGCATACTGCTTAGGTTGTTGTGAAGTAATGAACTGGTGCTGTCCAGGCTTTCTCCAGCTGCTTACTACGCTCAGAGAATGATCCAGTATTTGTCGAGGCGGGACAGCATTCGCCAGCGTTCACTTCGGTACCAGCAGAACCGCCTACGGGCCATGTCCTCTTCATCCGACAGCCCTGCCAGCAACACATCCAACTCCATGGACAGCAGCGACGTGGACTTTGAGGAGCTTGAGTAAGTTTCATTTTCCTTCTCTTGCATGGTCTGACTGAGTGTCATTAGATGCAGAGGACTGAGTGTGGATGTCGTGTAAGGCAGCAGAAAGAGGTGAAGCTGGAATTCTTTGAAAACAGTAGCTGCAGGAAGTTAATGTGCTCTGGAATGCAAGTGGTTAATTTGTACAAAGACAACTGATTTTCTTCCTTGTGTGGAGTAGGGCCTGAACGATACAGGATTTTTGGGGGCTGATGTGGATATTGGGAAGTAAGAAAACTGTGATATCCGATACATCGGCCAATATTCTATAAATAACATTTTCAATGTGGTTATCAAATACATGTGACAAAGATATGCAATGAAGGCAGGATACCTGACAAACTTTATTCCAAACATCAGTCCACTGAACAGTAAACGGTAAACACTACCGTGGACCGCCCTCTGCTAGACAAACCATGTGATTACATCAATTTAAATCACAAGTCCAAGCATTTTTTCTAGCCTTAAAAAAAGTTTTAATATCAGCACTTACCAGAGAACATAAATCGGCCAATAATATCAGCAAACTGATATATCGTTCAGGCTCTATTGAGGAGTTTATACCGCTGTAACGTTTCATGCTGCTTTATCACTTCTAATTATGTCATTAATAAAGAAGTCCCAATCAAGTTTTTTTGTCCTCTATCTCAATCAGAGTTCTTTTAATACAAAGTATTTGCCAGCACCGAGTCCATTGTATCTCGGTAGAATTTTTTTTTTTTTTTTTTTTAAAGAAAAAGAAGAAGAAGCTGAGACTGCTCGTTACTACGTCTGATTGGCCTCTACATTAGTAACCAGAGTTAATCATCAGTGCTTTACTGTTGTGAGCGGTGTCATAGAAATGCCTTTTTTTCCCCAGTGATAATGGAGACAGAGCGAGGCACAGGACACCACGCAACGCCAGGATGTCTGCACCTTCGCTGGGTCGCTTTGTCCCACGGTGAGTCAGCTCTCACATCTAATTCTGACTTTTTCTTTTTTAACACCATCAGTAATGATTTATGGAGTTCCAAAGTGAAGGAATACCTGAGAATGTTCTGCACAGTTCTGGATGAGAACATTTTTGTTCAACACAGTTTCAGTTTTCATTGTTTCATGTGCAGAAAACAGAAATCTTTTACGGTTTCCTTTCCAGGTTTGGTTTGATTTATTTTCTTTTGTCACATCCTCCTCCAGGCGTTTCCTCCTCCCCGAGTACCTACCCTATGCTGGGATCTTCCATGAAAGGGGGCAGCCAGGCCTGGCCACACACTCCTCTGTCAACAGAGTACTCGCAGGTAAACAGACACAATTGTGCACCGTTACTTGAAGCCCCATCTTAGGTTTGGAAATCACTCCCAGCTTCAGGCCAGATGCTGATAAGTTTCAGTGCTTCTTGTTCATTTTTGCAGTTTTGATAAGTTAAGATAGGATAGTGGAAATAAAAATGAAGAAAGAAGTGAAACTGAAAAACACACTGTACTTTCGTTTCTTTATTAATATCCACAGTGTTTAACACTGACTGTGTTTACTGTTGGTCCTGTCAGGTGCATCGATTGGGGACGGTCAGTCTGCTGTCGCGAGCAACATTGCTAACACCACCTACCGTCTGCAGTGGTGGGACTTCACCAAATTCGACCTGCCTGAAATCAGTAATGGTACAACAGTTACTCACCTGCACTTGTCACTTTTTTCAGAGGTTAGCAGGGACCGAGGCCGTCCGATGCATCAGTTCACTCATGCCTGAAGAGTTCATTAATGCTCGGCAGCAAACCCTGTCCTCATGTTACCGTACATGAAAATGACGCCAATAAGTTCCACATAGTGAGGTTCACAGATTTCAGAACGGCGTGTCAGATATGTCCCCTGCTTCCACAGACGCCCTGAGCAGAGGTAGGGTCAGGACCTGAGAGGTCACACAGGGCCTCATAGCCTCATAAATAAATTCCAGCGTTTAAAAGATCCCTTAATTATATTCTGGGTTATTAAATATTGATTTTATCAGGACATTAATAAAAACAGACAGTACTAGAAATTCTTTGTGTGCCTCTGCTCGACACAGTGCCCAGTTTAAATCCAGCCTGCAGCTTTTTCTTCCCAGCAGATGTTTATTGATCAGGAAACACTCCAGAGAGAGAGACTTCGATAACTGTGAGCCTGATAGTACAGCACTGATGTGCGCAAACACAGTGTTTGAATGACTGACAGCTGATCCAGATGTGACCAGCTGTCATTTTTAGCGCACATAGAAGTTTTTTAAAAATAAAACTTTAGATGCTCGAAACACGGAGTGGCAGAACTTGTCAATGTCACTTCACAGCCTCCCGTTTCCCCTCTTTTTTGAGGGGAAAACAAACACTCCCTGCTGGCTAACAGGTAGACACTCAGCACAGTGAAGACAAGCTGCAGTTAAAACTTGATTAGGTCATTTAATGGGACTGCTGTCCTTTTCCAGTTCAGTTTAGGCGTAAACATGCAGGAGTAATTCGACTCCCAACCGCATTGTGTGGGTGTGTTAGCTCCAATTTGAGAAATCCGATTTAGTACAATTTCAGTCAGACTAACATGTTTACATTCATTTTAAAAGTCCAGTTTTAGCTGGACTGACACAAAAAGCTGATTTTCTACAACATCACGTGAACACACTGACAGCCTCGTTTGAAGGACCACAAGCCAAACAAACTGGAGAGCCACTGCTGTTTGTTTAGAGGCACATTGCTGCTCCAGATGTGACATCTGAAGAAAGATGTGTCTGTTTTTCCTTCTGTCCAGCATCAGTCAATGTTCTGGTACCAAACTGTAAGATCTACAACGATGCGAGCTGCGACATCTCTGCAGACGGTCAGCTGCTGGCGGTCTTCATTCCCAGCAGTCAGCGGGGTTTTCCAGACGAAGGCATCCTGGCCATTTACTCTCTCGCTCCCCACAACCTGGGAGAGATGCTGTACACTAAGAGATTCGGTACAGTGACCCTCTGAAGTTCACGCTGTCAGTTTGTTTTCTCTCTGTGTGTTGAAAAAAATGACTGTAGTGAAAACATGTATTATTTTTTTCTGACAGGTCCGAACGCCATCTCAGTGAGCTTGTCTCCGATGGGCTGCTACGTGATGGTCGGCCTGGCCTCTCGCAGGATCCTGCTACATCCCACCACTGACCACATGGTGGCGCAAGTCTTCCGTCTGCAGCAGCCTCATGGAGGAGAGACTTCCATCAGGGTGAGACAGAACAACTAACACTCCTTCTTTACTGACACAGCGCCACCTGCAGGATGAGCAGCAGCTAAACATCTGTGACAGAACAAAGATTTTTAACACACACACACACACACACACACAATTCACACTTAACTTTTCTTCACTGAAGATTTTAGCCTCCTTTCTTTTAATTTATCTCTAAATTTATTCATTTTGTTTTTATAACAATCAATTTTTTGTGAATTCTTTTAAAGTAAATATATACTGTCTGCAGTATGTTGTTTTTTAAATGTGAAGATTCGCTGTGTTTCTCCGTTTTACATGATTGTAAATTGAATCTCCTCAAGTTCTGGACTGTATTTTGACTGTTTTTTTAGACAAATTAATTAAAATCATTTTGCAGAAAAGATCAGCAAATGAGCTGATGATAAAAAAGACTATATATATATATATATATATATATATATATATATATAAAAATATATATATATATACGTAAGTGTTAAATTAA
>JAQFJA010000023.1:27988743-28002233 GCA_029874485.1 Naso brachycentron
AGTGTAAAAACTTTTTTTGCAAATTTTGTTGTTTCTATTTACTATTTCTAATGTGATATTTCAAGATGTGCATCAAACATCTTTATGGAAACATGACTAATGAAGTCTGTAGACTTAAGCCCCTTTTACACAGCCTTTTCAAGGTGGCTCCTGTGCGCCTCTTCCCTGCTTCGCCATCTGTATAGAAGTTACAAGGCAGACTGGGGGGTCATTTTTGATCTACCACTGATCTACCTCCAGAGGTAAAAGTAGCCACATCAGACGTGAGCTGGTGTTTGTGTAAATGGGTAAGCCAGTCAGGTCAGGGTCATTTATCTTAACAAAGGATGATGACGCTGTTGGGTTAAACATTGCACCAGTCACGTGTCCTTTGAATCTGCAACGGCAGCTCGCTGTATAACATGACAGACTGAAGCGTCTTACAGATGGCGATGCTCTGCTCAGTGTAAAATAGTAATGGCGGATAGTTGGCCTGCCTTCAATGTGGCACTGATGCCAAGTCTCTGAGTTAAAAAGCATTTAGTCTGCGTCACATTAACTGGGGGTGTGGGGTTAGAAAGCTGCGGCTGTTCGGCACACAGGGATGCTCTGAATTAAGACTGTGTCCAATTACATTATGGGAAATGTAGGAACCTTTTAAATAAAAATTCCCTCTTTAGGATCACTCATTACAATATCTGCCTCATGGGAGTTCACAGGTTTATGGAAGAGCAGTAATAAATCACCAGACTTTTAACAAACAAAGAAAACATGAAAAATAGTAATAATTGAAGGAGAGGTGCATTGTGGGAAACTGCAGTTACAGCCTTTAAAAAGCTCAGTCTGGATGGGTGTGTTAACATCTGACACAGGTCTGTGTTGCTTTAGAGACAACTGCAGTAGGTTGTACTAGTGCTCAGCTTCAGCTCGCATGGAGCCAATCTCCTGCACTAACACTGCTGTCTGTGCTTCTGACTCCTCCTCTTCCTCCTCTTCCTCCCGTACCGCTCCCCTGTCTCATGCTAGCCAACGAAGACTCCCTTTCCAAGGTATGTCATACAGACTGTTTGTTTTTGTTTTCTTCCCCCCTCTCCATCTTTCTTTTTTCTTTGTTTTCCGTCTTTGTCGTCTGTCTCATTTCACCCAGGTCGCCCACCCAAATACAGCAGCGTCCCGGAGCTGGGCAGCCTCACCCCGACCTCCCCCTCCAGCCCCGTCCATCCCCTCCCCCTGCCCAGCCCCAGCTCTGGGGATGTAAGTAACGATGGGGGAGACGGACAGTTCAGAGGGTCGGAAACCCTGTCACACACAGTCCTATTGGCCCCGTAGCTCTGTCAGTCATTTACAACCCAAAACCTCCACAAACACGTCCATTAGTTTGTTGTCTCCATGTGATTTTCATCAGTCATCAGTTGATTTTTACTTTGACTCAGCCTTACAAAGTGAACAGTGTCCTGTAGCCCGCAGCATCCAATAATAAGTACTACTCAGAGCACATTCTAACTCCCAAATGTCAAGTAACTTTTCTGTGGTTAATTAACACACCATGTTCATTAGACATAAAAACAAGGCCAACTGTAAAGTCAACCAAAGCAGATCATGGTGCCTCCCCCTGCCTCTCCACAGATGGTTGGTGGGGCTCAGCTGGGCAGGGAAACTGATTGGTCCAATTCTTCCTCACAGGGAGACATCCATGAGGATTTCTGCACTGTGTGCAGACGCAGTGGCCAGTTGCTCATGTGCGACACGTGTTCTCGTGTTTATCACCTGGACTGCCTGGATCCACCCCTGAAAACCATTCCTAAAGGCATGTGGATCTGTCCAAAATGTCAAGATCAGGTAACTGCTGCAGCCATGACTGATCCTGAGTCAGGGGGAAGGGGGTACCGCAGTCCAGAGAGGGGCCGATGAGGGCCAGTAGCTGTACTTGACTGTAAAAAACTGCTTCTGCTGACGCTGTCCTGAACATTGGGACTGTTCAATCCTTTGTAAGCATAAACATGATGCAGTATTGTTTTGTTTGTGCTTCTGTCTCATTCATTGTTGTGTCAGTACAGATTGGCATCTCACATCCATCCACCCCATTGCTTGTCCCTTTTCAGCCCCACCACAGGGTGGTGGCTAAATTTGTAATCCTCAAATCTTTTCTAAGCCAGCGCCTCTGTGACAACTCAGAGTTTCTCTCTGCAGATCCTGAAAAAAGAAGAAGCCATTCCCTGGCCCGGTACTCTGGCTATTGTTCATTCCTACATCGCTTACAAAGAAGGTGACAATCATCTACTGTCCAACATCAGCCAGGACAAATGTGAACAGTTCCTCTGTGACATTAACAGTTCTGTTTCATTGGTTTGTGCTATAGCTAAAGAAGAGGAGAAACAGAAGCTGATGAAATGGAGTTCTGAGCTGAAGCTGGAGCGAGAGCAGCTGGAACAGAGAGTCAAACAACTCAGCAACTCCATAACGGTAAGACGCCCAATCAGACAGTTCAGCAACACAAAGACAAGATCCTCTTCCATTTTAGATCCGTCTCAGGCTCAGGAAATACCTGCAGATACAAACCAGTCTCTCAAATGTGAAGTGGGACTTTTGCTGGCTGCCATGATAAATATGCAGTGTTGAGATCCTTTACTGCAGTAAAAGTACTAATACTGTCAAGTACTCCACTACAAGTAAATGTCCTGCATTCAAAGCTGTGTGTATTCAAAGTATTTGCAGTAAAATGCTCTTGTCAGTATTTCAGCTTGAGCTCATTTGAGCAACTTTATATCCTGTTGGCTAGTTTCATCTGCAGCAGTGCATCATGGTCCATGAGATCATCATATGTTTGGCGTGGCTGTGCTGTGGGAACCATGTATCTGCTTTCATCTGTGTGACGATGCATTTTGCAGCTCATCCAAGAGGCTTTTTACAGCCTTTATTCAGCTGAAGAACGAGGAGAATTTTCTCTGTACATAAAGAAACAAACTTCATCCTTCACTTGATCAGTAACCAGAGAGGGCAGCAAACCTGCTTTTAAGTTACTTAACTCTAAACCTTTGTGGTTCCACCTTTCCAGCCCTTAAAATTTTATTATGGCTCTCAGTTATATCTCATAGTAAAAACATTAAAATTATCGATTTGTTAATTAAATCTTGAAAGCTTAGTTGACTACATTCAATGAAAACACGAACCATGGCCACGTGGCCACCAAAAAAAAGAGCCAGATGTCTAATTATTAGACTGAGGTGAACTGAAAGGTGGCGCTGCTAGTTGTAACAAAGATCCTGTTTGTAGAGTCCACCCTACATTTTTTTAATCAAAATTATTTTTGGTCATTCACTCAATATCATCTGATGTCCTTGTCAAATCTTACCTCCTTGTTCTTCATCCATCAGAAATGCATGGAGACCAAAAACACCATCCTGGCTCGTCAGAAAGAGATGCAGCTTTCCCTAGAAAAGGTCAAACACCTGATTCGCCTCATTCAAGCCTTCAATTTTAACCAAGCTCTGGCAGAGAAAGAGGCTAAGGACGTCAGTACCAGAGTCCAGGACAGTGCTGAAGGTGCAGTGGGCCCTGAAGCTGCACCAGAAACCAACTCTGTAGAGAAAGTGAAGGCTGGAAGCTCCTCCACCAGCAGCAACACTGATGGAAACGACAAAAAAGAGGAGCAGGGAGCCACAGGGAACAACCAGGCGACAGGAGCAGCAGGAGGAGACAGTGACACCCAGGCAGTCCTAACAGCAGCTAACAGCCCTGGTGTAGGGGCAGGGGGTGAGGCTGAGCCTTGCATCGGGGCAAAGGAGGGGGGAGGGGGTGACACGGAGACTGGTGTCCAGGCAGAGGCTGTGGCTAAGCCTGAGACTGAGGCAGCTGCGGTGGTTGACATTCCTGCTTCCTCAGTGGTTGCGACTGTTGCCACCACCAACGGTACAGCCGAGCCGACCTGCACTGATCACAGCCCTGCAGAAGGCTGCACCACCAACGCCACCACCAACTCTGAGAACAAGATGGCTGCCGTCAACCTTCCAGAGAAAGGGGTGGAGAAGAAACAGGAGGAGATCAATGACAGTGACGGCAGCAACAACAACAACAGCAAAACCTCAGAACCCTCCCAGCATTCTTTGCCAGCTCTTGTCAGCAGTTTGGACAATAAAAAGTAATGCTATGTCTCTTGAGTTGCGGGAATTCATACATATATATTAAAAAAAAAGACTTTTGCTTGCACCGTATGGTGCCCTGAAGTTGCCAATCTGTATAAATGTTGTTTGTTTGCATTGTATTGTCAGACTGTGTCAATGGTAGATATACAGCCCAAGTCACATGACTCTGGGAAGACGTAGGCTGTTCCACCCACAGAGCTGGTAACAGGAAGGCTTGCGCACCAGTGTCATCATGCCAATTAGTGATAGAAGTCAGTGGTGGGAATGCTCAAAGGGAGATTAGTTCATCATCACACCAGTGTGTGCCTGTTTTAGTGACCCCTGTGTTCTCTTGTGGGGTCAGGAGATGGGCTCACATGGGTCAAAGAAAACTGAGAACATAAAAACCAAACATTTGTCAGGGCTTGCTGGTCTGAAAAGCAGTGTTGTGATAGAGTATGCGTACTAAAAAGAGAACCTGTTCATCCCCTCGTCCCAGCGAACTTAATGTGAACGTACTTCTGCAGTCCCACATCCCTGGTATCCTCTTCATCTGAACAACCCTTTACCTTTACGCATCATTCTTGCCTTTCCCAGTCCACAAACCCGCAACTCCTGGTCTGATTGACGTCACTCTTGATTTTCAAGATGTCCTCATTAACAGTTTAGGCCATCTTCAGTTGACAAAAACCTATAATATCTCTAATTCTTCCCTAGTCCACCAACAGTCTACTTTGGTGTCAAAAAAGCTTCCGTATGCTTCAAACAAACTAGTTCATACTATATATCATGTGGACACACTGAAATGTAGAAATGTTTCTGAACAGCCTCATGTGAAGGCACGGTCATAAACTGGCTGTTCTCGTGTTGCACTTGTTTGTACAAGAAAGGGAACTGAACAGAAGAACTGCACCTTTCTCACAACAGCTTGCTTGGTCACTTGCTCTGTTAACTGTGTGTGACTGGTGGTTTGTTGATTTCCAGCACTGGAAAGTTGTGCTGTTTCACAGAACCAGACATCCAACTAGCACTTTGTTTGAATCAAACTGACACCTTTGAACACTCTTCCTAATATCCCCCTCAACCTTCAACTGAAACCATGTTCAGCCAGCCTGATCATAGCCCTTCCTTTCAACCATAGCAGTAACCTCCCTATAGTGACTTAAATCAGAACTTGCTTTCCCCAGTCAACCAATGGTCCAACATGACCTTCCCTCTTAAATCCAAAAGATAAACAAAAAAGTAACCAACAATCCTAATTGACCTCTCCTCACCCTTCAAATAAAGTAGGTTATACAAAATTCTTCCTGAACTTGGCTGAGACATTTAAATCCTGTGAACTTAAACACCTTGGCATGCCTTAACCAGGTAAGACAGGCACTTTGTTTGAAGCATACAGATGCCCATAAACCAACATCCCTCACTTCTTCATCAGTCTACAACTGAAGCAGCCTCCAGTTGGCAGAAACATACAACACTTTCCCACTGACCAATAGCTACTAAGCCCGGCTTATCTTCCCCAGTCAACCAACAGTCTTACATGACATCCCTCTCAAACCCAAATCTGCTCTGTGTACTTCAGATAAACTAGTTATACAAAATGAGTCTGAATGCCCACACTAGAACGTGAGGTGAAAAGCCTGCTGCTGCAGCAAGCGGCAGGATGTTCCTTACCCTGGTAACAGGGATGAGGGAGTTCACTTTTGGGCAGTCTGTCCTCAGCCTGGTTTTTCACAGTTTCATCACCTTGTTGGATTGTTGATTTAGGAAAGTTACAGAAATTATTAGACACATTACCCCCTTAATGTCAGTGTCTGAAGGTTCTGGTGGACCAGCTTTCAGACACTGTTTGGGCACCTTTAAACGAGCTACCTGAACTTTCTTGTCAACCGCTGACTTAAACCGTCTTCAGTCAACAAAAAACATAACCCCTCCTCTGTCAAAGAATAGTGAAAACTTTTCCCTGCTAATTAAAGCTTAAGGTTATCTTCCTCCGTCCATCAGTCTTTTACCGTATCCTCCCTCCTAAAACCCCACAAGGTTCAGTATGCCTCAAAAACAGATAGTTCAAATGTCATCCTAACACAGAGCATTACAAACATTGTCAGGTGATGCCCCTGCTAAAATCAGTAGTAAAGAAAGGTGTGGGGGCAAGATTTTCAGATAGTGTTTGTCAATCCACTGCATTGACATGTACTGATGCCATTAAGTCCCAAACTTCCAAACCAGCCTATAACTTCAGTTATCTTCATCCAACAAAAAGACATCGGCCAACAGCCCTGCCCAAGTGACAAAGCCCAAAGGTACCTTCCCTACTCCTCCAGCAACCCAGTTTGACAACCTTCTCAAACTCTAACAACCCCAATCCAAGTACCCCAAAACTTAACCCTATTCCAGTGAACCATTGACCACATGTCCCCCATCAACCAGCAGTCCCGGTTAACCTTTTCTCTCCCCATCGTTTTTCCCTCTTGTATCCCTGAGCTCAGGCAGAAAAGATGCTGAGCGTGTGTTCAGCAGGTATGGAGGACGAGGTTGAACAGGCGTGGTAGCCTAACAGATGTTTTCAGTGGTGTCGGTCAAGTGTAGTGATTGAGTTTTCATTCGTGAGTTAAGTGTGTCAACTGTGAGCACTAAATGTGAAATTGCAATACTGCAATGTCAACACACACAAACAATATCTGGGCTGTGTTTCTTTTTTATAGGAAAAGATATTCAGGTCTTCCTAGTCTTCAGAATAAGTGCTTTCTGTTCCTGAACCTGCTGGACTGGCATTATCAACACAAAAGGAATTCTCTTTTTGAAGTGGTGATCTTTGCATTATGTACATTTCTGTTGAATCCTGAACTGCCAAAATGATGATGTATCCAAATTCAGCAGGGACAAGTCCACTTACTGTATTGAAAGATCAAATCATTGGCGTTGTAAGATATAGATGCTATCATTTCAGAAATTGGAAGTCCCCAGATTGAGACAGGAGAGCTTATCAAACAATAACCATAAAGGAACTTTTTTTCCTTGAAATGGAGGGATTTGTTGTATGAACCTGCTCCTTCAGATGGATTTCAAAGGACAATACCACAAATCCTGAGATTAAAGCACAAGCTTGCTGCATTACAAAGAAGTGCTGAAGAGCTTTTTGTATGTTAATATGGAATTAAACAGAGTATGCATCTCTTTGTTGTGATGTGACTTATCCCCACATTGCCAATATTTTTCTAGGAGGAAGCAAAACCTCTCTCTGACGTTTAGGCTCAAGTCTAGTTCATATTTTTGGGGAGGAATGGCGAGGTTCTGCCTCAGAAACCCCTTCATCCCCTCACAGTGAGACCAGTGCATCTCTTTTCTTTCTGGAGCATGTCTGGGCTGAATTGTGATGCTGTTATTCGTTGGCTTGGTGACTGTCAGTTTGGGTCTGACTGACTTCCGGCTTCTTGTTGGGTACGGGGCATTAACAAACTCTGGTCTGTTCTTTAACGGTGCCTCTGGTTGTGCTGGAACATTTTTGTTTCCTTCTTTGTCTTTTGCAATATTGGAGCACTTTGCTCGAACTGTAGCTGTCCGAAAACACATTCACCCTGGCAAGAAGGTGTTAGAGGGTCAACTCTTCAATGTGGAAGTTTTATGACGATTATCTTAAAATGCTTTTATTTCATCTTACCTGATTTATTGATGAAGGATTTGCAGCCGTGCTAGCAGTCTGTTGGTTTGTCCAGCTGACTGAAGCATCTCAACAAGAGTTGGGGCAATGTGATGGAATTTCCTCCAAAGGGTCGATCGTTTTTACCTTTTAGTCACTTTTAATCTAGTGCCACTTTAAGGTTCACGTCACTGGCTTTTAGGGAATATCTCAGCTCTTGAGTTGTATCAAATATGGTGCCAAAAGGACGAATCCTAATGGTGTTCCTTGTGTTGTTGACTTTTTGTCTCGTGCCATCATCGAGAAAACAGTTAGTGTCCAATACTTCAGTTTCTGGATCAAATATCTGCAAAACAAATTAAATTCACATGAACCTCTGCTATACTTGGTAATTAGCAAATGTTAGCATGACAACATGTCAAACATTATACCGACCAAACATCAGCGTGTTGACATTGTCTTTGTAAGCATTTTAACATGTTGATGTTGGCATTTACTGAAGCTGAACAGTGCTGCTAGCATGGCTGTTCACTCGTTAGCCGTTTTCTCAGTGTGCAGAGAACCGGTCACCCTTACACACATGCAGCACACAGCAGGAGAGTCTCCACCTGCTGGAAATTCTGTGCTTGTAATGTGAATCTGTTTTTGTGTTCATTTCAATACATCTTGGACATGATCGTACCTGCAGAATCGTCTGTAGAAACAAATATGCAGGCAAGCAGAAAAGATCAGGAAGCATTTGCATTCTGTGCAGCATCGTCAACGCGCTGAGTTCTGCATGCTGAGCGGCTTTATTCATGGGCTCAGTCAGACTTCACATGGACTCTGTACTCAAAAGCTTGAAGGGTAAAGTCCAGGCTAACTGACTTGGATACTTGCATTCACATGTACAGCTCCTGTGCGTAATGTCCAGACAGTTTCAGGGTAGCAGTGCATATGTGAACGGGGCTTCAGTCTGGTTAGATATTGATCAGCAGTGTGAAATTCTTGAATAAGGAAATTTATTGATACATTTCTGTGAAGTACTGTAATTGCAAAGTAAAAGTGCACAGGATTGTGGGGGTGAATGTGTTTTGGGCAGCTATAAAATAAGCTGTTACAGGTGTCTTTTTTCATATCACATGGACGCTTCGAGCTGAACCAACATATCTCACACAGTTCTCAGACATTAGCTGTACAAACTGCCTTCATTCAGATGATCCCAGAAAAAGTAATCAGAGGAAATCTCTGTCATATTTCCGCGTGTTTGGCCACAGTGTTGTCTGATAAATGTAATTTGTCTATTATGAAGAGTTTAAATATTTGAACATGGAAGGAAAAGGCTGAAATTCTAACAAAATGGCAACTAATGTGTCCGCAACTCCTGATGAATTCCATTCGTTGTGTCTTGTTCTGTGTCGGCTCACTCGGGTGCATGTCCTTCTTCAGCTCATTAAGCCGTGTTCCCTCTTGGATCGAGCAGCGTAGTCATCAAGTTTTTCTTTGATCGAGCCTGAACTTGTGTTCCAGACAAACTGGACTTTTCCCTCTGTACAGTAGGTACCTCGAGTGCCTTTCTTCAAACAGCAGATAATATTTGTCTCTTGACTTGCACTGTGACTTGTAGAACCTTACTAACCCTCCAGATAATCCTCCCACCCAGCCAGCCCGCTCTCCTCTGTCCCATCCCACAAAGCTCCCCGAAACTCCGGAGCACAAACCTGATCCCTTCACCTCAGGCTGCCAGTAGTCAATGCAGGTTGAAACTACGTTTCATATTATGCCATTTAAATTGACCGGATAGTGTTTTGTGTTGTTTATCGTAGGAGTTGCCTTAAATGTATTTTGTTTCCTTTTTACGCGCTTAACTTCTAAATTGAGAAAAAAAAAATGCTGCGGGCGCTGGAGAAGCTCAGAGGTCGTTTGGTGAAAATGTGGCGCCCAGTGGTCGTCAGTAACATGCTCCCAGGAGGGATTGATGATGATGATGACTTCCTGCTTGGTGTGACAGCCGGTTGTTTAGTGATGCACTTTTGGTTTGACCAGTATTATTATCAGAGTGTAAAAATGGGATCATCAGCAACACGAAACACAGTCATGAATCTTGCTCCAGGTTTGAGTTCCTCGAAGCGTATTATTGAGGACTCGGGAGCTTTTTTGTTTTCCCTGTTCATCGTTTCTCTGTGGTGTGGTTCTTCTTCTTTTGTTTTTGGAGGAGGGGTGAGTTTGCTGAATCAGGTCATGTGAGCCGGAGCCTCTGTGCATCTGGACTGAACAAACTAACCTGCAGCCTGACGGGCAGACTTGCACCTAATTTGCAACATCTGTCCACTCAGCCTGGTGGAACGCATGCCTTCTTATGCAAATTTTTATACAAGATTTGTCAAACCTTTTTAATATGCATTTTCTTTTGTGTTTTTAAGTTCTTATGTGAAACTCAAGTCACCTTTTTTTCCTTTGAACATTCTGGCATCTCGATGCCAAAAGTGTGCAGCTTTGGTGTTCAACCAGTGCAGTAGCCATCCAAGTTAGAATGGAAGCGTTTCTTCCTTAAATCATGTTCTACGGACGAAGCTGCGAGGTTTTCGCTGCTCAGTTTAGGTTTTATTTGAACTTGGCTAATGCACCATGCTGAATGTTGGGATCCCAGCAGGGCTGTGGGGGGCTGGGCTCGGGGCGGCGATCAAGTCCTAATGTCTAAATTGTGTCATTGTAATTTTCTGGAGAAAAGTCTTTGGTTTCTATTCAGTCAAGCTCTAAAAGTGAATTTATCCAAAGAACACTGCAGTCGTGAGTTTCATGTAGTTGATGCATATCATTTGGAAATCAGTTTCTGCGTCAGCATCGTGTGCATTCACAAAGCTGGAGAGGAGCGCAGTGTCTGCAGATGAGGAAGTCTTTTATGCATTCAAAATGTTCATCTCCAGATCCCGCCATGGTAAAGTCGTTCAGTTTTTAACTTGAAAAGCGATCAAGTCATGATGGTGGCCTTCTAGTATTCTGTCGACACATGACATCAACCCGTTGTTCCCGCTCTCCATCCATCGTGTCCGGACCCAACTGTACACCTGAAGCTTCTTACCTCATCCACAGCTAATTCCATTGGGGGTGTGTTGAGTGCAAAAAAAAAAAAAGAAAAAAAAGAAAGAAAAAACAAAACAAGTCTTTTTTTTATCTTCCATTTGGTGAGATGCATTGTAGCGATATGAATAAAGAAAAAGTTCACCTGGTGTGCTGAATAATGTGTAAATTGGTAATTACACAATCTGAATATTTGTATAATTGTTTGTATTTTTTCATAATGATTTTGGAAAGGAATGTGTTTATTTTTTTGACTTCTGTTCCAGATGTGTCTTCTGTTGGCCTGACATTGTGACTGGTCTGGTGGGATTCTTACCTCTGTATTGAGCCTCTTCTGTGATGAATTCTTTGTATGCAGTGTTTAGGAAATACTGTAGGGAACATGGGGAGGAGTTGATATTAGGAGCATTTGATCAATTTGTATTTATTTATTTTATCATTTTGTTAATAAATTGTGAAAAGCAGCGTGGCTTATTTTTTTAATATAGCTATATAATGAGCAGCTTTTCTGTAACTTTGCACAATGACCCAGATCCCAATCAGTCAATCACTGATGGAGGAAATAATCAGCAGATTCATCCAAAATGAAAAGAATCATTAGCTGCAGTCTGATACAAAATAGTTGAGCTTCAGCTCGACTAACTCCAGCAGGAAAATCCTGCTGTGACATGAACGCAGGAGTGACGCTAATGGCAGCCTACATGTAAGCAGAAGATGGAAGTATGGCGGATACTGTTGGTGGATCAAACTTTGGGCTCTGACTCTCAGCGCCTCGGATAACGTTACGGCTACAGCCCGGTCCTTCTGACGCACGTCCTTTCCTAACCCACCGAAACTGTCATTCAAAACAGAACGAGCAATTTTATATCTTAAAATTCTGTACACCCCATTGGTACGGTCATTGATATGTAGTGTAAATGTTTGTGTAACTCCACTTTGATCAACACAGCAGAGTGGCGCAGCGGAAGCGTGCTGGGCCCATAACCCAGAGGTCGATGGATCGAAACCATCCTCTGCTAAGAATGCATGTAGCTTTTGGTTCGGCATCAGAACTTGTTTTCTGTTTTGATGTAGTTCTTTGTTTGTTTGTTTGTTTTTGTTTTTTTAATAAAACCTTTGATTTCCAGTTTAGCAGTGAATGAACTATTGGTTCCAACAAATGGATCTCAAAGCGCGTATGATATCATACAAAACTGTGTTTTACAAGTTTTCCTGATACGTACAACATGGCATAAATGTGCTGTTTGGTTTCAATAAAAAGGTCTTTGTTCGTAGCAGTAACCACAGACATGAATCTATGGTAGTTAACAATTAACGTTAGTTAGACCTCACCCCAAATAAGCGTATTGATCAAGCGCATTGATCAGTATTAATATACACGCAGAGAGCGTAGCCTACGCAGGTAACATTATAAATAACATTTCTGACTCATTGCCTTTAATAACTTTGCTGTTCCAAAGAAATGGTTTGTAAAAGACAAAAACATGTTTTATATATATAGGGAACCAACCGGCTATTATTGACGTCATGCGGCAGTGTACTCTGGGAAATAAACTCGAGGTAATTGTTGGCGGGAGTGCTGTTGTGCAGCTTGTTCTTCCAGCTGAGAATCGATTGTTTTCTGTTTTCCTTCCGCTCAGCTCACTGAACATGTCTCTGATTTTTCTGGAGGGAAGAGGCTGTCGCGTCAAAAAAACATCCTACGACCACTTCAACGACCACTGCGGGTGAAGTTTGCGCTGTTTCCCGCCGCTCTGCGCTAATAAAACGGGGAGGAGGGCGGCCGCAGCGACATCCCATCATCACATTCAGTCATCCCCGTTTCTATGAGAGTGTTTCCGACACTTTCACCCGGTAAGTCTGAACAAAGTTTAGAAACGTTTAAAACCTTTCAAGTGCTCGACCCCTCGGTAATATGTTGATGGAACGTCCCTGTAGAATGTTAGAGCTCAACTTTCAGTTCATGTTGTATTTTGTGTTGCTGTTTGAGTAAAACGTTACACAAGAGGTGTTCCTAATAATATGACCTCCACATTAAATATTAGAGCAAAGTTTCACTGATGCCCCCGATTACATTTGGAAAGTGTAGAAGAGCCACAGTATGCAACAATGTCTGTATACTATACTACCTTACTCAGTATGCCCAAGAAAGATTTACTATGTCCCAGTACGTAGTATGTGAATGCAGTATGTCAGAAGTACCAACATGTTCTACTACATCCGGTCGGATTTTGCGGTATGCAGGCATGGATGTATTATTGGAGAACTGGATGCTGGAAGCGCCCTGGATTCGAAGCCAAAAAGACATGCTGGCCAAACCGCGGTACTGCAAATATGGCGTCGGTCACGTGCTTCCATTGGGCCCAAAAAGACTTTTTCCCCATAAGCTAACATTGGGAAAGAGACGTCAGTAACTCAGCGGATAAATCGTTCGTAGGTTCATAAACTTATTATTGAAATTAGGGCTGGGCGATATATCGATTATATTCGTTATACTCGAGTATGAACTGATGCGCGATATAGCAGATGACCATATCGTCATATTTGAGTTTTCAATGTTTCCGCTGGTCGCTGCTAAGGGGCAGTTATTTTCCTTCAGTCAGCCATCAAGTATGTAGATTAGCTCAGGCTGCAGAATAATAGTTCCTGAAAGGCTGTGTGTTGTGTTTGCTACAACAGCAAATAAATAA
>JAQFJA010000023.1:28065583-28079179 GCA_029874485.1 Naso brachycentron
CCGGTTGTTATTAGACAGTTTTCGTTGTCTTTAGTCTGACTCGTAGCGGCTAATTAGCTAGCTCACTTTCACAACATGCCCCTCCGGACCTCCGACCTCCGTCACACAGGTTACCTGCTGAATTGCTAAAAAATATCGAGGTATTATTTTCAAGCCATATCGCCCAGCCCTAACACTAAGTACAGATGTATTCTGGTTTACATTCTGCTGTGCACACAATAACTATATCAGAGTGCCACATTATTTAGTCATCGACCTGTAACCTCACAGAATAATTGTGTAAAGGATGGTCATGTAGTTCAGAGTTACCTTCCCTGTCCAGCCACTGTTTGCGCTGGCGGTAGAGCAGCAGCTTGTTGTGGACATACGGCAGCAGGAACTTCACACACCAGCTCTCAACACCCAGCTTGTTCTCCACCAACACGATGGGACTGCGATTGTAGCGAGCCTCTGGACACGGGATCACACCGATCTCATCACTAAAGAAGCAGACATGGAGAATGAGGGCTGAAGGGTTTTACTTCCTTCATGCTGACATGCAGGATTACTGTCACATCACATTCGGTACGTTTACATATACACGGGTTCTCCACTAATATTCAGAATTTGACACAGGCCATGTAATCTGCATATTCACGTTGGATATTCCTCATCAGGCCTTATTCCGAATGACACATTTGTTTGATTAAGACATGCGGAATATGCTGGTATTGTTCTTGTTTTAGGAGCTTTCTATGGACACGTAAACGGTGCATTTTTCAATCAGGGTTCTAACAGCAGTTCGCAACACACATCCTTCATGCCTTTATGGCATTAGTCAGCTTTTGACATTGTAAACAAACCAGCCAACAGTTTGCAAAACTTGCAGGAGGGCAACAACGAGGATTTACCACAAGAGGAGTGTTACAAACATCAAGTTACTGCAGTCTGAGAACAAAGGAAACTCCTCCACAGCAACAAACAAAGTGTTAATGGAATATTCCTTTTCATTTACCATGTCAGCAGCTTAGTCATAATATTGTTTTTTTGGAATAAGTGCAAAAACTGGAATACTGTGACTGACTGTGTGACTTCCCTTCAGCTGGCTGTGGAATCCAGGCTACAGCCTGTACAGTCAGTCAATCAAAATGCTGATTTTTTTTATTGGTTTGCTTTTTCTTTAAACTTTTGAGGTTAACTAACACTTGTACTGTTCTTAAAGACCCTTCACATTGTGATAAGAGCAGTTATGTCATACGATGTAACGCTGTGAGATGGGTCTCATACAGTCTTGGTCACAGATTAATCCGTGTCATACTGTAGTAAGGTTTTGTCAGCAACTTCTTCAGTTTTTTACATCCAATCTATTCATGTCAGTAGTTTATCTATGAGTGAAGCCACCTCAACGCCGCATTGACGGCTCACCAATTCTCCACCTCTGTTAATTTACACAGAGCTGAGCAGCGCGTCTTTAAGCCGCTTCAGTCGGTCGTTTTCCACAGCAACCAGGGTTGTGGATCCTGAGGAGATGTGACTGCTGTGACGTTTAACGGCCTCAGCATCGGCTTCCTCAGTTTAGAAAAATAACTGACGTATACCACAAACAAAGAAGTGATTAAGCTGCGTAAAATATGATGAAAATATGATGCAACAAAGTCATAAAAATCCATCTGGTATAGGTGTACTTGTGTTAATTTCCTTCAAGTTTAATGTGCCCTTTATCACTAAAAATGCTCGACTTGTGTAACAACTGTGTGTAAGGTTATGTGTGCAAAAATCTTTAGGTTACATGTTTACAGGGGGAAACTTTCACCATGAACATGTTCTATGATTAACAAAAAGATGTACAGTTTTTCACACAGTGTCCACAGATCAGCAGGCTGCTGTCCACTGGACTTCTTTTCCTCTTTCCACAGCAGTGCACTGCATCAACTGAAACCCAAGTCCGGCAGCTTTTCCTTTTCCATTAGTTTAACTCGACTTGAGAGAAAGGTTGACACAAGAATGAAAATCCATTTTTGGGTTATGGACTTTTCCTAAACGTTTATGCTTTCATGTTCACTGTGCACGGTCACATCCAACCACAAACACAGTCAAAGAAGTGATTACATGCCGTAAAAAAAAACCAAACAACTCCAACAATGTAAGACAGTAATAAATGTCCATTCTGTCATTGTTCTGTAATTTCTGTCAAACTCCTTTGAGTTTCTCTCTCCTCCGTTAAGATAAATAGCCCTGACCCAGCCTGCTCTCCTCCAATGCATCTTTGACGCGACCTCCAGAGGCGGATCGAAACTGACTTCTCAAGCCGCCTC
Organism: Naso brachycentron; assembly: GCA_029874485.1. NCBI lineage: Eukaryota > Metazoa > Chordata > Actinopteri > Acanthuriformes > Acanthuridae > Naso > Naso brachycentron. Next base: position 28,067,878 of record JAQFJA010000023.1, read on the forward strand.
CATCACTTTCATACAGAAGGCGCAGCAAGGAAAAGGTGCACAGAAGCCACCCTGACAAAAGAGTGTGAAAAGGGCTTACGACTCAAATACACAGAACAGAAATTCTAAGGTCTGAGTTTTACCTGGAAAGGTTTGCCAGTGTACCAGCACTTGCCATTCAGGTTTAGCATGCTGTTACTCAGCTAAGCTCATGTATGGCAGCATCATGGTTTTACAGGTGCACAGATAACTGACAATGATTACTTTCCAACTGTAGAGCTGCTCAATCAGTCCAATTTTATTTTTTTAAGTATGACTGTGGCTTCCAATCATTATATGAACAAGATAGTTGAGATGAAACGATTTTTGTGTTATTGTATTCTTGTTTTGTTAGTCCAGTGCAGCCCTACCCCGCTCACATTTCACGTCAGTTCAGCTCGAGACAGGATGGCAGTTATTATCTGGTCTACAAGAACGGTAAAACCATTTACCACCAGCTGTTTGGAAACACTTTGGTTTCATGGAGTCTCATTAGGATCAAATTAAATACTATGCAGGGTTTGATGCACAGTGGTATTTTTGTTCTACACAGCAATACAACCAATTTGTTTAATCACATAAAAATGGCATCACAAAGTGGTCTGAGATCGAGCAATACAGGAACAAGAAAAAAGAGTGAGAGGTAAAGCGTGAGTAATCATGTGAAATAACCGTGATCTCATGTGCACCAACGCTGTCTGAGGAAACACTTTGAACACGTCATTTACAAGGCGGCAACACCTGAATGAGTCACAGGATGAAACAAAAACAGACTTGTAGCTTTACGGTATTACAGGGGACGGGAATCAAGAACTGATAAATGGGAATCGGAATCTGTATCCTATGACTCCAAACTTATCAATTCCTCTTATCAATGCCCTGGCATGAGACGCCAAAATTAACAAGACTAGGTTAGTATATGGCTGGTCCCATTTAGTGAACGCGGGGTTTTTTTGTAGGTTTTTTTTTTGGCCAGTGTGTTTTAGTGATAGTTAAAGGGTAACGTGTAACATGAGCACGTCTGGATATTAGTAGTTGTTATGCGGTAGTCTTACTAAGTCAATCAAGATAAAACAGGATCAATAATACAGTTGTGTTTGTAGGAACAACAGGGTGTAGCATTATGTGACACAGTGAGAGGGATGAAGACTTCTGTGGGCCTGTTAGCTTTTTTTTAAATTTTCATAGATGAGGCTAAATTACAGAGCACACAGAGCTCAGGTACTTCTGAGTGCATTTCCAAATGTTTCTAAATAAAGGCAATCATATAAATATATAAAATGTTGACAGATGTAATTATATTCCTGACATGAAACAGTTCTGAGTGAAGTTTAGACAGAAAGGTTCAGTGTGGGATCTCCTCGGTCCTCGTGCTGCTGTTAGAGGAGCGGCTGGTTGTCTCAGTCAGCAGGACTCAAGACTTTGTCAGATTTCAGATTGGTGGAAAGCTAAACGGTTAAACAGCACACAGACAGCTTCCTTTGTAAGCTGGTTTGTAACAATGAGCTGTTAGCTGCAGAGCCAGCGTGCTGTGCTTGTGACTGTCTAAAAACTGATCCGCAGAGATCGTCTCCTCTCAAATATAAACAGACCTGATTAGATCTGTAAACACAATACCGCTGTTTCACGTTAAAAATCAGCCTTCCTCTGACGGACACACGACATCAGGAGGGAAAGAGAAGCAGACCGACATTTAGGAACAAACCTGCTTCCTCAAACTCCTGCTTCTCCACTCCGCTCACGTTGAGTGAAACAACTGCAGTGTCGTGGCTGGGAGGTGTGGACACATGCTGCGAGCAAACCTGAACGGAGAGACCCGAACACACTCTGCTCACCAAACTCTGCTCAGTCACTCAGTCAGTCGGTCAGTCAGTCGGTCGGTCACAGTCGTGTGTTGGACCAGCCAAAAATAGGGAGACAGAGAACTGGACAAAAGCAAAGCCATATTCAAGATGTGTAAACTAGACAAAATATTGTGGAAATACCAACTACTGGTAGAAAGCTCTATTATTTTCTCTTATATGCTCATTCTGTGTTTTTAGCCTATTATTGATCTTTCCTTACCAGTGCACTGCTTCGTTCCTGCCATCCTTTTTGCAGGTGTAAACATCACAGCATAATTTCACTGTTGTGGGACTAATAAAGGATTATCTAATTTTATCATGTGAAGGGAAGGAATTAACATTGCAGCACTCTTAATGTAAAAGTGGGTAAATAACTTTACGTCATCACGCCATTAATTGTGTCAGTACTTTGTGAAATAAATGTGTAGGAGGATCAGGATACTGTTGCTTGACGTGCACTGGAATAATATTTATGGCTGATAGCTCAGTGTGTGTCCTTTTGTGTGTGTGAGAGAGAGCAGGGGGAGACAAAGTGACATTAAACCTCTGTGAGAGCGCTGAGTTTTGAACTGACTGTGACAAGCTCATTAACAGACCTTACCAAGTGAGTTTTATGCCTAATGAATTCTTCTCAACGTCTAAACTGGTAAAAATGGTCCATGAAAAGTTCTGTCGCCGTTCAGTCTGTGAGGAGAGAGCAGCTGCCTGCGTTGTGCTGTCTTAAGAGAGCGGAGCGGGGAGGGGAGGGGCCCCATCCTGTGCTGGTCCTGTTAAATAAAAATCGCTCGCATGTAACTGCTTTTGGGTCAGTTTTTGTGTAAACCTAAATAACGCACCAGGTTAGAGGAGTCCATCTTTGTACAGTTCATAGCACTAGATTTGTGAAAATGTTTTTCATGACCAAGCAAAATTATTAAAACTAAAATATCTGTGAATGAATCGATATTGAATCGAACCAAATCAAATCTGAAATCGTAAAGAGTCGGGACCTTGAAAAACCAGAATTGAATCGAATCTGAAAATCAGTAGAGATACCCGGCCCTACGTGACGATGTTTGGCAGTCAGATGATTATTAGAGTACGTGAAAGAACAGTCGAGTTAGTACTGACATGAATTTTGGAATCTTTGCTTTGTTGACAACTGATGTGTCCAAGTTAACACATTCATTTCTGTTTCCACAGCAACAGCAGGAGATGGCCACCGTCCGTAAATCACTGCAGTCCATGCTGTTCTAGACTGTTACCATGACGATGGGGCTAGTTCCTGTTTTAAGGATGTGTTCTTGGTCTGCGTTACCGTGGTTACTGTGGGTTGTAATCCTGAACAGAGTGATGTTCACAGTGACGATGTTGTGTTCCAGTTTGTGCTATCAGCTCCTTTTTTTACTTATTTAATATAAAGAACTCAAACTGTCTGTTGATGCTGTTGGAGCTCATGTGTCAGTTCAGTCTGCAGTGACACGGAGCAGCTGCTGCCTGTTTCATGTTGGTGCAGCGGTGAGAACCGAAGACAGACATCTGCACAAACTGGACTGACAGCTTGTAAAAGTCTCCGACAAACACCTCCTGTGTTACAAAGACTTGGTAAACATCTTATGAGGAAGAGGTGATCATCTTCAGCACTCGGAAAATCTGACACTGGGAAATCATCCTGACCGTCTGTGAGAGAAGAAATGAATAAACGATTCTTTGAGCCCCCGTCCTGTTTGGTGCACTCTTTCTCCAGTCCAAGTGTTAAGAGCTCAGTTTCACAGGATGTGTCTGTATTAAGTAATTAAAGATTATTTTAATTAACAACCAACTCAAACAGCATAGAGGAAGATTGAATGTTGACAGGTATGAAGTGTGCAGGTGGGCAGCGTCTGAGCCCGCTTTCAAACCTCCGAGTGACTCCACACATTTTATTTTTACACGTGATCATAAAGCTCCTGACTGGGGTCTGACATTGTCCGTACCAGACTTACCAACTATGTGTATGAGTGAGCCGGTGAAAGGTTTTGCACAAAAACAATCCGAATTTTGTGTGTGTGGGTGTATATATATATATATATATAAAGGTTTTACAAATTTAAAAGTGGGTCTTAAACAGCAGTGAGGATGTTTCATAATGTCCAACGGACTTAAACAACTGTTGAGAGGCAACAAACGGAGGTTTCTGTCTTTCAGCACTGTGAATGAAATTTCCCTCATGTTTTTGCGTAACTGCCGAACCGGAAGTTAACTTAGGCGTCAGGAGGTTTTTAACTTTATTTTGATTGCGCTGTGTTGTCCGTCTGTGTGACTCACGTCACATCTGTGGTTCACCCTTGATTCCGTGTCGTTGCTTTGTGAATGTTCTCAGATATAAAACAAAAGTAAAACTCAACCAATGTGAAAAGAGGAATTTTCGGTACTTTTGCAGTCAACCGGAAGTCCCTGCTCTTGTTCTGAAGGGGACTTCCTGCTCTTACTCACTCGGCGGTAAGTCCCAGGCACATCAGACCATCCGTTAACAACCCGTCGGCATTACGGGTCGCTGCGTTTTAACGGAAACGTGAACAGAAATCCAGCTCGCGATCTTCTCCTCGGTTGAAGCGGTAAAGCTGAAGCGATTTTCAAACGTTTTCTTCCGTCTGCAGCCACTTGGGCTCACGTGAACTTAACGTTAGCTCTCTGAGCTAACTCCGCTAACAGATGCTCCCGGTTTGTTTTTGCCGTTTTCCGCAGCAGCGTTTGTAACAACAAAGCTCGTTTTGTTTTATCCTTTATGTTCTAGTAACGTTAGCTAGTTAGCTTTGTATCGCTGTACGTTGTGAAGTCCAAGCTTTGCGTTACCGGAACCATTCTCTCTCTCTCTCGTGAACTGCTATCAGCATCTGGACGATACGACTGTGAAACGGAGGCGATGAACGTCACAACGGTGTGAACCGGGTGTGAAGCGTTAACAGTCCCGTAGGAGGTCATGAATGAACCGGACAGTCCTGCAGGTCTGAACCGAGGATTCCTCTTCGACCCGGCGGACGCAGTCTGCCGCGATCTGTCCGTCATCGTCCCGGAAACACCCAGGTAACGTTCACCTGTTCTCACCCAGTTACATGTCTGTAAATGTGTCAGAATTCATATGGAAAGAAGACTCATGCAGGGAGCCTTCACAGACACGAGAAACCAGGTTCAGTTCTGTTTACATGTGTGTTAACTTTGGATGTTGTCATGAACATGTGCCGGAGACGTCACAGATCAGAAAGAACGAGGACCAAAGCAACCGGAAAGGAAAATGAAACAAGTGTTTGTTTCTTGGTTTATAGTTTACAGCTCAACACATTTAACAGCTTTGTGTTGTTTTGACATAAGGACACTGAAACACACACACACACACACACACACACACACACTTAGCACTCCTGCATCAGATGTGTGAGCTCAAACACCTCTTCGACCGTCTTCCTCAGCCTGTCCTCAGTCTAGTCAGATTAATCTTCATCTCTCATTTTTTTCTCCACTGTTTGTTGTTGTGCTCTCAGTCTGAGTCTCTGTGTGTTTGTTTCAGTCCACAGCTCGGCAAACGGAGGAGACATGGCTGCGTCACGGAGGAAGACTTTCGTCCTGTGAGTGTCTGCGCGGCTTTGACAGACTCTGGTCAACCTGCTGTTTGTCCCCATGTGACCTTCTGTATGTCTCTGTCCTCAGCTGGCTGTCGGCGGCTCTCCAGGACAAGCGGAACGTTCCACCTGCAGGGAGCGAGGTGTGTCACATAAATCCAAACGCAGGCGGCTGACTGCAGCGATGAGAGAGCAGAGCCTCAGCTTTGTTCCAGCTTCCTCTCTGATGACCACATCCTGTTCATCCTCTGACCTCACACCAGTCTCAGGGTTGGAAGTGGAACAAGCAGCGTCCACTGTGGCGGGCACCACAGTTGAAGTCAGTCCTGCTTGTTTTGACCAGAGGAAGAGGAGTCTGACGACGTCAGCATCACTGTCACCTCCGCCCACCTCCAACTCCGCGCTCATCCTGACGGAGGAGGAGAGGAGATGGCTGAATGAGGAGCAGGGAAACACCTCCACAGGTGAGGACACCCAACATTTCTTTGTTCTGACAGCTCCTCAAATGTGAGCCAAACTTCTGGATCGCCCCCTGGTGTCTGGCTGCAGTATAGGTCAGAAATCAATCAAGTACATGTCAAGTAAAGCTCAGTGAGGGGGCGTGGTGTTATGATTGACAGCTCAGCCTAAACATCAAGACACCACTGTCCAGAACAAACAGCAGCAGCTGTAATAGATACATAAGGTATCTTTTTTACGCAGTGGGAGGAAGTGGAGACGCGTCATCCATCTTCATATTCAGTCAGTGGATTGAAGTTGTTGCTCATCGCTGACTCACCAGGACCACAGCAACGTTACACTTCCTGTTTAAAGGGTAGTTCTGGGATTGTTTAACTTGGGCACTGTTGTTCCATATTTTGGGATCTAAACAGATGATAGAAAAAAGAATTTTTGAAATCGGTCCAGTATTGGATAAGATCACTCCAGCCTGAAGCCATCGTAAACACCGAAATACCTGCATTAAAATGATTATATTCACCACATAATGGTTCGGATTGATGTGAAAAGTGCCCGACAACATTTTTAAGACAACCCCCTCCACGAAGATAGACCTGTATTCATGTGTCGCTTGCGGCGGGGGGCGTGTCCTCTGATGCATCAGACAGAATCACACTGAATCTGATCAGTGTGGGTGTAATAGCTTGTGACAGAGGCACTGCTAGTGAGAATTTACCCACAGCCGTGGCAGAATATTAAGCCGATTTCGAGAATAAAAGTAACATTATATTTTAGAATCAGTCATGACTCGCTTGATACTCTGCCCAAACTACAGGCTGAGTCGCAGTGACTCTTTTTCTCATAAGGCTGCCAGGCTTTCGTGTGTTACATTGCTGCTGCTCTGTAAACACAATAACTGAGCCATCACCTCCGCTCTGCCGGTAGCAGGTCCCTCCACTCTTGGAACAGCAATTTGTTCCGAGAGTGGAGGGACCAACTTTCTCACCGTCCTCTTCCACAACAACTCACTCCCAGTTTCCCGCGGGATCATGCCAGACTTCCGTTAGAGCTACACTTCTGTTTGGGTGGTGTCAGGGAACTCTTCACACACGTTTCACATCAATCGGAGCCAGTTTGTAGCAAAAATAATCATTTTTAATGTGTGTATTTTCGTGCCCAACACTCCAATCTTTTTACTATCATGTATTTAGATCCCAAAATATGGAAAAATATGGCCTATGTTTATTTACTCTTTAAGAAACATTGACTCTGCTGGAGAAACTAAACTTCAGTGAACTTTAACGATTTAATTGATTTGTATTTTGTGAGTCCATAAGTTTTACTGGTTCTCTGAAGTCCAGGTGGTAATACATTGAATGAGTTATATCCTCAGGAGTTCATGTTTTATCCTGCTGAGAAGTAGTGAAAAAAATAAATGAATTTCTGGTAATACTAATGTGAAGACACTGTGCTCTATATTTGAAACAGGTATTAAATGTCCTGTTTATTTCGAGGTTTAAACTGAACTCTGTGTAAACCCTGAAGAGGTCAAAACTTTGTGAAGTGACTTTTTTTATCAGCTGATCCTGACGGACAAACAGCTGCTCACTGTCTGACGTCTTTGGTTCTCATCAGTAACTGGTTCTGCTGCAGCGCCGGAGCACATCATCATCAGTGACGATGAGGAGGCCATGGTTCGCTTGGTGCAGGCGGAGGAAGATGAGGCGATGGCCCGAATGTTGCAGGTAGAATCCTTCACCTGCGCGGTCGCACACAAACGACTCACCTGTGCACAGTGAGAAAATGTTCATGATGCTCTTTGCTCACTTAGGCCCAGTTTGACCAAGAGGAAGAACACAGCAGACACCAGCTTCATCATCACAATCATCATCACCACCACAGTGTGAGACACAATTTAACTTCTGGGCTTGTTAACAGATGCAGAGCCGAATGTTTATTCCACTGACACATTTTGTTTTTGTTTAGAAACGTCTCTCGTGGCTTCAGAATGTTTGTCAACAGGAAGTGCTTTAAAGCAACAATATGTTTGACCATGACCCGCAGCTTTGAAAAACTAAACAATGAACGTTAATATGTTGCACCAAACAGTAATTTGAGTAAAACCAGGTCATATTTTACAGAGAAAATGTCCTCTGGTTTTCCTTCCGATGTCCCACGACTGCTCTGCCTCGACTCTGTGATTCACGGAGGTTCCTGAAAGCAACATGCAGGCTGCCTGCAGACTGAAGCTGCAGTTGCAGCACCGGGTCGTTGTTGGTGACAGCTCGGCTAAAATAAAAGGCTGCAGACAGACAGAGCAGTCGGAGGACATCAGAGGGAAAACCAGAGGACATTTTCTCTATATGACCCGGTTTTACAAAAATTACTGTTTTGTGTGACATATGAACGTGTCCTGTTTCACTTTCAGAGCTGCAGGTCGTGGTCAAAGTTACGTAGTGTTGCTTTAATAATAGTGTGGCAACAAACAGAGTCAAAGACTGAATGTCATGCAGAGTTCTGACGTCTGTGACTTTTGTCCATCTCTGCAGTTTTTCTCCTACACGGACTCCAGCTGGATGCCTCATCTGCTGGCTCCCGTCACCCCTCTGGTCGACTTCGGGGACGGTAAGATCTCAACTCACAACCTGAAACGCTTCACGTTTCTTTTTTTTCAACACAGTGACAGCCTGATGTGTGAGCAGCTGCTGTGTCTGCACACATCGGGGGCCTGGACTACGAAGCAGAATTTCTGCTTGGCGAGCTAACTCCAGGTTTTACTCTGAGTTGTCAGGTCTAAGAAGGTGGATTACTTCTTACCGGTTGTATCACTGCGGTAACTTGTGCTGAACACTGAACCTGCCCCTCAGCAGGTTATGTTCGAGATCAGAGATCAGCCGTTATAAACGCCTTGACCAATCAGATCAATCATTTCTCTTTGAAAGTGACATCACCATTCATAAAAGATCCCGTGGAGCTCAGAGCACGGATCGTGAAGGAGTCTCTGAGGACGGACGGAGTTTTCACAGACATAAAAAACCTTTTTTAAATTTATCTGATGATTTCTGTAAGAAGGATTTCTCTGTGTGAGCTTTTTAAACCATCTGCTGCAGAGTCAAAGCAGCACTGAAGCGTTTTCCTTTCCAAACTTTAAGGTAACAAAGTTAATTAAAGCTACTTACCGCTTTGAATTATATTTTATATTTATTTTTAACTACTCCAAAGTCTGTTCGGACCCCGAGTCTAAAATAAAAGTTTGAATGAAGCTAACTAAGCATTGTAGCCTAATGTGAGACGCACATTTAATAATCAGATATATTTGTGCTCTAATGATGTCACAATGATATTAAACAGGCTGTAAAAGCAGTCAGGAGGAACTCTGTCACACAGCAGTTTACATCTTATAAATCTGTTTAAACTCTGCTGCAGGTTCTCTCTGCTCCTCCCATGTGTGAACATTCCTTTTATCATCTTCACACTGATATTAAATGCTTTCGACATTCACACAGTCTGATGGCTGCAGTTGCTTTTCATCTTCATTAGTTTGCTCCTTGTTGCTCTGCTGCCACTAGCTGCTCAGTCCATGTTTGCACATGGCTCCTGCTGTTTTCACAGATCTGATTGGTCAACACAGGCGACGTGGGCAGGGCAGAAGAAGAACCCCCCTGCCAGAGTTTTCAGAAGATCTGGAGGGAAATGACTATGAGGTGAGGAAGAGGAGCCAGTCTGACTTTAGACGAAGTCAGTTTGCTCGTTACTGTCTCTGTGTTTGTCTGTTTGCCGCCTCAGCAGAAACATGGCGAGTAAAAACCAAAGCTGTCAGGCTGTGTCATCAGACCAACATTAAAATCTCTCTGCTGACATTCGCCGTGCGTCCAACTCGTCTTTCAGGCTCTGCTGGAGTTTGAGGAACGTCAAGGAGCCGTTGTGACCAAAAAGTTGAGTCGCAGGGAAGTCCAGAGGTTTCCCACCAAAACGTTCCAGTCTGCCGCCAGCGCAGGAAACACTCAGTGAGTCGCCAGCTGCTCTCAAACGAACCTGAACTTCACTCTGTACCGTTTGTGCTGTCGCTGACCAGACAATTCAAAATTTGTCTGCTTGATTGACAGGTGTCAGATCTGTTTCTGCGACTACAGTGATGGGGAGAAGCTGAGGATGCTGCCCTGTTTCCATGACTACCACGTCCAGTGCATTGACAGATGGCTAAAGGTGAGACACACTTTGTTCTCCTCCAAAAAGACGGACTGACAAACAAACAAAAATCAAAAACAAAAAAAAAATCACAAACAAACCATCAGCTGTTCTTTCTTTCCTCTTCGGCTCATTTGGTTCAATTAGTGAAAACATGAAACCTCTTTACTGATACGATCTGATCAACCTGCAGCCATTTCAATGATTGACTGGAACTGAGTGATTTTATTTTGAAGTAAAAATCTTGAACTCTGCTCGCAGCTTCTCCACTTGGAGTTTTTTGTGCCTCGTTAATATGAATTCTGAATTTTGTTTGACAAAAAAACTTTGAAGCTTTTCACTGATTTCTGACTCATCGATGGAATAACTGACAGATGCTCGTTAGCTGAACTGTTTCCCCCCGACAGGAGAACATCACCTGTCCGATCTGCAGAGTGAACCTGGCTGACGGCGACGCTCTCGCTCCTCCCTGAACCCTCTGACCTCAGCGCCTCCTCCAGGGACGGACGGACGGACAGATGATGTTTCTACTGCCACAGTCTCACACTGTTTGTGTTTGAGGAAGGAAAACTCATCACCTCACCACTTGTCTTTTTATACTTTTATTTTTGTGTTTTCACATAGTGTTGAATTGACTCTTCAGGAATAAAAACTTTAAGCTGCTGCAGTTTTTTTCCCTTCTCGACAAGAAAACATTCTGTTTAATGAAACCGAATTAAAGAAAAAATTCAAAGATTTTTTTGCTCTTTATCTCTGGATCAATTTGTTCAGCTTGTGAATGAAACCTTTTGTGTCTGACTGACATTAGACCGGAGCAGACACTGGGACGGCGCTCATGCTCACAGTGGACGCCGGTGGCGTGTTTTTACTCCTCGTAGTAGCGTTTCTTCATGGCTCTGTATTTCCTCAGGTAGTAAAGCGCCTCCAGCTCTCTGGCCACAAACTCCCCCCGAGCGATCATCTCTCTGATCCGCTCCGGATCCTGCACACTCTTGTTTTTAGCAAACGCTGCTCTCAGACGGTCCCTGAAGTAGTCTGCACCTTTTGGATACTCCCGTCCGAGGTAGAGGAGCTGTGGAGGCACACAGGTGTCACGTTAACCACAGACACTGTTTGCATCAGTGGATCACATCATGTTTTTGATTTTTTTTTTTTTTTTTTAATTTTAAAGTTAGGAAGAACTCTGTTAGGGCAATGAATCAATTTTAAATCGAAATCTGAAGTCATTTGGACGAT